>JAEMWC010000535.1:137500-332500 GCA_016490735.1 Pachyseris speciosa | reverse complement strand
GAAGACACGCCCTCCACACTCTGCGCAAAAGTAGTACTAATAAAAGCTATTAAAACCCGACTACTTTTAACATACTCTTAAGAGTTTTCAAAAACTGATAGTATGACCTAGAATCAAAACGTCGGAAATCAGAAATTGATGGGACGCTCTTTACACCTTGCGCACAAGTAGTATTCAGCACAGCAAAGAGAAGCCACCAATTTTCGACATGCTCTTAGAAGTTTTCAAAGAGTGAGATTATTACAATAGTCAAGATATCGGTAATAGAGAATTGATGGGAAGCGCTCCACACCGTGCCCACAAGGAGTACTCATCACAGCTAGTAAAAACCATCTACTTTGAAGATGCTCTTGCAAGTTTTCAAATAGTGAAATTATGACCGAGAGTCAAAATCTCGGAAATCAGGAATTGATGGGACGCGCTTCACATCGTCCTCCAAGTAGTACTCATCTCAACTAGTGAAAACCACCTACTTTCCACTTGCTCTTACAAGATTGCAAAAAGTGAGATTATGATAGATATACAAAATTCGCGCAAATTAGTGTCCACCAAAGCTAATAAAAACCACCTCCCTTTAACATGTGCTTAAAGTTTTCAAAGAGTGAGTTTAAGAACTACGGTTAAAATCACGCAAAAAAGAGGAACTAATGCGACGCGCTCCACACCGTGCACACACGTAGTACTCATCACAACTTGTATAAGCGACCTACTATCAATATGCTATTCCAAGTTTTGAAAGAGTGAGATTATGACCTCCGGTTAAAATCACCGGGATGAGGAACAAATGGGACTAGCTCCATACCATGCGCACAAGTAGTACTTTACACAGCTGGTATAACCCACGTACTTTCAACATGGTCTTACAAATTTTCAAAGAGTGAGATTATGACCCACAGTGAAAATCTTGGAAATCAGGAATTGATGGGACGCGCTCCAGACTGTGCGCATAAGAAGCACTTATAACAGCTAGTGAAAACCAGCTTATTACAACATGCTCTTATAAGTCTTGAAATCCTCAGATAATCTCGGTAATCAGGAATTGATGACACGCGCTGCATATCGTTCGCACAAGTAGTTCTCATCAGAGCTAGTAAAAACAACCTACTTTCAAAATGCTGTTACAAGTTTTGAAAGAGTGAGATTATGACGGAGGGTTAAAATCTCCGAAATAAGAAATTCATGTTACGCGCTCCACACCCTTCGCACAAGTAATACTCATCACAGCTGGTAGAAAGCACGTCCTCTCAAAATGGTGCTACAAAACTTAAAAGAATGAGATTATGACAGAGTCAACAACTCGGAAATCAGGATTTCATGGGACGCGCTCCAAACCGTCCTCACACGTAATACTCATCACAGCTAGCAAAAACTATCTAGTTTCAACATGCGTTTACAAGTTTTCAAAGAGTGAAAACATTACCGAGAGTCTAAATGTCGGAAAGGAGGAAATCATGGAACGCTTTCCACACCGTTGGCATAACTATTACGCATAAAGCTAGTAAAAACCAATTACTTTCAACATGCTCTTACTAGTTTTTAAACAGTGAGAGTATGACCGATAGTCAAAATCTCTGAAATGAGGAATTTGTGAAAAGCTCTCCACACCGTGCGCACAAGTACTACTCATCAGAGCTAGTTAAACACATCTAGTTTTAACATGCTATTACAAGTTTGGGAACATTGAGATTATTACCGAGAGTCAAAATCTCGGAAATGAGGAAATGCTGCAATGCTCTCTACACCGAGAGCACAAGTAGAACTCATCAAAGCTAGGAAAAACAACCTACTTTCAACATGCTATTAAAAGTTTACAAACAGATAGATTATGACCGAGAGTCAAAATCTCGGAAATCAGGAATTGATGAAACGCGCTTCAACCCCTGTATACAAGTAGTACTCAAAACAGCTGCTAGAAATAACCTCGGAAATTAGGTATTGATGGGACGCGCTCCATACCGTGCGGAGAAGTCAAACTCATCGAAGCTAGTTAAACACATCGACTTTTAACCTGCTCTTACAAGTTTCTCAAGAGTGAGATTATTACAGACAGTCAAAATCTCGGAAATAAGGAATTGGTGCAATGCTTTCTTCACCGACACCACAAGTAGAACTCATCACAGCTAGTAAAAGCAACCTACCTTCAACATGCTATTACAAGTTTTCAAAGAGATAGATTATGACCGAGGGTCAAAATCTCGGAAATCAGGGATTGATTGGATGCGCTCCACACCGCGAGCACAAGTAGTACTCATCACAGCAAGTAAAAAGCATCAACGTTGCAAATGCTCTTTCAAGATTTCAAATAGTGAGATTATAACCGAGAATCAAACGCTCGGAAATCAGGAATTGATGGGACATTCTCAATGCCATGCACACAAGTAGTACTCATGACAGCTAGTAAAACCATCTATTTTAAAAATGCTGTTACAAGTTTGCAGAGAGTGAGATGATGACCAAGAGTCAAAATCTCGGAAATCAGGAATGGAAGAGACGCGGTCCACACTGTGCGCACAAAAAGTACTCATCGAAGCTATTAAAACCCATCTACTTTCAACATGCTCTTACAAAGTTTCAAAGAGTAAGATTATGACCTAGAGAGAAAATCTCGGAAATCAGGAAGTAATTGGACGCGCTCCTCACTGTGCGGGAAATTAGTACTCATCACAACTAGTAAAATCCTCCTACTTTTAAAATGTTCTTAATAGTTTATCAAGCGTGACATTATTAAAGAAAGTCAAAATCTTGGAAATCAGGAATTGACGGGACTCCCTCCACACCGCACGGTCAAGTAGTACCCATCACAGCTAGAAATAACCACCAACTTTCAAAATGGTGCTATATATTTTAAAAGAGGGAGATTGTAACCGAGAGTATAACTCTCGGAAATTAGGTATTGATGGGATGCGCTCCATACCGTGCGGACAAGTAACACTGATCACAGCTAGTTAAACACACCGACTTTAACATGCTCGTATATGTCTTTCAAGAGTGAGATTATTACCGACAGTCAAAATCTCGGAAATAAGGAATTGCTGCAATGCTTTCTTCACCGACAACACAAGTAGAACTCATCAAAGCTAGTAAAAGCAACCTACCTTCAACATGCTATTACAAGTGTTCAAAGAGATCGATTATGACCGAGAGTCAAAATCTCGGAAATGAGGAATTGATTGGATGCGCTCCACACCGCGTTGAAAATGCTCTTTCAAGATTTGAAATAGTGACATAATAACCGAGAGTCAAACGCTCGCAAATTGATGGAACGGTCTCAATCCCATGCACACAAGTAGTACTCATGAGAGCTAGTAAAACCATCTATTTTAAAAATGCTGTTACAAGTTTGGAGAGAGGGAGATGATGACAGAGAGTCAAAATCTCGGAAATCAGGAATGGAAGAGACGCGGTCCACACTGTGCGCACAAAAACTACTCATCAAACCCACCTACTTACAACATGCTCTTACAAGTTTTCAAAGAGTGAGATTATGACCACTCGCTGGCTCCACTCGTTGGCTCGCCCGTTACTGTGCAGGGTGTGTCGCTGCCACCCTCACTGCACTGCTCATTGTTAGGGTGTGTTGCTGCCACCCTCATTCCATTACTTAAGTTACTAGGGTGTGTCGCTGCCACCCTCATTCCATTCCGTATATTACTAGGGTGTGTTGCTGCCACCCTTATTGCTCTACTCAGTTTTGCGTTTGTTGCTACAACCCTTTATTGCATGCACTTTATGGGGTGTGTTGCTGCCACCCTTGTTTTACCCCAGGGTGCACCCAACAACCTTTAGTCCCATTTACTGCAAAAGATTGTGTATTTATCTTGCACTACATAGTTGAGCGATCAAGTTGTTAAGATGCTCTTTCAAGATTTCAAAAAGTGAGATTATGAGTGAGAGTCAAACTCTCGGAAATCAGGAATTGATGGGACGCGCTCCAACCCTTGCGCACAAGTAGTACTCATCATAGCTAATAAAAACAACCTAATTTCAACATGCTCTTACAAGTTTCCAAAGAGTGAGATTATGAACCACTTTCAAAATCTCTGCAATCATTAATTCTTGGCACGCGCTCTACACCGTGCGCACAAGTAGATACCCTCCAACTTTAAACATGCTCTTACAGGTTTTCAAAGAGTGAGACTATGACCGACATTCACTATCTTTGAAATCAGGAATTGATGGGACGCGCTCCATGTGAGAGTGCGTTTCTTACGCATCATGGGTACCCTGTGGGCCTTTGAGCCGCGCGTGCGCTCTGGGGTAGGAAAAACCAGCACATGCATCAGAACACAAATGTGAGTTATTTTTCTGGTAGCTTTTTTCCTGTTTGATTTCTCTAAGTGATCCATCATTTCATAATCGCCTTATAATCTTTCTGTCAAGTTTTTACTCTTTTCATTAATCTAGCTTTTCCGTTGATATTTCTCGTTTCATACCATTTTATGCAGTTTTATTTGATTGTAAACTCATGCCGTCATTTTGTAGGTTTCCTTCCAACTAGTTGTCTGTCGTCTCTTTCGTCTTTATAAGTTTTTACGCTTATACGCTTTGTATTTTCTTTAGTTCGTAGGTTATCAGCCGCCGGGGTAAGCATATTTTGTTGTTTTGTCGTTCGCATCATCTCGCCATTATTTTGGTTTAGTTGTTTACTTTCTGTCTTCATGACAATGCTAGGTCCGTGTACGTTTTTCCTTTTAGTCTTTTACTTTGGAACCAGTGCAGCCTCCATGTCTCCTGTTCCTTGTTTTAGTATTAAGCTTTATTTTGTACACTAGCCTCGTATTCATTTGTAATTCTGTAATTTTCTTTAGGTCTTTTGCGTATTAAATGTCATTGAAAAAGTCCTGTGTCACATCCATGCCATGCACGCAAGTAGTACTCATGACAGGTAGGAAAAAACATCTACTTTGAAAATGCTTTTAAAAGTTTCCCAACAGTGAGATGATGACCGAGAGTAAACATATCGGAAAGCAGGAATTCATGGGACGCGATCTACACTGTGCGCTCTAGTAGGACTCATCAAAGTTATTAAAACCAACCTACTTTCAACATGCTTTTACAAGTTTTGAAAAAGTGAGATTATAACCAACAGTCAAAATCTCGGAAATTATTAATAAACTGGACGCCCTCGAGAAAATGCGCACAAGTAGTACCCTTCACAGTTAGTCAACACTATCTACTTTAAACATGCTCTTACACGTTTTTGACCGACAGTCAAAATCTCGGAAACCATGAATTGATAAGACGCGCTCCATACCGTTCGCACAATTACTACTCAACACAGCAAGTAAAAACGATTTACTTTCAGCATGCTCTTACAAGTTTTCAAAGAGTGAAATTATAACCAAGAGTTAAAATCTCGGAAATCAGGAATTGATGGGAGGCGCTCCACACCGTACGCACAACTAGTAGTTATCACAGCTAGTAAATTTCACCTACTTTCAACATGCTCTTACAACTTTGAAAGAGTGGCATTATCATCGACAGACAAAATCTCGTTAATTAGGAAGTAACGGAACGCGCTCCACACCGTAAGTACAAGTTGTACCCATCACAGCTAGAAAAAGAACCTCATCTCAACATGATCTGAAAGTTTTCTAAGAGTGAGATTAAAACCGAGAGTCAATCTGTCTGAAATCATAAATTGATGATACGCCCTCTAAACCGAGCGCACAAGTACTACCCTTCAAAGCTAGTAAAATTCAGCTACTTTCACCATGCTCCTAGAAGGTTTACAGGAGTGAGATTATGACGGAGTAAAAATCTCTGAAATCAGAAATTCATCGGATCCGTTGCACACCATGCCAACAAGTAGTAATCATTACAGCTTGTAAAAATCACCTACTTTTAAAGTGCTCTTACAAGTTTTAAAAGAGTGAGATTATTACCGAGAGTCAAAATGTTAGAAATTAGGAATTGATGGGATTCGCTCCACACCATGCCTTCAAGTAGTATCCATAACAGCTAGTAAAAACCACCAACTTGGAAAATGGTGCTACAAGTGAGATTATGACGGAGACTCTAAATCTAGGAAATCAGGAATTCATGGGAAGCGCTCCACACTGTGCGCAACCAACTACTTACAACATGCTCTTACAAGTCCCGAAACAGTGAGATTATGACAGACATTCAAAATCTCGGAAATTTGGGAGCAACGGGACGCTCTCCACACCGTGGCCACAAGTAGTACCCATGAAAGCTAGAAAAAACCACCTCCCTTTAACATGTTCTTAAGGTTTTCAAAGAGTGACATTATGACCTACAGTTAAAATCACCGAAATGAGAAACTAATAGCACGTGCTACATACCGCGCGCACAAGTACTACTTATCACAGCTGGTACAAACCACGTACTTTCAACATGCTGTTACAACTTTTGAAAGAGTAAGATATTTACCGACAGTCAAAATCTCGGAAATCAGGAATTGATGGAACGCGCTAGCTTCACTGTGCGCATAAATAAGCACTCATAACAGCTAGTGAAAACCAGCTACTTACAACATGCTCTAACGAGTCTTTAAACAGTCAGATAATGACCGAGGGTTGAAATCTCGGTAATCAGGAATTGATGGCACGCGGTCCACATCATCCGCACAAGTAGTTCTCATCAAACCTAGTAAAAAACCACCAACTTTCAGCATGGTCTTACAAGTTTTCAAAGAGTGATCTAACAAGAGATGTCCTTCTCGTTACTTTACTGCTACAATGCAATGATGTCTCACTAAACCCTGGTCCACCTGTGAAGCTATCTGTTGAAAATTTTACCCGCTCTAGAGGCCTCAAGATAGCACATTTAAATGTGAGAAGTCTAATGCCGAAATTGGATTCTTTGAAGATACTATTCGAGAACAAGCCTTTCGACGTGTTCACTGTATCGGAGACCTGGCTAAAACCGTCTATATTGGACAACGAAATACACCTTCCTGGCTACTCTTGCGTACGATCTGATAGAGTGGGAAAAGTTGGCGGTGGATGTTTGGCTTATGTTCGCGATGGGATTCCTTATCGCCCAAGGCCTGATCTCGGTATCTCCTCTACCGAGTCTTGTGTTGTGGAAATATCTCGCCCTAAATGCAAAAAGCTCTTGATTTGGACTATCTATCGCGCCTCTGACCTGAATATGGAGTCATTTATTCAAGATCTGGATACATCATTATCCGCATTACCTGACAACATTGAATTGATTTTACTTGGTGACTTTAATGTTAATTTCACTGGCTCGAACTTGAATATTGATAAAGCCATGAAACGTAAATTGATTCACGTGACAAATTCCCATGAACTTGACCAGCTTATCAACAAACCGACACGGATTACAGAAAGATCATCTACACTGATTGATCTATTGTTTTCTAATACAACGCATCGAGTGACTGATCACGGAGTTATTCATTTAACAATAAGTGATCATTCCATGATATTCTGTGTCGTTAAGTCAGGCGTCACCAAAGCACCAGGGAAAACTATTGAATACCGTTCGTTTAAAAATTATTCCAAAGCAGATTTTGTGAATGACTTAGAGGATGTTGACTGGGAATCTGTTGCCAACAAGGAAGATGTCGACTCTGCGGTCTCCACTTGGAACAAATTGTTTACAAATATTGCTGATAGACACGCCCCTTTGAGGAAAGCAAGGATACGTGGAGTGCGCTGTCCGTGGATGAACTCGCAGTTATCACAAGCTATGAGCCAACGCAATTATCTCCATCGCAGAGCCATTAAATCTAACTCACCTTACCTCTGGTCACGTTACAAGAAGCTTAAGAACTATGTAAACAAAGAAATGCAAAAGTGCAAAGCGGAGTACTACTCAAACCTAATATCGGAAAACAAGAGCAATCCAGGTGCATTGTAAACAGAGCTCCCCAATCTCTTGTATCGAAACCGATGGTGTAGCACACTGTGACAATCCATCTATCGCTAAGATCCTAAATATCCACTTCTCGAATATTGGCACAAAGCTCGCGAACAAACTAAAATCCTTCAGTACCTTACTACCTCCTCCTGTAAGGTCAACTGATTTGCCAAAGTTTGCTTTTAAACCAATCACCGAGGAGTTTGTACACGGTCAACTTAAACAACTTAGAACTAACAAAGCAATTGGCCTAGACAATATCAGTGCTCGTCTTCTGAAAGACTCGGCTAGTGTAATTAGCAAAAGTCTCAAAAAATTGTTTAATCAATCTTTGGTCACTTGCACCTTCCCTTCGTTATGGAAGTTTGGAAAGGTATCTGCCCTCTTCAAAAAAGGCGATCGTTGTGTCCCAAACAATTACAGGCCAATAACCATGCTACCTACCTTGAGCAAGATTCTGGAGAAGGCGGTATATAACCAACTCTACTTTTTCCTCAATGACAACAAGATCATTACTTCCAAGCAATTTGGTTTTCGACCCAAGTTATCGACTAATATAGCCTTGACACACTTTACAGATAATGTACTTCTGAACATGGACTCTGGTCGTCTTACAGGAGCTGTTTTCTTGGATCTTTCGAAAGCGTTCGATACAGTTGACCACAATCTTTTACTCCATAAGCTCAAATCAGTGGGACTCTCTGAAGTCACTGTTAATTGGTTCCAGTCACATCTCGCGAACAGAAAACAAAGGACGTCTGTCGGAGATACACTCTCTGTTGCTGCATCACTTACTGTTGGGGTCCCACAAGGAAGTATATTAGGACCGCTTCTTTTTCTTATCTATGTCAATGATTTAGCATCATGTCAGCTTGCTAGTGAAATTATTCTTTATGCTGATGACACTGTGATTTATTACTCATCGACTGACATATTAGACCTTGAAAGCAAGTTAAATTCTGATTTGGCTACTATTTCCAATTTCTTTTCGAGTAATCTGCTGACCCTAAATATTTCTAAATGCAATTTCGTTATTTTTGGTAGTTCACGGAGGCTTAAGCTGGTTAATGACGTTTCTCTTAAAGTGAATTCCACTGCTATTGATAGGTCCGTTTCGTTTAAGTACTTGGGTGTGGTTATAAACCAAATTTTGTCTTGGTCCGAGCACATTGATTCCATCAGTACAAGGATCAATCAAAGGATTAACGTGATAAAGAGAATACGACATCTTTTGCCTCTACATGCTAAGTTAACATTATACAACTGCTTAATCATCCCACTCTTTGACTATGGAGACACAGTGTGGGGTGACAAAAATAACGACACACTTATGGGCCAGCTGCAAGTTCTTCAAAACAAGGCAGCCAAGGTCCTGCTTAAATTACCACCAAGAAGTTCATCTACTGAGGCACTAGATCGTTTGAACCTTAAGACCCTCTCAAAGAGACGACACTTCCATCGCTGTGTTATGATGCATAAATATCTGTCGGGGGAAGTTGATTTTAATTTTAACATCAGACGCAATAGTAGCTTTCATTCTCATCAAACTCGCGGAAGTAATGATTTACACCTCCCTCGCGTGCGTACCAACTGGGGCAGACAAACGTTCATATTTCAAGCCTCTAAAGACTGGAACAACTTAGACAATAATGTTAAAAGTAGCGAATCGATGTCCTTTTTTAAGGCCAAACTTAAAAGCTCATAACTTGGTAAATAATGACCTATTTAGTTATTGTTTTTAGCTTTTTAATCAGTTTTTTATTGTAATATTAATTTTTATTTTTGTAAATTATAATTTGCAGGGCCCCACTGAAAACCGCCCTGGCGAGTGGGTTCCCTGGATAAATATCATTATTATTATTATTATTATTACTCATGACATCTTGTATACTACTTGTATACTTTCAACATGCTCTTAGAAGGTTTCAAACAGTGAGATTATGACGGACAGCCAAAATCTCAGATATCAGGAATTGTTGGAAAAGTTTCCACACTGTGCGCTCAAGTAGTACTCATGACAGCTGGTATAAACAAGGTACCTTGAACAAGCTCTTCAAAGTTTTACAAGATTGGGGTTATGAACGACAGTCAAAATGTCAGTAATCAGAACTTGATGGGACATGCACCACACTCTGCGCACAAGTAGTACTCATCAAAGCTAGTAAAAACCATCTTTTTCGAAGAGGCTCTTTCAAGGTCTCAACTATTGAGATTATGGCCGAGAGTGAAAATCTGGGAAATCAGGAATTGATGGCACGCGCTTCATTCCCTGCACACATCTAATTGTAGATGCTCTATCAAGATTTCAAATAGTGAGATTAGTTGCGAGAGTCAAAATCTAGGAAGTGAGCAATTGATGGGACCCGCTTCAAAACGTCCGCCAAAGTAGTACTCATCACAGCTGGTAAAAACTACCATCCTCATAGAACCTAGTGAAAACCAGCTACTTACAACAGCTAATGAACGAGGGTTAAAATCTCGGGAATCAAGAATTGGACGCACGCGCTGCACATCCTCCGCACAGGTAGTTCTCATCTCAATTTTAAAAAATATCCTTCTTTCACCATAGTCTTACAAGTTTTCTAAGAAAGACATTTTTACCGACAGTCAACATCTTGTAAATCAAGAACACATGGACTTACTCCACAAAAAAGCGCACAAGTACTACTCATCACAGCTAGTAAAAACTATCTACTTTGAAGATGCTCTTTCAAGATTTCAAGTAGTAAGATTATGACCGAGAGTCAAAATCTCGGAAATCAGGAACTGATGGGACGTTCACCAACCCTTGAGCCCAAGTAGCACTCATCATAGCTAGTAAAAACCACCTAATTTCAACATGCTCTTACAAGTTCTTAAAGAGTGAGATTATGACCGACAGTCAAAATCTTTGAAGTTAGGAATTGATGGGACGCCCTCCATGCCATGCACACAATTTGTACTCATGACAGCTAGTAAAAGCAATCTAGTCTTAAATGCTGTTAGAAGTTTCTAAAGGGTGAGATTATCACCGAGGGTGCAAATCTAGGAAATCAGTGACTGAGGAGACGCGCTCCACACTTTGCGCGCAAGTAGTACTCATGACAGCTAGTAAAAACAATCAACTTTCGACATCCGAATGTGCACATCGTTCATACATGTAGCTCTCATCACAGCTAGTAGAAACCACCTACTTTCAACATCCTCTTATAAGTTTTGAAACAGTGAGATTATGACGGAGGGTTAAAAGATCGGAAATAAGAAATTCTTGGGACGCGCTCCACACCGTGCGTGCTAGTAGTACTCATCACAGCTGCTAGAAACCACGTCCTCTCAACATGGTGCTACAAAACTTGAAAGAATGAAAATATGACCGAGACTCAACCTCTCGGAAATCAGGAATTCATGGGAAGCGCTCCTAACCGTGCGCACACGTAATACTCATCACAGCTAGCATAAGCCATCTAGTTTCAACATTCTCTTACAAGTCTTCAAAGAGTGAGATCATTACAGAGAGTCAAAATTTCGGAAAGGAGGAATTCATGGAAAGCTTTCAACACAGTTGGCACAACTATTACGCATCAAAGCTAGTAAAAGCCAATTACTTTCAACATGCTCTTAATAGTTTTCTAAACAGTTAGAGTATGACCAATAGTCAAAATCTTCGAAATGAGGAATTTGTGAAACCGTTTCCACACCGTGCGCACAAGTACTACTCATCACAGCTAGTTAAACACATCTAGTTTTAACATGCCATTACAAGTTTTGGAAGAGTGAGATTATTACCGAGAGTCAAAATCTCGGAAATGAGGAAATGCTGCATCGCTCAAAGCTAGGAAAAACAACCTACTCTCAACATGCTATTACAAGTTTTCAAAGAATTAGATTAATGACCGAGAGTCAAAATCTCGGAAATCAGGAATTGATGGGACGCGCTTCAACCCCTGCGCATAAGTAGTATTCAAAACAGCTACTGAAAACGACCTCGGAAATTAGGTATTGATGGGACGCGCTCCATACCGTGGGGACAAGTAGAACTCATCAAGTAGCATCATCAGCACCTTTTAACATGCTATAACAAGTTTTGCAAGAGTGAGATTATTACCAACAGTCAAAATCTCGTAAATCGGAAATAGATGGGACACCGTGCACACAAGTACTACTCTTCACATGTTGTGAAAACCATCTTCTTTCGACATGCTCTTAAAACTTTTCAAACAGTGAGATTTTGACCGACAGACAAAATCTCAGATATGAGAAATTGATGGAACAATTTCCACACTGTTCGCAGAAGTAGCACTCATGACAGCTAGTTAAAGCAGCCAACTTGCAATATGCTCTTACAAGTTTTGAAAGAGTGAGATTATAACCTACGTTTAAAATCACGGAAATGAGGAACAAATGGGACGCGCGAGAAAGTAGTACTTATCACGGCTGGTATAAGCCACGTACTTTCCACATGCTCTTCACAGTTTTCAATGAGTGAGATTATGACCAAGGGTTAAAATCTCGGTAATCAGGAATTGATGGGACGCGCTTCTCATCACAGCTGGTTAAACACATCTAGTTTTAACATGCTATTGCAAGTTTTGGAAGAGTGAGATTATTACCGAGAGTCAAAATCTTGGAAGTGAGGAAATGCTGCACTGCTCAAAGCTAGGAAAAACAACCTACTTTAAAAA
The DNA here is from genome assembly GCA_016490735.1 of Pachyseris speciosa. NCBI lineage: Eukaryota > Metazoa > Cnidaria > Anthozoa > Scleractinia > Pachyseridae > Pachyseris > Pachyseris speciosa. Next base: position 319,988 of record JAEMWC010000535.1, on the reverse strand, counting down.
TGCTACTACAAGTCTTCAAAGAGATAGATTATGACCGAGAGTCAAAATGTCGGAAATCAGGAATTGATGAGACGCGCTTCAACCCCTGCGCACAAGTAGTATTCAAAACAGCTACTCAAAACGACCTCGAAAATTAGGTATTGTTGGGACGCGCTCCATACCATGCAAACAAGTAGCACTCATCACAGCTAGTTAAACACATCAACTTTTAACATGCTATTACAAGTTTTTGCAAGAGTGAGATTACTACCGACAGTCAAAATCTTGTAAATCAGAAATAGATGGGGCTTGCTACAAACCGTGCAAACAAGTACTACTCATCACATGTTGTGAAAACCATGTACTTTCGACATGCTCTTACAAAGTTTCAAACAGTGAGATTTGACGGACAGGCAAAATCTCAGATATGAGAAATTGATGGAACGCTTTCCACACTGTGCGCACAAGTAGCACTCACGACAGCTAGTTAAAGCAGCCAGCTTGCAATATGTTTTGAAAGAGTGAGATTATAACCTACGTTTAAAATCACGGAAATAAGGACCAAATGGGACGCGCTCTATGACATGCCCACAAGTAGTACTTATCACGGCTGGTATAAGCCACGTACTTTCAACATGCTCTTCACAGTTTTCAAAGAGTGACATTATGACCAAGGGTTAAAATATCGGTAATCAGGAATTGATGGGACGCGCTGCACATCGCCCGCACATGAAGTCCTCATCACAGCTTGTGAAAACCACCTACTTTCAAAATGCTGTTACAAGTTATGAAAGAGTGAGAATATGACCGAGAGTTAAAATCTCGAAAATGAGGAATTAATGGGACGCACTCAAAACAATCCGCACACGTAATACTCATCACTGCTAGTAAAAATTATCTTCTTTCAACATGCTCTTACAAGATTTCAGAGTGAGATTATTACCAACACTCAAAATCTTGGAAAGGAGGAATTCATGGAACGCTTTCAACACCGTGCGCACAACTATTACTCATCAAAGCTAGTAAAACCCAATTACCTCCAAAATGCTCTTACAAGTTTCCAAGAGCGAGAGGATAACCGACAGTCATAATCTCCCAAATCAGGGACATGCTCAACACCGTGCGCACAAGAAGCACTTATCACAGCTAGTTAAAACCACCTACTTTGATAATTCCTTTACAACTTCTCAAACAGTAAAATTCTGACCCAGAGTCAAATTCCCTGGAATAATTATTCCCTGGGCCGAGCTCCACATCGTACACACAATTAGTACTCATCACAGAAAGTTAAAGCCACCTACAGTCAACATGGTGCTAAAAGTTTTCAAAGAGATAGATTACGACCAAGAGTCAAAATCTCGGAAATCAGGAATTGATGGGATGCGGTTCACACCGCACGCACAAGTAGTACTTATCACAGCGAGTAAAAAGCATCAACTTTGAAGATGCTCTTTCAAGGTTTCAAATAGTGAGATTATAACCGAGAGTCAAACGCTGAGAAGTCAGGAATTGATGGGACTCTGTCAATGCCATGCACACAAGTAGTATTCATGACAGCTTCTAAAAACCATCTATTTTAAAAATGGTGTTACGTTAAGTTTTTAGAGAGTGAGATGATGACGGAGAGTCAAAATCTCGGAAGTCAGGAATGGAAGAGGCGAGGTCCACACTCTGAGCACAAAAAGTACTCATCGAAGCTATTAAAACCCACCTACTTTTAACATGCTCTTACAAGTTTTCAAAGAGTGAGGTAATGACCTAGAATCAGAATGTCGGAAGTCAGGAATTGATGGGACGCTCTTTAAACCGTGCGTACATGTAGTATTCACCACAGCAAGGAAAAGCCACCAATTTTCGAAATGCTCTTGCAAGATTTAAGAGTGAGATTATGACCGAGAGTCAAAATGTCGGTAATCAAGAATTGATGGGAAGCGCTTCACACCATAAGCAAAGTAGTACTCATCACAGGTAGTAAAATCTATCTTCTTTCAAGATTCTTTTTCAAGATTTCATATTGTGAGATTATCACCGAGAGTCAAAATTCATAAATCAGGAATTGATGGGACGCGCTTTACATCGTCCGCAGAAGTAGACAACATCTCTGGAATCAGTAATTGATGGGACACTGTCTATACCGAGCGCACAAGTCGCAGTCACCACAGCTAGTCAAAGCCACCTACTTTCAGCAAGCCCTTGCAAGTTTTTTAAGATTGAGATGATGACGGAGAGTCAAAATTGCGGAAATCAGGAATTGATGGGACGCGCTACACACTGTACGAAAAAGTAGTACTCATCACAGCTAGTAGAGAACACCTACTATCGACATGCTCTTAAAATGTTTCAATGACTAAGATAATAACCGTCAGTCAAAACCCCAGAAATGAGGAATTGATGGAACGCTTTCCACACCTTGCGCATAAGTAGTACTCATCACCGCTAGTAAATGGCACCTACTTTAACCATGCTCTTACATTTTTTCAAAGAGTGAGATTATGATCGAGAGTCAACATCTCTGGAATCATTAGTTCTTGGGATACGCTCCACACTGTTGTCACAAGTAGTACTCATTACAGCTAGCAAAAGCCACCTACTTTTAACATTGTGCTACAAATTTTCAAAGAATGAGATTATGACTTAGAGTCAATCTCTCTGAAATCAGGATTTTTTTCGGACGCGCACCAAACCATACGCACAAGTAATATTCATCAAAGCTACTTAAAATCACCTACTTTTAACATGCTCTTACAACTTTCTTACAACTGACCGAAAGTCAAAATGTCAGAAAAGAGGATTTGATGGAAAGCTTTCCACACCGTGGGCACAAGTAGCACTCATCACAGCTAGTATAAACCACCTACGTTCAACATGCTTTTACAAGTTTCCAAAGAGTGAGAAAGAGTGAGAATATTACCAGGAGTCAAAATCTCGGAAATCAGGAAGTCATGGGACGTGCACCACACCGCGCGCACAAGCAGTACTCATTACAGCTAGTATAACCCTCCTACTTTCAACATAATTATACAAGGTTTAAGAACGAGAGTCAATCTCTCTGAAATGAGGGATTGAATCGACCCGCCCAACACCGGGCGCACAAGTAGTCAAGTCAAGTCAAGAGCTCTGGAATCCTTAGTTGTTGGGAGGCGCTCCACACCGTTCGCACAAGTAGAACCCATGACAGCCAGTAAAAGCCACCTACTTTCAATATGATGCTACAAGATTTCAAAGAGTGAGATTATGACCGAGAGTCAATCTGTCTGAAATCAGGATTTGTTCGGACGCGCTCCACACTCTGCTCATAAGTAGCACTCCTAAGAGCTAGTGAAAAGGATCTACTTACAACATGCTCTTACAAGTCTTCAAGTAGTGAGATAATAACAGAGGGTTCAAATCTCGGAAATCAGAAATTGATGGCACGCGCTGCAAATCGTCCGCACAAGAAGTTCTCATCTCAGAAAGTAAAAACCACACACTTTCAACACGCTCTTAAAAGTTTTGAAAGAGTGAGATTATGACTGCCAGTAAAAATCGCGGAAATGACGAATTCATTCGACGCGCTCCACACCGTGCGCACAAGTAATACTCATCACAGATGGTAAAAGCCACGTCCTTTCAAGATAGTGCTACAAGTTTTCAAAGAGTGAGGGTCAACATCTCGGAAATGAGCAATTGATGGAACGCTTTCCTTACCGCACGCTCAACAAGTATCCATCAAAGCTTGTAAAAACCAGCAACTTTCAACATTCTATTACATGTTTTCAAGAGTGAGAGTATGACCTAGAGACAAAGTGTCGAAAATCAGCGTTGGTGGGACGCTCTCCACAGAGAGCGCACAAGTAGTATTCAGCACAGCAAGGAAAAGCCACCTACTTACGACATGCTGTTACAAGTTTTGAAAGAGTGAGATTATGACAGAGAGTCAAAATCTGGGAAATCAGGAATTGATGGGACGCCCTCCATGCCATGCACACAGTTTGTGCTCATGACAGCTAGTTAAAGCGATCTACTTTTAAAAAGCTGTTACATGTTTCTAAGGAGTGAGTTTATCACCGAGTGTCCAAATCTCGGAAATAAGGTACTTGAAGAGACGCGGGCAAGTACATGCACTTTCGACATATTCCTAGAAGGTTTCAAAGAAAGAGATTATGGGACGTTTTCCATGCCATGCACACAAGTATTACTCATGACAGCTAGCAAAAACCATCTACTTTGAAAATGCTCTTAAGAGATTCCAAAGAGTGAATTTATGACCGAGAGTCAAAATGTCGGAAATGAGGAATTGAAGACACGCGCTCCACACTCTGTGATAATAACCTACTTTTACATGCTCTTACAAGTTTTCAAAGATTGAGAGTATGACCTAGAGTCAAACTGCTGGAACTCAGGAATTGATGGGACGCTCTTCACAACGAGCGCACAAGTAGTATTCAGCACACCTAGGAGAAGCCAGCAACTTTCGACTTGCTCTTAAAAGTTTTCAAAAAGTGAGATTATAACCGAAATTCAAAATGTCGGTAATCAAGAATTGATTGGACGAGCTCCAAATCGTGCGCACAAGTAGTACTCATCACAGCTAGTAAAAACCATCTATTTTGCAGATGCTCTTTCAAGGTTTAAAATAGTCAGATTTTGACTGAGAGTCAAAATCTCGGAAATCAGGAATTGATGGGACGCGCATAACATCGTCCGCCAAAGTAGTACTCATCACAGCTAGTAAAAGCCTACTTGTTTCAACTTGCTCTTACGTTATTGTAAACAGTGAGATTATGATAGACATTCAAAAATGTCTGAAATTAGGAAGTAAAGGGACGCTCTTCACACCGTGGCTACAAGTAGTACCCACCAAAGCTAGAAAAAACCACCTACCTTTAAAATGTCCTGGTACGCTCTCCATACCGTGTGCACAAGTAATATTAAGCACAGCAACTAAGAACTTCAACTTTCGACATGCTTTTACAAGATGTTCTTTCAAGATTTGAAATAGTGAGATTACGACAGAGAGTCAAAATGTCGGAAATCAGGAATTGATGGGACGCGGCTCACAACGTACGCCAAAGTATTGCTCATCACAGCTAGTAAAAACAACACACTTTCAACATCCTCTTAGAAGTGTTGGAACCGTGAGATTATGAAAGACATTCAAATTCTCCGATATTAGATAGTAACGGGAAGCTCTCCACCCGCTCTCCGTAGCCACAAGTAGTACCCATCAAAGCTAGAAAAACCAGCTGCCTTTAACATGTTCTTAAAGTTTTCAAAGAGTTAGATTATGACCTACGGTTAAAATCACCGAAATAAGGAACTAATGGGACGCGCTCCATATCGTGCGAACATGTAGTACTTATCACAGCTGGTATAAACAACTTTCTATCAACATGGAGCTACAAGTTTTCAAAGAGTAAGATTATTACCGAGAGTCAAAATCTCGGAAATGAGGAATTGATGGAACGCTTTCCACGCCGTGCGCACAAGGAGAAGTCATCAAATCTACGAAAAACCAATTTCTTTCAACATGCTCTTTCAAGTTTTCAAAGAGTGAAATTATGAGCGAGACCTAAAATCTCGGATATCAGGAATTGATAAGAAGCGCTCCATACCGTGGCAGAAGTAGTACTCATCACAACTAAAAAATTATCAACTTTCAACATGCTCTTACAAGTTTTCAAAGAGTAAGATTATTAACGACAGTCAAAACCTCGGAATTGAGGAATTGATGGAACGTTTTCCACACTGTGCGCACAAGTAGTAGTCATCAAATCTACGAAAAACCAATTTCTTTCAACATGCTCTTTCACGTTTTTAAAGAGTGAGATTATGAGCGAGACCCAAAATCTCGGATATAAGGAATTGATGGGAAGCGCTCCATACCGTGGCGCAAGTAGTACTCATCACAACTAGAAAAACTATCAACTTTCAACATTCTCTTTCAAGTTTTCAAAGAGTAAGATTATTAACGACAGTCAAAACCTCGGAATTGAGGAATTGATGGAAAGTTTTCTACGCTGTGTGAACAAGTAGTAGTCATCCAATCTACTAAAAACCATCCTCTTCCTCCATGCTTGTTCAAGTTTACAAAGAGTGAGATTATGACCGAGATTCAAAATCTCGAAAATCAGGAATTCATCGTACCTGCTCCACACTGGGCGCATAAGAAGCACTCATAACAGCTAGCCGTGTAGTTACAACGTGCTCTTACAAGTCATGAAATAGTGAGATAATGACCGATGGTGAAAATCTCGGTAATCGGGAATTGAACGGACGCGCTCCATACCGTGCGCACAAGCAGTACTCATCACAGCTAGTAAAAACCATCTACTTTCAACAAGGTCTGAAAAGTTGTTAACGAGGGAGATTATGCAAGGGAATTAAAATCTCAGGTATCAGCAATTTATTGGACGTGCTCCACACTGTGCGTACAAGCACAGCCATCTACTTTAACATGCTCTTACAAGTTTTGAAATAGTGAGATACTGACCGGTCAAAATCTCGGAAATCTCGAATTTATGGAAGGCGCTTTACTTCCTCCGACAAAGCAGTACTCATCACAGCTAGTAAAACCCATCTACTCTCGATATACTCTTATAAGTTTGAAAAGAGTGAGATTATTACCGAGAGTCAAAATCTCGGAAAACAGGAATTGATTCGACGCGCTCTACACCGTGCGCTCAAGTAGTAGTTATCACGGTTGGTAAAATCCACCTCATGCTCTTAAAACTTTTGAAAAAGGTAGATGATTACCCAACTTAAAATCTCGGAAATTAACAAGTAAGAGGACGCGCTCCACACCTTGCGCACAAGTAGTACTTCTCACAGCTGGTATAACCCACGTACTTTCAACATGGTCTTACAAATTTTCAAAGAGTGAGATTATGACCCACAGTGAAAATCTTGGAAATCAGGAATTGATGGGACGCGCTCCAGACTGTGCGCATAAGAAGCACTTATAACAGCTAGTAAAACCAGCTTATTACAACATGCTCTTATAAGTCTTGAAATCCTCAGATAATCTCGGTAATCAGGAATTGATGACACGCGCTGCATATCGTTCGCACAAGTAGTTCTCATCAGAGCTAGTAAAAACAACCTACTTTCAAAATGCTGTTACAAGTTTTGAAAGAGTGAGATTATGACGGAGGGTTAAAATCTCCGAAATAAGAAATTCATGTTACGCGCTCCACACCCTTCGCACAAGTAATACTCATCACAGCTGGTTAGAAAGCACGTCCTCTCAAAATGGTGCTACAAAACTTAAAAGAATGAGATTATGACAGAGTCAACAACTCGGAAATCAGGATTTCATGGGACGCGCTCCAAACCGTCCTCACACGTAATACTCATCACAGCTAGCAAAAACTATCTAGTTTCAACATGCGTTTACAAGTTTTCAAAGAGTGAAAACATTACCGAGAGTCTAAATGTCGGAAAGGAGGAAATCATGGAACGCTTTCCACACCGTTGGCATAACTATTACGCATAAAGCTAGTAAAAACCAATTACTTTCAACATGCTCTTACTAGTTTTTAAACAGTGAGAGTATGACCGATAGTCAAAATCTCTGAAATGAGGAATTTGTGAAAAGCTCTCCACACCGTGCGCACAAGTACTACTCATAAGAGCTAGTTAAACACATCTAGTTTTAACATGCTATTACAAGTTTGGGAACATTGAGATTATTACCGAGAGTCAAAATCTCGGAAATGAGGAAATGCTGCAATGCTCTCTACACCGAGAGCACAAGTAGAACTCATCAAAGCTAGGAAAAACAACCTACTTTCAACATGCTATTAAAAGTTTACAAACAGATAGATTATGACCGAGGGTCAAAATCTCGGAAATCAGGAATTGATGAAACGCGCTTCAACCCCTGTATACAAGTAGTACTCAAAACAGCTGCTAGAAATAACCTCGGAAATTAGGTATTGATGGGACGCGCTCCATACCGTGCGGAGAAGTCAAACTCATCGAAGCTAGTTAAACACATCGACTTTTAACCTGCTCTTACAAGTTTCTCAAGAGTGAGATTATTACAGACAGTCAAAATCTCGGAAATAAGGAATTGCTGCAATGCTTTCTTGACCGACAACACAAGTAGAACTCATCACAGCTAGTAAAAGCAACCTACCTTCAACATGCTATTACAAGTTTTCAAAGAGATAGATTATGACCGAGGGTCAAAATCTCGGAAATCAGGGATTGATTGGATGCGCTCCACACCGCGAGCACAAGTAGTACTCATCACAGCAAGTAAAAAGCATCAACGTTGCAAATGCTCTTTCAAGATTTCAAATAGTGAGATTATAACCGAGAATCAAACGCTCGGAAATCAGGAATTGATGGGACATTCTCAATGCCATGCACACAAGTAGTACTCATGACAGCTAGTAAAACCATCTATTTTAAAAATGCTGTTACAAGTTTGCAGAGAGTGAGATGATGACCAAGAGTCAAAATCTCGGAAATCAGGAATGGAAGAGACGCAGTCCACACTGTGCGCACAAAAAGTACTCATCGAAGCTATTAAAACCCACCTACTTTCAACATGCTCTTACAAAGTTTCAAAGAGTAAGATTATGACCTAGAGAGAAAATCTCGGAAATCAGGAAGTAATTGGACGCGCTCCTCACTGTGCGAGAAATTAGTACTCATCACAACTAGTAAAATCCTCCTACTTTTAAAATGTTCTTAATAGTTTTTCAAGCGTGACATTATTAAAGAAAGTCAAAATCTTGGAAATCAGGAATTGCTCTTACACGTTTTTGACCGACAATCAAAATCTCGGAAACCATGAATTTATAAGACGCGCTCCATACCGTTCGCACAATTACTACTCAACACAGCAAGTAAAAACGATTTACTTTCAGCATGCTCTTTCAAGTTTTCAAAGAGTGAAATTATTACCTAGAGTCAAAATCTCAGAAAACAGGAATTGATGGGACGCGCTCCACACCGTACGCACAACTAGTGGTTATCACAGCTAGTAAATTTCACCTACTTTCAACATGCTCTTACAAGTTTTGAAAGAGTGGGATTATCATCGACAGTCAAAATCTCGTTAATTAGGAAGTAACGGAACGCGCTCCACACCGTAAGTACAAGTTGTACCCATCACAGCTAGAAAAACCACCTCCCTTCAACATGATCTGAAAGTTTTCTAAAAGTGACATTAAAACTCAGAGTCAATCTGTCTGAAATCAGAAATTGATGATACGCCCTCTAAACCGAGCGCAGAAGTAGTACTCCTTAAAGCTAGTAAAAACCAGCTACTTTCAACATGCTCCTTGAACGTTTACAAGAGTGAGATTATGACGGAGTAAAAATCTCTGAAATCAGAAATTCATCGGATCTGTTCCACACCATGCCAACAAGTAGTACTCATTACAGCTAGTAAAAATCACCTACTTTTAAAGTGCTCTTACAAGTTTTAAAAGAGTGAGATTATTACCGAGAGTCAAAATCTTAGAAATTAGGAATTGATGGGACTCGCTCCACACCATGCCTTAAAGTAGTATCCATCACAGCTAGTAAAAACCACCTACTTGAAAAATGGTGCTACAAGTGAGAATATGACCGAGGGCCATATTTCGGAAATCAGGAATTCATGGGAGGCGCTCCACACTGTGCGCAACCAACTACTTTCAACATGGATACTTCACAAATTAATGTGATCAAGTAAGCTGAAGCCACTCAAAAGGCACTAAGGCCACATGGTAGCGGGCATTACCCCTTAAATCTACCAAAACTAAGATTGAGCCCAAGCATTAGAAGCCATGGACAGCTGTTTCGGCCTTGTTAGGCCTCATGAGCATGGTATAGCTAATACTCAGGCTCAAGTACCCACATATCAATAAAACAAGCAATGAAACCCCACAAGCTTTACGATTTCATTACTTTCAACATGCTCTTACAAGTTTTGAAACAGTGAGATTATGACAGACATTAAAAATCTCGGAAATTTGGAAGCAACGGGACGCTCTCCACACCGTGGCCACAAGTAGTACCCATGAAAGCTAGGAAAAACCACCTCCCTTTAACATGTTCTTAAAGTTTTCAAAGAGTGAGATTATGACCTATGGTTAAAATCACCGAAATGAGAAACTAATGGCACGTGCTACATACCGTGCGCACAAGTAGTACTTATCACAGCTGGTACAAACCACGTACTTTCAACATGCTGTTACAACTTTTCAAAGAGTAAGATATTTACCGACAGTCAAAATCTCGGAAATCAGGAATTGATGGAACGCGCTAGCTTCACTGTGCGCATAATAAGCACTCATAACAGCTAGTGAAAACCAGCTACTTACAACATGCTCTAACGAGTCTTTAAACAGTCAGATAATGACCGAGGGTTGAAATCTTGGTAATCAGGAATTGATGGCACGCGGTCCACATCATCCGCACAAGTAGTTCTCATCAAACCTAGTAAAAAACCACCAACTTTAAGCATGGTCTTACAAGTTTTCAAAGAGTGACATTATTACCGACAGTCAAAATCTCGTAAATCACTTATAGATGGGACTTGCTCCACACCGTGCGCAAACGTAGTACTCATCACAGCTAGTAAACACCATCTAGTTTCAAGATGGTCTTTCAAGATTTCAAATAGTTAGAGTATGACCGAGAGCCAAATCTCGGAAATCAGGAATTGATGGGACGCGCTCCAACCCCTGTGCACAAGTAGTACGCATCACAGCTAGTAAAAACCACATAATTTTAACATGCTCTTACAACTTTAGAAGAAGTGAGATTATGAATCAGAGTCAACATCTCTGCTATCGTTAATTCTCGGCAAGCGCTACACACCATGCGCACAAGTAGTATTAAGCACAGCAAGTAAAAGCCACCCACGTTCGACATTTTCTTAAAAGTTTTCAAAGAGTGAGAATATGACGGAGAGTCAAAATGTCGTATTCAGGAATTGATGGGACTCACTCCACACCTTGCGCACAAGAAGTACTCATCACAGCTAATAAAAAGCATCTACTTTGAAGATGCTTTTTCAAGATTTCAAGTAGTGAGATGATGACCCAGATGGGACGCGCTTCACATCGTCCCCCGAAGAAGTACTCATTACAGCTAGTAAAAACCACCTACTTTCAACATGCTCTTAAAAGTTTTGAAACAGTAAGACGAAAAAAGCCTGGGGATGAGTCACTGCGAGTAGACGTGTCTTAACGAGCTCCGCTAAAAAACGTCAAAACCTAGAGACAAGTGCACAAAAACAGTCAAAATAAGCTAAAATCTATCTAGAGAAGCTACCTCTGAGGCATCGATGGGCAGCAAAGATAAAAGTAAAAAAGACAGAGAGTAAGTAGCTCCGGTGCCGAGAACATGAGTGAGGACCAAGAGCAAAATGGCGCCTGCATCAAAATGACGGTAAAGGAATATCAAGACCTGCTCGGAAAGCTGACTGTAATTGAAGATTAGGCCAAAGAAAGAGATGCAAGAATATTAAATCTTGAAGCTCGCCTAGACGAAGCTGAAGCGGAGGTTCACGACTTAAAACAGAAGCTCAGCGAGATAAAAGTATTCACAACCGAAACAAAAGAATCCCTGGAGTTTACGCAAGGCGAGCAGGAAGATCTTGTTCAACGTGTCACACAATGTGAAACCGAGCAGTCCGCACAATGGAACGAAATAACACAGCAAGATATTTACAGCCGGCGATGGAATTTAATTTTCTACCGGATTCAAGAATCTTCTGACGAAGACTGCCCTTCGCTTCTTGGATCTATTCTGATAGAAAAGCTCGAAATAGCGAATGAAGAAGTTCAATGTATGAGTTTTTGCAGCGTTCACCGTCTTGGCAAACCTAACAGAAGCAAAGCTAGACCCATCATCGCCCGCTTCACCTGCCGCGCGGTATAGAGATAAGGTTTGGAAGTGTCGTTATTGGCTAAAGAACTCAAATATCTCGATGAGTGAGGACCTACCAAAGCAAGTTCAAGAGATAAGGAAGAACGTTTTGGTCCCAGCTATGAAGAATATTAAGAAAGACAACCCATTCTCAAGAGCAACGGTTGTAGGCGATAAACTGGTAGTCAATGGAAAGCGTTATTTCCACTATGAAATTCCAAAATCGTGGTTACAACCTCCTCCAACACAAGGCACAAGTGCTGAAGGAAGCAGTAGCCAGGATGCTACAGAAGTACCGAGTCGAGCTTCACCACCTACGAATCACGATGAACAGGTCCTCTAAAATGTTTACTATAGTTTTAAGAATAAATGCTAACCCGCTAGTAGGAGCTCGTCTTTTTTTTTCTACAATGTTGTTACCGAACGCAAACCATTTAACCACTTTACCGTGGTGCGTTCTAATGTTATTTCTCATAACTTTCTTATTTCTTTGTATAGGTTCAAGTCTCCCATTTAGACCTCTTAAATTTATTTCGCTGTCTTTTTTTACCAAACCCGCTACTTATTACTATTTTTGCCAATCTTTTTGCTTTTGCTTGTTGCACGATCAACTAGTAATTACAAATCCAAAACTTAAACTTTCGATTGTTAAGAAAATCGCATTATCTATCAATTTTGTTTTTCTTAGCTGCTTTTTTTTAAGAAATGTAAATGTCAATTTCCTTCCCTTAAATCACAAAGAAAACTGTCGAACTGCATGTGTCAAACATTACAATCGGAAAACAATGCAAAAATTTCATCATGAATGACCCTATTGATTTCAAATGTCTGTCGGGAAACATTAGAGGTTTAAACAAAGCGCTGAAACGCCGTACTGTTTTCAGATGGCTTCATCACCAAAACTGCCCTTTTGTTTTTTTTGCAAGAAACCTATAGCTCAAGAGAATGTGAAAATGCGTGGCGAGCGGAATGGGGTGGTGAAATATTCTTCAGCCATGGAACGAACCATAGCAAAGGCACAATGATTCTTATAAATCCTAAAATACAATGTAAAGTCGAGAAGCAAGTTTGCGACAAAAATGGTCGATACATTCTATTGGACACTACAATTGCAAGTGCACACATCGTACTTGTTAACATCTACGCACCAAATGATGCACACCAACAGGTACTTTTCTTTCAGGAATTGCAAAAACAACTTCAAGAATATGCAAATGAAACAATCATCATAGGAGGCGACTTCAATTGTACTTTATCTGAAAAAGATAAAAAAGGAGGTAACTTGAATTCTCGCAAAAATTTAGTGGTGGAGGAAATACAAAAACTTTGCAATTTGTACGGTTTAAATGACGTCTGGCGCTTTCTAAATCCAAACACAGAAAAATTTACTTGGCGAAATAAGTCATTCAAAATTCAAAAGAGACGAAAAAAAAAAAAATTCAAAGAGACGAATCTTCACGGTCCAATGACTTCTTGCCTAGTTTTTTAGAAAACATCACCTCTTTGAAGAACGATGATATGTTATCGTGTGAAGGAAAAGTTAGCCCGGAAGAATGTTTAAAAGCTCTAAATGACTTTAAAAACCAAAAATCACTGGGATCAGATGGTTTTCAAGCGGAGTTTTATAAGTACTTTTGGAAAGAGCTGTATGAGGATATGACAAACAGTTTTAACTTTGCTTTTGATACTGGAAAGCTTTCAATTTCTCAAAGACGCGGTGTCATAACACTCATTCCCAAACCAAACAAAGACAATACCTTACTGGACAATCTCAGACCAATATCTCTCCTAAACGTCGATTACAAAATTTTAACTAAAGTTATCGCTAAACGTCTAGAAAAAGTTTTACCTAATATAATTAATCCGGATCAAACTGGATATGTAAAAGACCGCTACATAGGTGAAAACGTTCGTTTAATTCTTGACATCATGTCATACACAGAGGAAAATAATATACCTGGCGTAGCCCTTTTCTTAGATTTCAGAAAGGCTTTTGATACCATTGAATGGAACTTCATAAACAACACGCTGAAGAAATTTTCCGTTTAGAACGAGGTGTGAGGCAAGGTTGCCCTTTATCCGGTTTGCTATTTATATTGGCATAGAAATTCTTGCGAGAGCAATACAACACGATAGCACCATTAATGGTATCAAAGTAGGTGAGAAAGAAATTAAAGTTTCTTTGTATGCTGATGACACCACTGCCTTTATTCGAGACCTTGACTCTATTACAAATTTGCTAACTCTTCTTAACAAGTTCAAAATTGTGTCTGGTTTGCAAATTAACCCTGCAAAAACTGAGAGAATGTGGCTTGGTTGCTGGAAAAATAGCATGGAAACACCTTTTGGCTTCCGCTGGCCTCGGGATCCAATAAAAGCTCTTGGCGTTTTCTTTTCTTACGACTTAAATAAATTAAACGAGCTAAATTTCGCTGAGAAAATCCGTACACTATAAAAGACACTAAACGGTTGGAAAAGACGAAATCTTACACTTTATAGCAAAATAAACATCGTTAAAACACTTGGCCTTTCCAAGTTAATTTATAACACGTCTGTTCTCGTTATTCCAGGAAAATATATTAAAGAAATTGAGGCATTAATTTTTAACTTCATCTGGGACGGGAAACCCGCTAAGATTAAAAAATCAACTATCATAGGGGAAAAAAAGCAAGGTGGCCTCAAAATGACAGATTTTCACACCATGAATAAATCTTTAAAGGTTGCGTGGATACCACGTTTGCAATCTAATAGCGACGCTTCCTGGAAAATAATCCCGGAAGCTGCCCTTGAGAAATTTGGTGGACTGTCTTTCTTGACTAACTGTAACTATGATATCAGCTCGCTACAAATTAATAACCTTCCAACTTTTTACAGAGAAATATTAACATTTTGGCAGAACACAAAAGTTGCTTTTGAAAATCCAACTTCTCCACAAGACGAAATTATTTGGAACAATAAAAACATCCGAATCAATGGAAAATCTCTTTTCTTTAACAGGTGGTTCGACAAGAGGATTATCTATGTCAAGGACTTACTGAAAGCCGACAACAATTTTATTCCGTTTACCCAATTTTGCGAAAAGTTCCGCCTGAAGATACCTTTCACCCTGTATTTTGGATTAATAAACGCTATACCAGCTTCTTGGAAAACAGAAATAAAGCATAATTCCGTTTTTCCCATCTCAAGACAGACACAAGGATATAAAGAAATGAAAATTACCACTAAGACAGTTAACTCGATTTTGTTAAAAGATATTTTTATAACCCCTACCGCTGAAAGCAAAATTTTAAGACATGGTTTCACCCAGGAAAATATTCATCGGGTTTACGAATTTCCATTTAAGTTTAAAAACGACATAAGTATAACAATGTTCCAGTTCAAAGTCATCCACAACATCCTCCCAACCAAATTTACCCTTTGTCGGGCAAAAGTTTGCGAGAGCGATGCTTGCCCTTAGTGTTCTGCCGACAGACATACTTTAGATCACATGTTGCTACATTGCCCTTCGACAAAACGTTTTTGGAACTGTTTTCAAAACTGGTGGAATACAAAAACTAAGTTATCTATCAGGTTGTCTGACAGTATGATTTTATATGGAGTTTTTGGCAATGTTAAGCACCTATATTCTTTAAATTACGCACTCCTGATAGCAAAGTTCACTATTTCTAACAGCTGCCTTCATGATAGGAAACTCTGTTTCGACAGTTTTCTGCCATTTCTCAATGAAAAAATAAATATACAGCATGAAATAGCAATCACACATAACAAAATAACAGCTTTTAACAAAACGTTTAAGAATTTATTGTAATTGTAAATGTAGTATTTCAAAGCTAGTGACAAAAGCAAATAATGTATTTGTAACGTTGAGCGTGTAAATAAAGGTTGCACTACAAAAAAAAAAAAGATTCTGACAGACATTCAAACTCTCGCAAATTTGGAAGTAACGGAACGCTGTCCACTGCGTGGCCGCAAGTAATAAGCATTAAAGCTAGAAAAAACCACCTCCCTTTGATATCTTCTTAAAGTTTTCAAAGAGTGAGATTATGACCTACGGTTAATATCACCGATATGAGGAACTAATGGCACGCGCTCCATACCACGCCCACAAGTAGTACTTATCACAGCTGGTATAAACCACGTACTTTCAACATGCTCTTAAAAGTATTCAAAGAGTGAGATTATGACCGAATGTAAACATCTCGGGAATAAGGAATTGAGAAGACATGCCCTAATCCCTGCACACAAGTACTTCTCATCACAGCTCGCAAAAACCACCTAATTTCAACATGCTCTTACAAGTTTTCAAAGAGTAAGATTATGACCTAGAGTCAAAACGTCGGTAATCAGAAATAGATGGGACGCTCTTCACACCGTTCTCACAAGTAGTATTCAGCACAGAAAGGAAAAGCCACCAACTTTCGAAAAGCTCTTATAAGTTTTCAAAAAGTGAGATTATTACCAAGAGTCAAAACCTCGGCAATAAAGAATTGATGGGACGCGCTCCAACCCCTTTGCGCAAGTAGCAGTCGTCACAGCTAGAAAAACCACCTAATTTCAATATCATCTTAGCAGTTTTCAAAGAGTGAGATAATGGCCGACAGTCACAATCTTTGAAGTCAGGAATTCATGGGACGGCCTACATGCCACGCCACAATTTTTACTCTCCACAGCTAGTAAAAGCCATCTACTTTTAACATGCTGTTACAAGTTTTCAAAGAGTGAGAGTATGACCTAGAGTCAAAATGTTGGAAATCAGGAATTGATGGGACGCTCTTCACACCAAGCGAACAAGTAATATTCAGCACACCTAGGAGAAGCCACCAACTTTCGACATGCTCTTAAAAGTTTTCAAAGAGTTAGAATATAAACGAGAGTCAAACTGTCGGTAATCAAGAATTGATGGGACGCGCTCCACACCGTGCGCACAAGTAGTACTCATCACAGCTAGTAAAAACCATCTATTTTGCAGATGCTCTTTTAAGGTTTAAAATAGTGAGATTATGACCGAGAGTCAAAATCTCGGAAATCAGGAATTGATGGATCGTGCATAATATTGTCCGCCAAAGTAGTACTCATGACAGCTAGTAAGAACCTACTAGTTTCAACTTGCTCTTACAATATTGTAAACAGTGACATTATGATAGACATTTAAAAATCTCGAAAATTAGGCAGTAACGGGACGCTGTCCACACCGTGGCCACAAGTAGTACCAACCAAAGCTAGAAAAAACCACCTACCTTTAAAATGTCCCTAAAGTTTTCAAAGAGTGAGATTACGACCTACCGTTAAAACGTCGGACAAGAGGAACCAATGCGAAGTGCTCCATACCGTGCGCAAAAGTAGTACTCATGACAAGTTGTATTACAAGTTTTTAAACAAAGAGATTATGACCGACAGTCACATCGTTTCAAGTCGGGAATTGATGGTACGCGCTCCATACCATGCACACAAGTAGGACTCATCACAGCAAGTAAAAACCATCTACTTTGAAACTCCGAATTTCCGAAGACTGAGATTATGACCGAGAATAAAAAACTCGGAAATGAGGAATTTAAGACACGCGCTCAACACTCTGCGCAGAACTGGTACTCATCAAAACTATTAAAACCGACCAACTTTTATATTCTTCACAGTTACTAAAAACAACCAACTTTCAGCGTGCTCTTACAAGTTTTCAAACAGTGAGATTATCCTAGACATTCAAAAATCTCGGAAATTAGGAAGTAACGGGACGCTGTCCACACCGTGGCCACAAGAACTACCCATCAAAGCTAGAAAAAGCCACCTCCCTTTAAGATGTTCTTAAAGTTTTCAAAGAGCCACGGTTAAAGTCACCGAGATGGGGAACTAATGGCACGCCTTCTATACCGTGCGCACATGTAGCTCTTATCACAACTGGTATAAGCCATATACTTTTAACATGCTCGTAAAAGTTTTCAAAGAGTGAGATTATGACCGAAATTCAAAATCTCGGATATAAAGAATTCTTGGGACGAGCTCCACACCGTGCGCTCAAGTGATACTCATCAAAGCTATTATAAACCACGTCCTCTCAACATGGGGCTACAAGAGTTCAAGAAATAAGATTATGACCGAGAGTCAAAATCTCGGAAATCCGGAATTGATGATTCGCACTCCACACTTTGCGCATAACAAACACTCATAACAGCTAGTTAAAACCAGCATCTTACAACATGCTGTTACAAGACTTAAAATAGTCAGATAATGATCAACCGTTAAAATCTCGGTAATCAGGAATTGATGGCGATCGCTGCACATCGCCTCCACAAGTAGTTCTCTTAACAGCTATAAGAAAACCAGATACTTTCACAATGGTCTTACCAGTTTTCTAAGAGTAACATTTTTAACGACAGTCAAAATCTCGTAAATCAGGAAGAGATGGGACTTCCTCCACCCCATGCGCACACGTACTACTCCTCACATGAAGAAAAAACCATCTACTTTGAAGATGCTCTTTCAAGATTTAAAGTAGTAAGATTATGACCGAGAGTAAAAATCTCGGAAATAAGGAATTGATTGGAGGCGCTCGAACCCCTATGCACAAGTAGCAGGTATGAGAGCTAGTAAAAACCACCTAACTTCAACATGCTCTTACAAGTTTTCAAAGAGTGAGATTATGACCGACAGTCAGAATCTTTAAAGTCAGAAATTGATGGAACGGCCTTCATGCCATGCACACAATTTGTACTCATGTAAAAGCCAGCTACCCTTAAAATGCTGTTACAAGTTTCTAAAGAGTGAGATTATCACCGAGAGTCAAAATCTCGGAAATCAGGAACTGAAGAGATGCGCCCCACACTTTTCGCGCAAGTACACGCGCTTTCGACATCCTCTTACAAGTTTTCAACCAAAGAGATTATGGGACGCGCTCCGTGCCACGCACACAAGTATTACTCATGACAGCTAGCAAAAACCATCCACTTTGAAAATGCTTTTGAGAGATTCCAAAGACTGAGATTATGACCGAGAGTCAAACTGTCGGAAATGAGGAATTGAAGACACGCGCTATTAAAACAAACCTACTTTTAACATGCTCTTACAAGTTTTCAAAGAGTGAGAGTATGACCTAGAGTCAAAATGTTGGAAATCAGGAATTGATAGGACGCTCTTCACACCGAGTGCACAAGTAGTATTCAGCACACGTAGGAGAAGCCACCAACTTTCAACATGCTCGTAGTCACAATCTTTGAAATCAGGAATTGATGGCACGCGCTCCGTGCAATACACACAAGTAGTGCTCATGGTAGCTAGTAAGAATAATCTCCTTTGGAAATGCTCCTAAGAGTTTCCAAAGGGCGAGATTATGACCGAGTGTCAAATTCTCGGAAATGAGGAATTGAAGGGATGCCCTCCACACTGTGCGCTCAAGTAGTACCCATCGAAGCTATTAAAACGCCCCTACTGTGAACATGCTCTTACAAGTTTTCAAAGAGTGATATTATTAACGAGATTCAAAATGTCGGTAACCAAGAATTGATGCGATGCGCTTCACACCGTGCGTAGTTCTCATCACAGCTAGTAAAACGATCTACTTTGAAGATGCTCTTTCAAGATTTCAAATAGTGAGATTATGAGCGAGAGTCAAATTCTCGGAAATCAGGAATTGATCGGAAGCGCTTCACCTCGTACCGCAAGGCAGTATTCCTCATAGCTAGTATAAACTACGAACTTTCAACATGCTCCTACAAGTTTTGAAATAGTGTGATTATGAGAGAAATTCAACTTGTCGGAAATTAGGAATTAACGGCGTGCTGTCGACACCCTGCCCACAGGGAGTACCCATCAAAGCTAGAAATAACCGCTCCCTTTAAAATGTTCTTAAAGGTTTCAAAGAGTGATATTTTGACCTACGGTTAAAATCACGGAAATGAGAAGGCAATGGCACGTACTACATGCCGTTCGCACAAGTAGTACTTATCACAGCTGGTATAAACAACGCACTTTCAACGTGGTCTTAAAAGTTTTTAAAGAGTCAGATTATGACCGACAGTGAAAAACTTGGAAATCAGGAATAAGTGGGACGCGCTCCACACTGTCCGCATAAGAATCACTCATAAAAGCGAGTGAAAACAAGGTACTTGCAACATTCTCTTAAAAGTCTTCAAAAAGTCAGATAATGACCGAGGGTTAAAATCTCGGACTTCCTCCAATCCCCGTGCGCCATACTTCTCATCACAGCTCGTAAGAACCACCTAATTTCAACATGCTCTTCCAAATTTTCAAAGGGTGAGATTATTACCGAGAGTCAAAATCTCGGCAATCAGGAATTGATGGGAAGCGCTCCACACCGTGCGCACAAGTAGTACACATCACAGCTGGTAAAAAGCACCTACTTTCAACATGCTCTTACAAGTTTTCAAAGAGTGAGGTTATGACCGACAGTCACAATCTTTCAAATAAGGAATTTATGGGATCAACTACGTGCCGTGCACACAACTCGTACTCATGACAGCTAGTAAAAACCATCGTCTTTCAAAATGCTGTCACAAGTTTTCAAAGAAAGAGATTATCACCGAGAGCCAAAGTCTCGGAAATCAGGAATTGAAGAGATGCGCTCCACCCTGTGCGCACAAGTAGTACTCATCAAAGCTATTAAACCCATCCTACTTTAAACATGCTCTTACAACTTTTCAAAGAGTAAGATGAATCAGGAATTGATGGGCCATTCTTCACACCGTGCGCACAAGTAGTATTTAGCTCAGCAAGGAAAAGTCATCAATTTTGCAAATGCTCTTACAAGTTTTCAAAGAGTTAGATTATGACCGATAGTCAAACTCTAAGAAATCGGGAATTGATTGGACCTCCTCCACACTGAGCTCATAAGAAGCACCAATAACAAATAGTCCAAACCAGCTACTTACAACATGTTCTTACAAGTCTTGAAATAGTCAGACAATGAAGGAGGGTTAAAATCTCAGTAATCAGGACATCGACCGTCAAAATCTCGTAAATCAGGAATAGATGGGACTTGCTCCACCAAGTGCGCACAAGTAGTACTCATCAAAGCTAGTTAAAACAAGCAACTTTGAAGATCCTCTTTCAAGATTTCAAATAGTGAGATTATGACCGAGAGTCTTGGCAATAAGGAGTTGATGGGACACGCTCCAGACTGTGCGCATAAGAAGCACCCATAACAGCTATTGAAACCCAGCTACTTACAGCATGTTCTTACAAGTTTCAAAGACAAGACAAGAAAAGCGTCAAAATCTCTGCAATCATTAATTCTTGGGACGCGCTCCACACCGTGGGCACAAGTAGTATTCAGCACAGCAAGTTAAAAACCACAAACTTTTGACATGCTCTTACAACCTTTAAAAGAGAGAGATTATGACCGACAGTCACAATCTTTGAAATCAGGAATTGATGGGACGCGCTCCATGCCATGCACACAAGAAGTACTCATGACAGCTAGTAGAAACCATCTACTTTGAAAATGCTCTTTCAAGGTTTCAAATAGTGAGATTACGACCGAGAGTCAAAATCTCGGAAATCAGGAATTAATGGGGCGCGCTACACACTGCGCGCTAAAGTAGGACTCATCAAAGCTATTTGAAACCACCGACTTTCAACATGCCCTTATGACTGTTGAAAAAGTGAGATTATGACCGACAGTCAAAACCTCGGAAATTAATAATAAACGGGGTGCGCTCCACACCGTGTGCACAAGTAGTACTCATCACTGCTAGTAAAATTCACCTAATTTCAACATGCTGTTACAAGTTTTCAAAGATTTAGATGATGACCGACAGTCAAAATGTCCCAAATCAGGAATTGATTGGACATGCTCGATACCGTGCGCACAAGTAGTGCTCATTACAGCTAGTACAAACCGCCTACTTTTAAGATTCTCTTAAACCTTTTTAAACAGTGAGCTTATGACCGAGAGTTAAAATCTCTGGAATCATTACTCCTTAGGACGAGCTCCACACAGTGCAGACAAGTAGTACTCATCAACGCAAGTAAGAACCACCTACTTTACACATGGTGCTACATGTTTTCAAAGAGTGAGATTATGATAGAGAGTCAAAATCTTGGAAATCAAAATTATATGCGACTCCCTCCACACCGTGCGGTCCAGTAGTACCCATCACAGCAAGAAATAACCACCTAATAACAACATGTTCTTACAAGTTTTCAAAGAGTGAGATTATGAACCAGAGTCAAACTCTCTGCAATCATTAATTCTTGGCACGCACTCGTCAACTTACGCACAAGTACAGTACAGCACAGCAAGTAAAACCCAGCAAACCCAACACAGCAAGTAAAACCCACCAAGTTTCGACATGCTTTTTTTTTTTTTTTTTTTTTTTTTTTTTTTAATTTTTTAACTAAGACTAGTGAGCGGCACGACGGAAGACTTGTGGTTGTAGTTGTAGTTTTCTTTTTATTTCCTACGCGTTTCCTCTCTCAAGGAGACTTCATCAGGGAATGAATACAACTAACATAGAACAGCATATTTAACACATTCGTGTTTCTAAGTTTAACTTAACATGGAAGTGAGTAATAATAAAAACATGCTGTTGCCCGACGTTACAAAAAAACGCTTAAAATACGTATGTGATTGCGTGTTGTTAAATTTTGGGGGCCATACTATTAGCGCTAATCGTATGGCCCCCAAACTTTAACAACACGCAATCGCATACGTATTTTGGGCGTTTTTTTGTAACGCCCGGCAACAGCATGTTTTTATTATTACTCACTTCCATGTTAAGTTAAACTTAGAAACACGAATGTGTTAAATATGCTGTTCTATGTTAGTTGTATTCATTCCCTGATGAAGTCTCCTTGAGAGACCAAACGCGTAGGAAATAAAAAGAAAACTACAACTACAACCACAAGTCTTCCGTCGTGCCGCTCACTAGTCTTAGTTAAAAAATAAAAATAAAAATAAAATAAAATTAAAAATTAAAAAATCATTACAGCTAGTAAAAGCCACCTACTTTTAATATCGTGCTACAAGTTTTCAAAGAATGAGATTAGGACCGAGAGTCAATCTCTCTGAAATCAGGGTTTGTTCGGACGCGCTCCACACCGTACGCACAACTAATTTTCATCAAAGCTAGTAAAAAGCACCTACTTTTAACATGCTCTTACAACTTTTGAAAGAGCGACATTATGACCGTAAGACAAAATCTCAGCAATGAGGAATTGATGGAACGCTTTCCACACAGTGGGCCCAAGTAGTACTCATCACAGCTAGTATAAACCATCTACGATCAACATGCCTTTACAAGTTTCTAAAAAGTGAGAATATTACCGGGAGTCAAAATCTCGGAAATCAGGAATTCATGGGACGCGCACCACACCGCGCGCACAAGTAGTACTCATCACAGCTAGTATAACCCTCCTACTTTCAAGATGATCTTAAAAGTTTTCCAAGATTGAGTTTAAGAACGAGAGTCAATCTCTCTGAAATGAGGGATTGAAGGGACACGCCCAAACCAGGACGCACAAGTAGTGTTTATTACAGCTAGAGAAAACCAGCTAATTTCCACATCTTCTTACAAGTTTTGAAATAGTGACATTATGACCGACATTCAAAACCTCGGAAATTAGGAAGTAACGGGACGCCCACCACAATATGTGCAAAGGTAGTACCCCTGAAAGCTAGAAAAAACCACCTCCCTTCAACAAGCTCTTAAAGTTTTCTAAGAGTGAGATTATGACCAAGTGTCAATCTCTCTGAAATCAGAAACTGATGGGACTCAGTCGACAACGTCCGCACAACATTTTGTTTCAAGTTTTGAAAGAGTGAGATTAAGACCTACAGTTAAAATCACGGAAATGAGGAACAAATGGGACTCGCGCCATACTGTACGCCAAAGTAGTACTCAACACAGCTGGTAAAAACCACGTACTTTCAACATGCTCTTACAAGTTTTCAAAGAGAAAGATTATTATCGAGAGTGAGAAGATGACTGACATTTAAAATCGCGCAAATGGCGAATTCACAGGACGCGCTTCACACCGTGCGCACAAGTAATACTCATCACAGATGGTAAAGGCCACGTCCTTTCAACATGGTGCTACAAAGAGTGAGATTCAAAGAGTGAGATTATGACCGAGAGTCAACATCTCGGAAATGAACAATTGATGGAACGCTTTCCTTACGCGCCCTTAACTAGTATTCATGAAAGGTTGTAAAAACCAGCTAATTTCAATATTCTCTTACAAGTATTCAAAGAGTGAGAGTATGACCTAGAGTCAAATTGTCGGAAATCAGGAATTGGTGGGACAATCTACACACCGAGCGCACAGGTACTTATTCAGCACAGCAAGGAAAAGACACCAACTTTCGACATGCTGTTAGAAGTTTTGAAAGAGTGAAATTATGACCGAAAGTAAAAATATCGGCAATTAGGAATTGATGGGACGCGCTTCACAACGTGCGCAGAAGTAGTACTTATCACAGCTACTAAAAACCATCAACTTTGAAGATTCTCCTTCAATATTTCAAATAGTGAGATTATAAACGAGAGTCAAAATCTCGGGAATCAGTAATTGATGGGACGCGCTGCACACTCAGGGCAAAAGTAGTACTCATCAGAGCAAGTAAAAACCACCTAATTTCAAAATGCTGTCACAAGTTTTAAGTCAGTGAGATTATGAACCAGAGTCAAAATCTCTGCAATCATTAATTCTTGGCACGCTCTCCATACCTTACGCACAAGTGATATTCAGCACAGCAACTAAAAACTTCAACTTCCGACATGCTTTTACAAGATGCTCTTTCAAGATTTGAAATAGTGAGATTACGACAGACATTCAAAATCTCGGAAATCAGGAATTGATGGGACGCGGTTCACAACGTCCGCCAAAGTATTGCTCATCACAACTAGTAAAAATTACACACTTTCTTGCTCTTACAAGTGTTGGAACCGTAAGATTATGACAGACATTCAAATTCTCGGATAGTAGATAGTAACGGGACGCTCTCCACACCATGGCCACAAGTAGCACCCATCAAAGCTAGACAAAACCACTTCCCTTTAACATGTTCTTAAAGTTTTCAAAGAGTGAGATTATGACCTACGGTTGTAATCACCGAAATGAGGAACTAATGGGACGCGCTCGATATCGTGCGAACAAGTAGTACTTATCACAGCTGGTATAAACAACGCACTTTCAACATGCTCTTAAAAGTTTTTAAAGAGTGAGATTGTGACCGAAAGTCAAAATCTTGGAAATAAGGAATTGATGGGACGCGCTCCACACTGTGCTCATCAGGAACACTCATATCAGCGATTGAAAACAAGCTACTTGCAACATGCTCTTACAAGTGGTCAAACAGTCAGATTATGACCGAGGGTTAAAATCTCAGTAATCAGGACTTGATGGCACGTTCTGCACATAGTCCGCACAAGTAGATCGCATCACAGCTAGTAAAAGCCACCAACTTTCACAATGGTCTTACAAGTTTTCAAAGAGTGACATTATTACCGACAGTCAAAATCTCGTAAATAAGGAATAGATTGGACTTCTACCAAACCGTGCGCACAAGTAGTACTCACCACAGCTAGTAAAAACCATCAGCTTTTAAGATGCTGTTTGAAGGTTTCAAAAAGTGAAATTATAAGCGAGAGTGAAAATCTCCGAAACGGAACGCGCTCCAACCCCTGCGCACAAGTAGCACTCATCATAGCTTATAAAAACCACCTAATATCAACATGCTCTTACAACTTTCCAAAGAGTGAGATAATGAACCAGTTTAAAAATCTCTGCAATCATTAATTCTTGGCACGCGCTCTTCACTATGCGCACAAGTAGTATTCAGGACAGTAAGTAGATAACCTCCAACCTTCGGCATGCTCTTGCAGGTTTTTTAAAGAGTGAGTTATCACCGACAGTCACAATCTTTGAAATCACGAATTGATGGGACGCCCTCCATACCATGCACACAAGTAGTACTCATGAAAGCTAGCAAAAAGCATCTACTTCGAAAATGCTCTTAACAGTTTCCAGAAAGTGAGATTATGACCGAGAGTCAAGATATCGGATATTAGGAATTGATGGGACAGGCTCCGCAGAGAGGTGTGGAAAGCGTTCCATCAATTCCTCATTTCTGAGGTTTTGACTGACGGTTATTATCTTAGTCATTGAAACATTTTAAGAGCATGTTGAAAGTAGGTGGTGTTTACTAGGTGTGATGAGTACTACTTTTTCGTACAGTGTGTAGCGCGTCCCATCAATTCCTTATTTCCGCGATTTTGACTCTCGTTCATCATCTCAATCTTTGGAAACTTGTAAGGGCTTGCTGAAAGTAGGTGGCTTTGACTAGGTGTGGTAACTACGACTTGTGCGCTCAGTATAGACAGTATCCCATCAATTACTGATTCCAGAGATTTGACTCTCAGTCATAATCTAACTTTTTGAAAACTTGTAAGAGGATAATGAAGGAAGGCGGTTTTTACTAGCTGTGATGAGTACTACTACTACTACTAAGTTGGAGGGTATCTACTTACTGTGCTGAATACTACTTGTTTGCACGGTGTGGAGCATGTCCCAAGAATTAATGATTGCAGAGATTTTGTCTACTTTTGCGGACGATCAATTCCTGATTTATGAAGTTTGACTCTCGGTCATAATCACACTATTTGAAATCTTGAAAGAGCATCTTCAAAGTAGATCGTTTTACTAGCTAAGATGAGAACTACTTTGCTTACGGTGTGGAGCGCTTCCCATCAATTCTTGATTACCGGCATTTTTACTCTATGTCATAATCTCACTCTTAAAAAGTCCAAGAGCATTTCGAAAATTAGTGGCTTTTCCTTGCTGTGCTGAAAACTATATGTGCGCACGGTGTGAATAGCGTCCCATCAATTCCTAACTTCCGACATTCTGACTCTAGGTCATTTTCTCACTCTTTGAAAACTTTTAAGAGCATGTTTAAAATAGGTGGGATTTAATAGCTTTGATGAGTACCTTTTGTGCGTACAGTGTGGACCTCGCCTCTTACATTCCTGATTTCCGAGCTTTTGACTCTCCGTCATCATCTCACTCTCTGCAAGCTTGTAACAGCAAGTTGTCATGAGTACTACTTGTGTACATGGCATGGAGCGCGTCCCATCAATTCCTGATTTCCGAGCGTTTCACTCTCGGTTATAATCTCACTATTTGAAATCTTGAAAGAGCAACTTCAAAGTTGATACGTTTTGCTTGCTGTGGTAAGTACTACTTGTGCGCGAGGTGTGGACCGCATCCCATCAATTCCTGTTTTCGAAGATTTTGACTCTCGGTCATAATATATCTCTTTGAAAACTTGTAGCACCATGCTGAATGTAGGTGGCTTTAACTTGCTGTGATGAGTACTAATTGTGTGGATTGTGTGGAGCTCGGCCCAGGGATTAATGATTCCAGGGATTTTGACTCTGGGTCAGAATTTCACTGTTTGAAAAGTTGTAAGGGAATTTTCAAAGTAGGTGGTTTTAACTAGCTGTGATAAGTGCTTCTTGTGCGCACTGTATTGAGCATGTCCCTGATTTGGGAGATTATGACTGTCGGTTATTCTCTCGTTCTTGGAAACTTTTTAGGAGCATGTTGAAAGTAGGTGCATTTTACTAGCAGTGATGCGTACTACGCTTTTGCACGGTTTGGAAAGGTTTCCACCCACTCCTTATTTCAGAGATTTTGACTGTCGGTCATACTCTCACTCTTTGAAAACTTGTAAGAGCGTGTTGAAGGTAATTGGGTTTTACTAGCTTTGATGAGTAATAGTTGTGCGCACGGTTTTGAAAGCGTTCCATGAATTCGTCCTTTCCAAGATTTTGAGTGTTGTAATAATCTCACTCTTTGAAATCTTGTAAGAGCATGTTGAAAGAAGCTAATTGTTACTAGCAGTGATGAGTATTACGTATGCAGATAGTTTTGAGCGCGTCCCATTAATTCCTCATTTTCGAGATTTTAACTCTCCGTCATATTCTCACTCTTTCAAAACCATTAAGAGCATGTTGAAACTAGGTGGTTTTCACTAGCTGTGATGAGGACGACTTGTGCGGCCGATGTGCAGCGCGTCGCATCAATTCCTGATTACCGAGATTTTAACCCTTTGTCATAATTTCACTCTTTTAAAACTGGGAAGAGCATGTTGAAAGTACGTGGCTTATACCAACCGTGATAAGGACTACTTGTGGGCATTGAATAGAGCGCGTCCCATTTGTTTCTCATTTCCGTGATCTTAAACGTAGGTTATAATCTCACTCTTTCAAAACTTGTAAGAGCATATTGCAAGTTGGCTGCTTTAACTAGCTGTCATGAGTGCTACTTGTGCGCACAGTGTGGAAATTGTTCCATCAATTTCTCATATCTGAGATTTTGTCTGTCGGTCAAAATCTCACTGTTTGAAAAGTTTTAAGAGCATGTCGAAAGTAGATGGTTTTCACAACATGTGATGAGTAGTACTTGTGTGCGCGGTTTGGTCCCATCTCTTCCGATTTACGAGATTTTGACTGTCGGTAATAATCTCACTCTTGCAAAACTTGCTGTGATGAGTGCTACTTGTCCGCACGGTATGGAGCGCGTCCCATCAATACCTAATTTCCGAGGTCGTTTTCAGTAGCTGTTTTGAATACTACTTGTGCGCAGGGGTTGAAGCGCGTCCCATCAATTCCTGATTTCCGAGATTTTGACTTTCCGTCATAAACTATCTCTTTGAAAACCTGTAATAGCATGTTGGATGTAGGTTGTTTTTCCTAGGTTTGAGCAATGCAGAATTTCCTCATTTCCGAGATTTTGACTCTCGGTAATAATCTCACTCTTCCAAAACTTGTAATAGCGTCTTTAACCTAGGTGTGTTTAACTAGCCGTGATGAGTAGTACTTGTGCGCACGGTGTGGAAA
Source organism: Pachyseris speciosa (assembly GCA_016490735.1). NCBI lineage: Eukaryota > Metazoa > Cnidaria > Anthozoa > Scleractinia > Pachyseridae > Pachyseris > Pachyseris speciosa. The sequence goes on along the minus strand of JAEMWC010000535.1, from coordinate 291,300 downwards.
CCTTTTCACAAATCCCTCATGTCAAAGATTTCGACTATCGGTCATACTCTCACTGTTTGAAAACTAGTAAGAGCATGTTGAAAGTAATTGGCTTTTACTAGCTTTGATGCGTAATAGTTGTGCTAACTGTGATGAGAGCGTTCCATGAATTCCTCTTTTCCGAAATGTTGACTCTCGGTATTGATCTCACTCTTTGAAAACTTGTAAGAGAATGTTGAAACTAGATGGTTTTTGCTAGCTGTGAGACCTATTACGTGTGCGTACTGTTAGGAGCGCGTCCCATGAATTCCTGATTTCCGAGATATTGAATCTCTGTTATAATCTCATTCTTTCAAGTTTTGTAGCACCATGTTGAGAGGACGTGGTTTCTAGCAGCTGTGATGAGTATTACTTGTGCGCAAGGTGTGGAGCGCGTCCCATGAATTTCTTATTTTCTAGATTTTAACCATAGGTCATAATCTCACTTTTTCAGTACTTGTAAGAGGATTTTAAAGGTAGGTGGTTTTTACTAGCTGTGATGAGTACCACTTGCGCGCACGGTGTGGAGCGCGTGCAATGAATTTCTTATTTTCTAGATTTTAACCATAGTCATAATCTCACTTTTTCAGTACTTGTAAGAGGATGTTGAAAGTTGGTGGTTTCTACTAGCTGTGATGAGTACTACTTGGGCCCAAAGTGTTGAGCGCGTCTCCTCAGTTCCTGGTATCCGAGATTTGCACTCTCGGTGATAATCTCACTCTTTAGAAACTTCTAACAGCATTTTAAGACAAGATTGCTTTTACTAATTGTATGCATGGCATGAAGGGCGTCCTATCAATTCCTAACTTCAAAGATTGTGACTGTAGGTCATAATCTCACTCTTTGATAACTTGTAAGAGCATGTTGAAATTAGGTGATTTTTCCTAGCTATGATGAGTGCTACTTGTGCTCAGGGGTTGGTGAGCGTCCCATCAGTTCCTGATTTCCGAGATTTTGACTCTCGGTCATAATCTTACTACTTGAAATCTTGAAAGAGCATCTTCAAAGTAGATAGTTTTTACTAGCTGTGATGAGTAGTACTTGTGCGCACTTTGTGGAGAAAGTCCATATTTTCTTGATTTACAAGATTTTGACTGTCGGTAAAAATGTGACTCTTAGAAAACTTTTAAGACCATGGTGACAGAAGGATATTTTTTAAAATTGAGATGAGAACTACATGTGCGGAGGATGTGCAGCGCGAGCGTCCAATTCTTGATTGCCGAGATTTTAACCCTCTTTCATTAGCTGACTATTTTAATACCTTAAGAGCATGTTGTAAGTAGCTGGTTTTTACTAGGCTTTATGAGGGTGTTAAAAGTAGGTAGTTTTTACTAGCTGTGATGAGTACTACTTTGGTGGACGTTGTGAAGCGCGTCCCATCAATTCCTCATTTCCGAGATTTTGACTCTCGCTCCTAATCTCACTATTGGAAATCTTGATAGAGCATCTACAATTAGATGTGTGCAGGGAATGAAGCGCGCGCCATCAATTCCTGATTTCCGAGATTTTCAATTTCGGCCATAATCTCACTAGTTGAAACCTTGAAAGAGCCTCTTCGAAAAGGATGGTTTTTACTAGCTTTGATGAGTACTACATGTGCGCAGAGTGTGGAGCCCGTCCCATCAAGTTCTGATTACTGACATTTTGAATGTCGTTCATTTTAAGAGCTTGTTCAAGGTACCTTGTTTATACCGGCTGTCATGAGTACTACTTGAGCGCACAGTGTGGAAAGTGTTCCAACATTTCCTGATATCTGAGATTTTGACTGTCGGTCATAATCTCACTGTTTGAAAACTTCTAAGAACATGTAGAAAGTACAAGAGGTGATGAGTACTACTTTTGCGCAAGATATGGAGTGCGTCGCATTAGTTCCTCTTTGCCGTGATTTTGACCGTAGGTCATAATCTCACTCTTTTAAAACTTTAAGGACATGTTAAAGGGAAGTGATTTGTTCTAGCTTTGGTGGGTGCGACTTGTGGTCACGGTGTGGACAGCGTTCCATTAGTTCCTAAGTTCCGAGAATGTCTATCATAATCTCACTTTTTCCAATGTTGTAAGAGCAAGTTTAAAGTAGGTGTTCCAACAATTCCTCATATCTGAGATTTTGGCTGTGGAATCTCACTGTTTAAAAACTTCTAAGAGCATGTTGAAAGTACGTGATTTATACCAGCTGTCAAGACTACTACCTTTGCGCACGGTATGGAGCGCGTAGCATTAGTTACTTTTTTTTTTTCGGTGATTTTATCCGTACGTCTTAAACTCACTGTTTGAAAACTTTAAGGACATGTTAAAGGGTGGTGGCATTTTGTAGCTTTGGTGGATACTATTTATTTGCACGGTGTGGACAGCGTCCAGTTACTTCCTAATTTCCGCGATTTTTGAATATCTATCATAATCTCACTGTTAACAATCTTGTAAGAGCAAGTTGAAAGTAGGTGATTTTTACTACCTGTGATGAGTACTACTCTGGCGGACGATGTGAAGCGCGTCCCATCAATTCTTGATTTCCGAGTAATTGACTCTGGGTCATAATGTCACTATTTCAAACCTTGAAAGAGCATCTTCAAAGTAGATGGATTTTACTACCTATGATGAGTACTACTTGTGCGCTCCGTGTGGAGCGCGTTTCATCAATTCTTGATTACTGACTCTCGGTCATAATCTCACTCTTCGAAAACTTGTAAGAGCATGTCGAAAATTGGTGGCTTCTTTTTGCTATACTGAATACTACCTGCGCGCACGGTGTAAAGCGCGTCGCATCAATTCCTGATTTCCGACGTCTTGACTCTAGGTCATAGTATCACTCTTTGACAACTCTTAACAACATGTTAAAAATTCTTGGGTTTTGAAAGCTTTTATGAGCGCTACTTGTGCGATGAGTGTGGATGGCGTGTCTTCAATTCCTCATTTCCGATATTTTGACTCTCGGTCATAAAATCACTCTATGGAAACTCTTAAGAGCATTTTCTAAGTAGATCGTTTTTGCTAAATGTCGTGAGTACTACTTGTCCGCAGTGTGCGGAGCGCGTCCCATCAATTCCTAATATCCGACATTTTGACTCTCCGTCATAATCTCACTTTGTGCAAACTCTTAAGAGCATTTTCAAGTAGACGTTTTTTCCTACCTGTCATGGGTACTTCTTGTGTGCATGGCATGGAGCGCGTCCCATCAATTCCTGAGTTCAAAGATTGTGACTTTCGGTCATAATCTCACTCTTTCAAAAACCTGTAAGACCATGTCGAAAGTTGGAGGGTCTCTACTTACTGTGCTGAATACTACTTGTTTGCATGGTGTAGAGCGCGTGCCAAGAATTAATTATTGCAGAGATTTTGAAACTGGTTCATAATCTTACTCTTTGAAACCTTGTAAGAGCATGTTGATATTAGGTGGTTTTTATTAGCTATGATGAGTACTACTTTCGCGCAGGAGTTGGAGCGCGTTTGATCAATTCCTGATTTCCGAGATTTTTACTCTCGCTCATAATTTCACTTTTTGAAATCTTGAAAGAGCATCTTCAACGTTGATGGTTTTTAGTAGCTGTGATGAGTACTACTTGTGCGCACGGTGTGGAGGAAGTCCCATCTATTCCTGATTTACGAGATTTTGACTGTCGGTAATAATGTCACTCTTTGAAAACTTGTAAGACCATGGTGAAAGTTGGTGGTTTCTACTAGGTGTGATGAGTACTACTTCTGCGGACGAAGTGTAGCACGTGCCATCAACTCCTGATTACTAAGATTTTAACCCTTGGTCATTATCTGACTTTTTGAACACTTGTAAGAGCAAGTTGCAAGTAGCTGGTTTTCACCATCTGATATGAGTGTTCCTGATGCGCACAGTGTGGAGCGCGTCCCATCAATTCCTGATTTCTAGGATTTGGACTTTCGGTCATAATCTAACTCCTTATAAACTTTTAAGAGCATGTTGAAAGTGCGTTGTTTAAACCAGCTGTGATAAGTACTAGAATTTTCGCACGATATGGAGCGCGTCCCATTAGTTTTTCATTTCGGTGATTATAACCGTAGATCATAATCTCGCTCTTTGAAAACTTTAAGAACATGTTAAAGGGAGGTGGTTTTTTCTAGCTTTGATGTTTACTACTTGTGGCCACGTTGTGGAGAGCGTCCCGTTACTAATATCCGAGAATGTGAATGTCTGTCATAATCTCACGGTTCCAACACTTGTGAGAGCATGTTGAAAGTATGTGGTTTTTACTAGCTGTGATGAGCACTTCTTTGGCGGACGTTCTGCACCGCGTCCCATCAATTCGTGATTTCCGAGATTTTGACCCTCTGTCGTAATCTCACTATTTGAAATCTTGAAAGAGCATCTTCTAAGAACATGTCGGAAGTTGAAGTTTTTAGTTGCTGTGCTGAATATTACTTGTGCGCACGGTATGGAGAGCGTGCCAAGAATTAATGATTGCAGGGATTTATACTCTGGTTCATAATCGCACTGATTTAAAGCTTGAAAGAGCATTTTGAAATTAACTGGTTTTTAGTGGCTGTGATGAGTACTACTTTTGCGCTGAGTGTGCAGCGCGTCCCATCAATTACTGATTCCCGACATTTTGACTCTCGTTTATAATCTCACCATTTGAAATATTGAAAGAGGATCTTCAAAGTTGATGGTTTTTATGAGCTGTGATGAGAACTACTTCTGCGCACGGTTTGGAGCGCGTCCCATGAATTCCTAATTGCCGATATTTTGACACTCGGTCATAATTTCACTCTTTCAAAACTTGTAACAGCATGTCGAGAGTTGGTGGCTTTTCCTTGCATTGCTTAATAAGTACTTGTACACTCGGTGTGAATAGCGTCCCACCAATTCCTGATTTCCGACAATTTGACTCTAGGTCATACTCTCACTCTTTGAACACTTATAAGACAATGTTGAAAGTTGCTGGTTTTTTACAAGCTTTGATGAATACTAGTTGAGGGCGTGGTAAGGTTAGCGTTCCATCAATTGCTCATTTCCGAGATGTTGACTCTCGGTCATAATCTCACTCTTTGAAATCTTGTAGCACCATCTTGAAAGGACTTGGCTTTTACCATCTCTGACAACTATTACTTGTGCGCTCGGTGTGGAGCGCGTCTCGTGCATTCCTCATTTGCACTATTTTAACTGTCTGTCATAATATCAAAACTTTTAAGCGCATGTTGAAGGTAGGTGGTTTTTACTTTCTGAGATGAGAACTTCTTGTGCGGACGATGTGCAGCGCTTGCCATCAATTTCTGATTACCGAGATTTTCAGCCTTGGTTATTATCTCACTATTTGCAGAATTGTAAGAGCATGTTGTAAATGGATCCTTTTCACTAGCTGTTATGAGTGCTACTTATGCGCACAGTGTGGAGCGCGTCCGAAAAAATCCTGATTTCAGAGAGATTGACTCTCGGTCATAATCTCACTCTTTGAAATCTTGTAGCATCATATTGAAAGTAGGTGGCTTTTACTAGCAGTGATGAGTACTACTTGTGCAAACGTTGTGGAGCGCCTGCCAAGAACTAATGATTCCAGAGATATTGACTCTCGATCATAATATTTCTCTTTGAAAACTTGTAAGAGCATGTTGAAAGTACGTGGTTTTTACCAGCTGCGTTGAGTACTATTTTCGCGTATGGTATGGCGCGCGTCCCATTTGTTCCTCATTTCCTTAATTTTAACTCTAGGTCTTAATCTCACTCTTTCAAAACTTGTAACAACATGTTGAAAGTAGGTGGTTTTTACAAGCCGTGATGAGTACTACTTGTGCACACGGTGTGGAAAGCGTTCCATCAATTCCTCATTTCTGACAGTTTGAGTTTCAGCTATAATGTCACTCTTTCAAAAGTTGAAAGAACATGTTAAAAGTAGGTGCTTTTTACTACCTTTGATAAAAATTAGTTGTGCGCACGGTGTGGAGTGCGTCCGAACAAATCCTGATTTCAGAGAGATTGATTCTCGGTCATAATCTCATTCCTTGAAAACTCGAAGCACAATATCAAAAGTAGGTGGCTTTTACTAGCTGTAATGAGTACTACTTGTGACAACGGTATGGAGCGCATCCCAAGAACTAATGATTCCAGAAATGTTGACTCTTGATCATAATCTCACTCTTTGAAAACTTGTAAGAGCATGGTTAAAGTAGGTTGTGTTTACTACCGATAATAAGTACTACTTATGAGCAAGGTGTGGACTCCTCATTTCTGAGGTTTTGACTGACGGTTATCATCTTAGTCCTTGAAACATTTTAAGAGCATGTCGAAAGTAGATGGTCTTTACTAGCTGTGATGAGTACTACTTTTGCGTACAGTGTGTAGCGCGTCCCATCAATTCCTGATTATCGAGATTTTGTCTCTCGGTCATCATCTCACTCTTTCGACTCTTGTAAGGGCTTGCCGAAAGTAGGTGGTTTTGACTAGGTGTGGTGACTGCGACTTGTGCGCTCGGTATAGAGTGTGTCCCATCAATTACTGATTCCAATGATTTTACTCTCAGTCATAATCGAACTTTTTGAAAAATTGAAAGAGCATAATGAAGGAAGGTGGTTGTTACCAGCTGTGATGAGTACTACTTGTGCGCGGTTGTCAGTGGTTATTATGCGCAGAGTGTCGAGGGCGTCCGATCAATTCCTGATTTCCGAGAGTTTGACATTCGGTCATAATCTCACCCTTTGAAAACTTATAAGAGCGTGTTAAAAGTACGTGGCTTAAGGCTATTGTGATAAGTACTACTTGTGCGCACGATATGGAGCTCGTGCCTTTAGTTGATGTGTTTAACCAGCTGTGATAAGTGCTACTTGACCGCACTGTTTGTAGCTTTTGATGGTACTACTTGTGACCACCGTGTGGACAGCGTCACGTTACCTCCTAATTAACGAGATTTTTGAATGTCTATGGTAATGTCACTGTTTACAATATTGTAAGAGCAAGTTGAATTTGGTGGTTTTTACTAGCGTTGATGAGTACTACTTTGGCGGACGATGTGAAGCGCGTCCCATCGTTTCCTGATTTCAGAGATTTTGACGGTCGGTCAATAATCTTACTCTTTGAAAAGGTGTAACAGCATGTTGAAAGTACATGGTTTGTACCAGCTGTGATAAGTACTACTTGTGCGCACAGTATGGAGCACGTGCCATTAGTTTCTCATTACGGTGATTTTAACCGTAGGTCATAATCTCACTCTTTCAAAACTTTTAGAACATCTTAAAGGGAGGTGGTTTCTTCTACTTTTGATGGTACTACTTGTGACCACCCTGTGGACAGCGTCCCGTTACTTCCTAATTTCGGAGAATTTGAATGTTTGTCATAATCTCACTGCCTCAACACTTGTAAGAGCATGTTGAAAGTAGGTGGTTTATACTAGCTGTGATGAGTTCTACTTGTGCGCGCGGTGTGGTGCGCCTCCAATAAATTCCTGATTTCCGAGATTTTGACTCTCGGTAATATTCTCACTCTTTGGAAACTTGTAAAGGCATGTTGAACATAGGTGGTTTATACTAGCGGTGATGAGTACCACTTGGGCCCACGGTGTGGGAAGCGTTCCATCAATTCCTCATTGCTGACGTTTTGACTTTCGGTCTTAATGTCAGACTTTCAAAAGTTGTAAGAGCATGTTAAAAATAGGTGCTCTTTACTAGCTTTGATGAAAATTAGTTGTGGGTATGGTGTGGAGCGCGTCCGAACAAACCCTGATTTCAGAGAGATTGACCGTGGGTCATAATCTCATTCTTTGAAAACTTGTAGCACAATATTAAAAGTAGGTGGCTTTAGCTGCGAGAACGGTGTGGAGCGAATCCCAAGAACTCTCGATCATAATCTCACTCTTTGAAAACTTGTAAGAGCATGGGTAAAGTAGGTGGCGTTTACTAGCGGTGATGAGTACTACTTATGCCCAAGGTGTGGATTACTCATTTCTGAGGTTTTGACTGTCGGTTATTACCTTGAAACAGTTTAAGAGCATGTCGAAAGTAGATGGTCTTTACTAGCTGTGATGAGTACTACTTTTGCCTACAGTGTGTAGCGTGTCCCATCAATTCCTGATTTCCGAGATTTTGACTCTCGGTCATCATCTCACTCTTTCGACACTTGTAACGGCTTCCCGAAAGTAGGTTGTTTTGACTAGGTGTGGTGACTGCGACTTGTGCGCTCGGTATAGAGCGTGTCCCAGCACTTACTGATTCCAGAGATTTGACTCTCAGTCATAATCTAACTTTTGGAAAAATTGAAAGAGCATAATGAAGGAAGGTGGTTTTTACCAGCTGTGATGAGTACTTCTTGTGCGAATGGTGTAAAAAGCGTTCCACCAATTTCTCATATCTGAGAGTGTCTGTCGGTCAAAATCTCATTATTTGATAAGTTTCAAGAGCATGTCGAAAGTATATGGTTTTCACAACCTGTGATGAGTACTACTTGTGGGCACGGTTTGGAGAAAGTCCCATCTATTTTTGATTCACGAGATTTTTACCGTCGGTCAAAATCACTCTCACTCTCACTCTTTGAATCACTCTCACCGTTTGAAAACTTGTAAGAGCATGTCGAAAGTTTGTGGCTTTTACAAACTGTCGTGACTACTGATTGTCCGCGCAGTATGGAGCGCGTCTCTTCAAGTCCTGATTTCCGAGATTGTGACTCTCGGTCATAATCTCACTCTTTGGAAACTTGTAACAGCATTTTCAAAGTAGATGGTTTTTACTAGCTGTCATGAGTACGATTGTGTGCATGGCATAGAGCGCATCCCATCAATTCCTGATTTCAAAAACTGTGACTCTCGGTCATACTCCCACTCTTCTAAAAGTTGTAAGAGCATGTCGTAAATTAGTGGCTTTTACTTGCTATGCTGACTACTTCTCGTGCGCACGGTGTAAAGAGCGTCCCATCAATTCCTGATTTTCGACATTCTGACTCTAGGTCATAGTCTCACTCTTTGAAATCTTGTAAGAGCATGTTGAAAATAGGTGGGTTTTAATAGCTTTTAGTTGTACAACTTGTACGCACAGTGTGGAGCAGGTCTCTTCAATTCCTCATTTCCGAGATTTTGATTCTCGCTCATAATCCCACTCTTTGGAAACCCTTAAGAGCATTTTCAAAGTAGATGGTTTCTACAGGCTGTCATGATTACGGCTTGTATGCATGGCAAAGAGCGCCTTCTATGAACTCCTGATTGTGACTGTCACCTCACTCTTTAAAAAGTGTTAAAAGCATGTCGCAAGTTGGTGGGTTTTACTTGCTGTGCTGGGTTTGCTAAGTTTTACTTACTTCCTGCTGTACTGTACTTGTGCGTACGGTGGCGAGTGCGTGCCAAGAATTAATGATTGCAGAGAGTTTGACTCGGGTTCATAATCTCACTCTTTGAAAACTTGTAAGAGCATGTTGAAATTAGGTGGTTATTTCTTGCTGTGATGGGTACTACTTGACCGCACGGTGTGGAGGGAGACCCATATAATTCTGATTTCCAAGATTTTGACTTTCTGTCATAATCTCACTTTTTTAAAACTTGTAGCACCATGTGTAAAGTAGGTGGTTTTTACTTGCGTTGATGAGTACTACTATTGTGCACGGTGTTGAGCTCGTCCTAAGGAGTAATGATTCCAGAGATTTTAACTCTGGATCATAATCTCACTGTTTGAAAAGGTTTAAGAGCATCTTCGAAGTAGGCGGTTTCTACAAGCTGTAATGAGCACTACTTGTGCGCAAGGTATCGAGCACGTCCCAAAAATTCCTGATTTGGGACATTTTGACTGTCCGTCATCATCTAAATCTTTGAAAACTTGTAACAGCATGTTGAAATTAGGTGAATTTTACTAGCAGTGATGAGTACTACTTGTGCACACGGTGTGAAGCGGACCCCGTTTATTATTAATTTCCGAGGTTTTGACCTTCCGTCATAATCTCACTTTTTCAACAGTCATAAGGGCATGTTGAAAGTCGGTGGTTTCAAATAGCTTTGATCAGTCCTACTTGAGCGCATAGTGTGTAGCGCGTCCCATTAATTCCTGATTTCCGAGATTTTGAGACTCGGTCATAATCTCACTATTTGAAACCTTGAAAGAGCATTTTCAAAGTAGATGGTTTCTACTAGCTGTCATGAGTACTTCCTGTGTTCAAGGCATGGAGCGCGTCCCATCAATTCCTGATTTCAAAGATTGTGACTGTCGGTCATAATCTCTCTCTTTTAAAAGTTGTAAGTGCATGTCAAAAGTTTGTGGTTTTTACTTGCTGTGCTGAACACTACTTGTGCGCACGGTGTGGCGCGCGTCCCAAGAATTAATGATTGCAGAGATTTTGACGCTTGGCTTGTCTTGTCGTTAAAACTTGTAAGAACATGCGGTAAGTAGCTGGGGTTCAATAGCTGTTATGGGTGCTTCTTATCCGCACAGTCTGGAGCGTGTCCCATCAACTCCTGATTGCCAAGATCTTAACTCTCGGTCAAAATCTCACTATTTAAAATCTTGAAAGAGGATCTTCAAAGTTGATGGTTTTAACTAGCTGTGATGAGTACTACTTGTGCGCACTGGGTGGAGAAAGTTCCATCTATTCCTGATTTACGAGATTTTGACGGTCTGTAATTATGTCACTTTTTGAAAGTTTGTAAGACCATGGTGAAATTGCGTGGTTTTTACTAGCTGTTATAAGAATTAATTGTGCGGACGATGTGCAGCGAGTGCCATCAATTCCTGATTACCGAGATTTTAACCCTCGTTCATTGTCTGACTATTTCAAGACTTGTAAGAGCATGTTGTAAGTAGCTGGTTTTGACTAGTTGTTATGGGTGCTTCTTATGAACTCAGTGTGGAGCAGGTCCAATCAATTCCTGATTTCCGAGAGTTTGACTATCGGTCATAATCTAACTCTTTGAAAACTTGTAAGAGCATTTGGAAAATTGGTGACTTTTCCTTGCCGAGCTAAATACTATTTGTGCGCAGGGTGTGAAGAATGACCAATCAATTCCTGATTCATCTCACTCTTTGAAAAGTTGTAAGAGCATGTTTAAAGTAGGATGGGTTTAATAGCTTTGATGAGTACGACTTGTGCGCACAGGATGGAGCGCATCTCTTCAATTCCTGATTTCCGAGACTTTGGCTCTCGGTGATAATCTCTTTCTTTGGAAACTTGTAACAGCATTTTCAAAGACGATGGTTTTTACTAGCTGCCATGAGTACGAGTTTTTTGCTCGACACGGAGTTGGTCCCATAAATTCCTTATTTAAAAGATTGTGACTGTCGGTCATAACCTCACTCTTTGAAAACTTGTAAGAGCATGTTGAAAGTAGGTGGTTTTTCTAGCTGTGATGTGTGCTACTTGTACGCACGGTGTGGAGCGCTTCCCATCAATTTCTGATTGCCCAGATTTTGACTCTCGGTAATAATCTCACCCTTTGAAAACTTGTAAGAGCATGTTGAAATTAGGTGGTTCTTACGAGCTGTGATGAGAAGTATTGTGCGCAGGGATAAGAGCACGTCTTCTCAATTCCTTATTTCCGAGATTTTTTGCTCTCCGCAATAACCTCACTCTCTGAATACTTTGAAGAGCATGTTGAAAGTACGTGGTTTATACCAGCTATGATAAGAACGAGTTGTGCGAGCAGGACTTCAAGTCCTTATTACCGAGATTTTAACCCTCCGTCATTATCTGACTTTTTGAAGTCTTGTCAGAACATGTTTCAAGTAGCTTGTTTTAGCTCGCTGTTATGAGTGATTCTTACGCGGACAGTGTGGAGCGCGTCCTACCAATTCCTGATTTCCAAGTTTTTCACTGTCGGTCATAATCTCACTCTTTAAAAACTTTTAAGACCATGTTGAAAGTGCGTTGTTTATACCAGCTGTGATAAGTACTACTTGTGCGGACGGCATGGAGGGCGTCCCATTAGGTTCTCATTTCGGTGATTTTAACCTTAGGTCAAAATCTCACTCTTTGAAACCTTTAAGAACATTTTAAAGGGAGGGTTTATTTCTAGCTTTGATGGGTACTCCTTGTGGGCAGGGTGTCGAAAGCGCGCCGTTATTTCCTAATTTCCGACAATTTAAATTTCTCTCATAATCTCACTATTTCAAAACTTGTAGGAGCATGTTGAAAGTTGGTAGTTTATACTAGCTGTGATGAATACTTCCTTCCCGTACGACGTGAATTGCGTCCCATCAATTCCTGATTTCCGAGAATTTGACGCTCGGTCATAATCTCACTATTTGAACTCTTGAAAAAGCATCTTCAAAGTAGATTGTTTTACTAGCTGTGATGAGAACTACTTGTGCGCACGGTGTGAAGCGCGTCGCATCAATTCTTGATTACCGACATTTTGAATCTCGGTAATAATATCACTCTTTGAAAACTTGTAAGAGCAAGTTCAAAGTAGGTGCGTTTTAATAGCTTCGATGGGTCCTACTTGAGCGCACAGTGTGGAGGGTGTCTCTTCAATTCCTCATTTCCCGGTTTTGAATCTCGGTCATAATCTCGATCTTTGGAAACTCTTCAGAGCATTTTAAAAGTAGATCATTTGTACTAGCTACCATGATTACTACTTGTGTGTATTGCACGGAGCGCGTCCCATCAATTCCTGATTTCAAAGATTGTGACTACGAGCATGTTAAAAGTTGGTGGCTTCTCCTAGGTGTGCTGAATACAACTTGTGCGCTCGGAGTGAAGAGCGTCCCATCAATTCCTGATTTCCAACATTTTGACTCTAGGTCATACTCTCACTCTTTGAAAACTTGTAAGAGCATGTTTAAAGTAGGTTTGCGTTAATAGCTTTGATGAGTTCTACTTGTGCGCGGAGTGTCGAGCGCGTGTCTTCAATTCCTCATTTCCGACATGTTGTTTCTCGGTCGTAATCTCACTCTTTAGAATCTCTTAAGAGCATTTTCAAAGTAGATGGTTTTTACTAGCTGTCATGAGTAATACTTGTCTGCATGGCACGGAGCGCGCCCATAATCTCTTTGTTTTAAAACTTGTAAGAGCATATCGAAAGTTGGTAGTTCTTACTAGCTGTGATGAGTACTACTTGCGCGCACAGTGTGGAGCGCGTCTCTTCAAGTTTCTGTTTTCCGAGATTTGGACTCTCGGTGATAATCTCACTCTTTAGAAACTTGTTACGGCATTTTTAAAAGTAGATGGTTTTGACTAGCTGTGAAGAGTAAAAACTGTGGCGGGGCATGGAGGGCGTCCCATGAATTCCTGACTTCAAAGATTGTGACCGTCGGCCATAATCTCACTCTTTGAAAACTTGTAAGATCATGTTGAAATAAGGTGGTTTTCACTAGGTGTGAAGACTGCTACTTGCGCGCAGGGGTTGGATCGCGTCCCATCAATTCCTGATTGCCGAGATTTTGACTCTTGGTAATAATCTCACTCTTACAAAACTTGTAAGAGCTGGTGGCTTTTCCTTGCTGTGCTGAGTACTACTTGTGCGAACGGCGTGAAGAGCGTCCCATATATTTCTGATTACCGACGTTTTGACTCAAGGTCATAATCTTACTCTTTGAAAACTTGTAAGAGCATGTTGAAATTAGGTTGTTTTTACGAGCTGTGTACTTGTGCGCAGGGATTAGAGCACGTCTTATCAATTCCTTATTTCCGAGATTTTTACTCTCAGTCATAATCTCACTCTTTGAATACTGGTAAGAGCGTGTTGAAAGTACATGGTTTATACCAGCTCTGATAGGTAATACTTCTTGGCACGGTATGGAGCGCGTGCCATTAGTTCCTCATATCGGTGATATTGACCGTAGGTCATAATCTCACTCTTTGAAAACTTTAAGAATATGTCAAAGGGAGGTGCTTTTTTCTAGCTTTAATGCGTATTACTTGTGGCCACGCAGTGGACAGCGTTCCGTTACTTCCAAATTTTCGAGATTTTGAATGTGTGTCATAATCTCACTATTTCAAAACTTTTAAGAGCATGTTGAAAGTAGGTGGTTTTTACTAGCTGTCATGAGTACTACTTCGGCGGATGATGTGAAGCGCGTCCCATCTCGGTCATCATCTCACTATTTGAAATCTTGAAAGAGCATCTTCCAAGTAGATGCTTTTTATTAGCTGTGATGAGTACTACTTGTTTGCAAGGTGTGGAGCGCGTCCCATCAATTCCTGAATACCGACATTTTGACTCTCGGTCATATTCTCACTCTTTGAAAACTTTTAAGAAAATGTCGAACGTGGGTGGTTTTTACTTGCTGTGCTGAATAGGACTTGTGCGCATGGTGTGGATCGCTTACCGAGTATTAATGACAGCAGAGATTTTGACTCTGATCCATAATCTCACTTCTTCAAAAGTTGTAAGAGCATGTTAAAATTATGTGGTTTTTACTAGCTGTGATGCGTACTACTTGTGCACAGGGGTTGGCGCGCGTTTCATCAATTCCTGATTTCCGAGATTTGGCTCTCGGTCATACTGTAACTATTTGAAATCTTGAAAGAGCATCTTGAAACTAGATGGTGTTTACTAGCCGTGATGAGTACTACATTTGCGCACGGTGTGGAGCAAGTCCCATCTATTCGTGATTTACGAGATTTTGACTGTCGGTGATAATGTCACTCTTTTGAAACTTGTAAGACCATGCTTAAAGTTGGTGGTTTTTTACTAGCTGTGATGAGAACTACTTGTGCGGATGATGTGGACCGCGTGCGATCAATTCCTAATTACGGAGATTTCAAACCCCGGTCATTATCTGACTGTTTAAAGACTCGTAAGAGCATGTTGTAAGAAGCTGGTTTTCACTAGCTGTTATGAGTGCTTATTATGCGCACAGTGAAACTAGCGCGTTCCATCAATTCCTGATTTCCGAGATTTTGACTTTCGGTAAATATCTTACTATTTGAAAAGTTGTAACAGCATGTTGAAAGTACGTGGTTTGTACCAGCTGTGATAAGTACTACTTGAGCGCACGGTATGTAGCAAATGCCATTAGTTTCTCATTTCGGTTATTTTAACCGTAGGTCATAATCTCACTCTTCGAAAACCTTAAGAACATGTTAAAGGGAGGTGGATTTTTCTAGCTTTCATGGGTACTACTTGTGGCCATGGTGTGGAGAGCGTCCCGTTGCTGCCAAATTTCCTAGATTTTGAATGTCTGTCATAATCTCACTGTTACAAAACTTATAAGAGCATGTTGAAAGTAGTTGGTTGCGCACAGTGTGGAGCGCCTCCCATGAGTTCCTGATTTCCGAGATTTTGACTCTCCGTCATAATCTCACTTGTAGCACCATTTTCCAAATAGGTGGTTTTTACTAGCTGTGATGGATACTACTTGAAGGCATGGTGTGGAGCGAGTCCCATCAATTCCTAATTTCTAAGATTTTGACTCTCGGTAATAATCTCACTCTTTAAAAACTTGTAAGAGCACTTTAAAAGTACGTGATTTTTACTAGCACTAGTGAGTACTACTTGTTGGCACGGTGTGGAACGGATCCGATGAATTTCTGATTTCAGAGATTTTTACTCCGTCATAATCTCACTCTTGTAAACCCTCTAGGAGCATTTTGAAAGTAGCTGGTTTTTACTAGCTTTGAAGAGTACTACTTGTGCGCTCGGTTTAGAGGGCGTCTCATCAATTTCTAATTTCAGACAGATTGACTCTCGGTTTTAATCTCACTTTTAGAAAACTTTCAGATCATGTTGAAGGGAGGTGGTTTTTCTAGCTGTGGTTGGTACAACTTGTACTTACGGTAAGGAGCGCGTTCCGTTACTTCCTAATTAACGAGATTTTGACTGTCGATGATAATCCCACTCTTTCAAAACTTGTAAGAGCATGTTGAAAGTAGGTGAAATTTACTAGCTGTGATAACTACTAGTTGTGCGTACGGTGTGGAGCGCCTCCCATCAATTCCTGATTTCCGAGATTTTGACTCTTGGTAATAATTTCACTCATTCAAAACTTGTAAGAGCATGCTGAAAGTAAATCGTTTTTACTTGCTGTGTTGAGTAGTAATTGTGCGAACGGTATGGAGCGCGTCTTATCAATTCATGGTTTCCGAGATTTTGACTGTCGGTCAAAAACGTGTAAGAGCGTGTTTAAAGTAGATAGTGTTGACTAACTGTGATGGGTACTACTTGTGCGCATTTTGTCGAGGGCTTCCAGTTTATTAATAATTTCCGAGATTTTGACTGTCGGTTATAATCCCACTTTTTCAAAACTTGTAAAAGCATGTTGAAAGTAGGTTGGTTTTAATAGCTTTGATGAGTCCTACTAGAGCGCACAGTGTAGAGCGCGTCCCATGACTTCCTGCGCTCCGATATGTTTACTCTCGGTCATCATCTCACTGTTGGGAAACTTTTCAAAGCATTTTCAAAGTAGAAGTTTTTTCCTACCTGTCATGAGTTCTAATTGTGTGCATGGCATGGAGCTCGTCCCATCAATTCCTGATTTCAAAGATTGTGAATGTCGGTCATAATCTCACTCTTTGAAAACCTGTAAGATCATGTTTAAAGTTGGAGGGTATCTACTTACTGTGCTGAATACTACTTGTGCGCAAGGTGCAGAGCGCGTGCCAAGAATTAATGATTGCAGAGATTTTGAAACTGGTTCATAATCTCACTCTTTGGAAACTTGTAAGAGCATGTTGAAATTAGGTGGTTTTTATTAGCTATGATGAGTACTACTTGTGCGCAGGGGTTGGAGCGCGTCCCATCAATTCCTGATTTCCGAGATTTTGACTCTCACTCATAATCTCCCTTTTTGAAATCTTGAAAGAGCATCTTAACACCTTAATCGGTTAACTATGTAGTGCAAGATAAATACACAATCTTTTGCAGTAAATGGGGCTAAAGGTTGTTGGGTGCACCCTGGGGTAAAACAAGGGTGGCAGCAACACACACCATAAAGTGCATGCAAAAAGGGTGGCAGCAACACACCCAAAACTGAGTAGAGCAATAAGGGTGGCAGCGACATACCCTAGTAATATACGGAATGGAATGAGGGTGGCAGCGACACAACCTAGTAACATAAGTAATGGAATGAGGGTGGCAGCAACACACCCTAGCAATGAGCAGTGCAGTGAGGGTGGCAGCGACACACCCTGCTCAGTAACGGGCGAGGCAACGAGTGGAGCGCATCCCCACCCAGGAATGAATAAACTAAGGTGGGGTGGGGCTCCACGCGGCGCGCTACGCGGAGGTAAAAGTAGCAGGTGTGCACCCAGATACATCACAAATACTGCCTGCATATTATACTATACAATTATGGAAGACTAGGAGTGAAACGTTGTAGTAGCGGGTTCCAGATCCCTTGTCCTGAGGTGTTTGTGGCAGCCAACAGACCAGGAACCTTCCGGAGAACAGAAGGTGGAGTTCTAATATAGAGAATGTAGCAGTTGCTGGACCACCTTCCTAGTGTTTGGATAAGCCAAGGAGGCAGACCGGCTTCAGCTGCTGACGTAGCAGCGCCGATCCTGAAACTGTGGGATGCATAGAGCTCTGAAGAAATACCAAGCCGTTGGAGGAGGGTGCGGATTATAGTAGTGACTGTAGCCCTGGTGAGATAATCGCCAGATTGGAAGAGATACAGTGGAGATGTACCGCTGGTTGGACGCAGAGCAAGGTACTTCCTCAGAGCTCGCATGGCGCAGACAGAACGATGAGATGGAACAATCAATAGCGAACAGCCCTGCCAGTATGGATCCGTTTTGGATGCCTTCAGATGTAAAGTAAGACACCCTGTCGACGTAAGGGAGACATCCGTGGTGGACAGATGCACTAGGGGGTTGTGAACTGAGATGCTGAAGGTGATGTGAATTCACTGGACCACAGAAAGCCATAGAAGCCTAAGGTAAAAGCCGACCACAACATCAACTTGTCTGTCTGTAAGTAGTCAGGACTACGAGCTAGCTCCTCCTTAAACTGCCGAAGAAGGGTCATAGTGATAGGGAGGCGCTGACGAGATGTGAGGCCCAAGGTGCGCTTTATTCCCACGGAGGCCGAGATGAAGGAGGGGTGCTGCCAAGAAGGGATCTGGTAGGCTGTTTTCAGTGTGGGCAAAACAAATTCCTGCCATGTACAACTTTATGGTCTTGAAGCTGACTTGATCAGCAAGGTAGGGCGCGAAGAAGCGTAATGTAGTCTCTGTGGCTGGAAAACTGGGCCACCCCCTGGATGCACAGAAGTTAGTATCGACGAATGCCTGCCTGGTAGGAGCGGTGGGTTGAATCCGCTATTACCTGGGACTGGAGAAAAGTTAGCCGGGTTCCCAAAGGGTCGCGGCGGACGGAGGAACAGGAGTTTGTTCCAAATCTGCTGATGGTGCGAGAAGACGGAACCGGGACATCTGCAAACGGGATAACGTTATTCGTGCCGACAATATGAGTGACAAGGACTGTAAAGTGATTGGTGGCAGCAGTAAGGAAAATAGAGCGGACAAGGTGCATAATAAGGGGGTCTCGGGAAGAGCCTGAGGCCCAAATGTCCACTACCGCTTGATTATCGCAATGAAAGAGGAGCTTCTTTCCGGTCCACTGATGACCCCAAAGAAGACATGCTAGAGCAATGGGGTAAAGTTCTTTCCACTGAATCGATCGGTTCTGGAGTACAGGAGGCCAGGGGTTGGCAATCCAGTGACCCATGTAAAAGATGCCATAGCCGAGACTTCCCGAGGCGTCTGTGAAGAGTTCTATATCTGGAATCTCGTGCAGTTGGGGTCAGGTATGATGGCACGGCCGTTCCAAGAGGGCAGAAAACGGAGCCACCAAGAGATGTCGCAGCGGGCCTCGTGGTTGATGGTGACGTGGTGATGTGGAAGGCGGGCCTGGGTTTAGAGGTCAATAAGTCGACGTAGGAAAATGCGGCCTGCAGGGATGATCCGACACGCAAAATTCAGCTTGCCAATCAAGGAGAGAAGTACTCTTTTGCGACATTTTTTACAGGAGGACCAAGAGCCGAGTTCGGATAACAGCTCATGAAGTTTATCATCAGGTAGGGAGGTTTCCATGCAAGTAGTGTCGATCAGAATACCCAGAAAAACCTACTGAGTAGCGGGCCCTTCAAGCTTGTTGGGAGCCAGGGGTATGAAAACTACAAGAGCTTGTTGAAGGGAGGTGGTTTTTTCTAGCTTTCAGGGGTACTACCTTGTGGTGGGCGTCCCGTTACTTCCTAATTTCCGAGGATTTGAATGTCGGTCATAATATAAGTATTTCAAACTTGTTAGAGGATGTGGAAAGTAGGTGGTCATCTCCAGCTGTAATGAGCACTACTTGTGCGTCCGCTATTGGGCGCGTCCCTTCAATCCCTCATTTCAGAGAGATTGACTCGCGTTCTTAAACTAAATCTTGGAAACCTTGTATGATCATGTTGGTTATACTAGCTGTAATAAGTCCTACTTGTGCGCGCGGTGTGGTGCGCGTCCTATGAATTCCTGATTTCCGAGATTTTGACTCCAGGTAATATTCTCACTCTTTTGAAACTTGTAAAAGCATGTTGAACGTAGGTGTTTTATACTAGCTGTGATGAGTGCTACTTGTGCCCACGGTGTGGAAAGCTTTCCATCAATTCCTCATTTCTGACATTTTGACTTTCGGTCAGTTGTAAGAAAGTTGTAAGAGCATGTTAAAAGTAGGTGCTTTTTAGAAGCTTTGATGAATATTACTTGTGCGTATGGTTTGGTGCGCGTCCGAGCAAATCCTGATTTCAGAGAGATTGACTCTAAGTCATAATCTCATTCTTTGAAAACTTGTAGCACAATATTAAAAGTAGGTGGCTTTTGCTAGCTGTAATGAGTACTACTTGTGAGAACGGTGTGGAGCGTATCCCAAGAACTAATGATTCCAGAGATGTTGACTCTCGATCATAATCTCACTCTTTGAAAACTTGTAAGAGCATGGTTAAAGTAGGTGCCATTTACAAGCGGTAATGACTACTACTTATGCGCAAGGTGTGGAAAGCGTTCCATCAATTCCTCATTTCTGAGGTTTTGACTGACGGTTATTATATTAGTCATTGAAATATTTCAAGAGCATGTCGAAAGTAGGTGGTCTTTACTAGGTGTGATGAGTACTACTTTTTCGTACAGTGTGTAGCGCGTCCCATCAATTCCTGATTTCCGCGATTTTGACTCTCGGTCATCATCTCACTCTTTGGAAACTTGTAAGGGCTTCCTGAAAGTAGGTGGCTTTGACTAGGTGTGGTGACTGCGACTTGTGCGCTCGGTATAGACAATATCCCATCAATTACTGATTCCAGAGATTTGACTCTCAGTCATATTCTAACTTTTTGTAAACTTGTAAGAGCATAATGAAGGAAAGCGGTTTTTACCAGCTGTGATGAGGACTACTTGTGCGCACAGTGTGGAGCGCGGCCCAATAATTAATGATTGCAGAGATTTTGTCTACTTTTGCGGACGATGTAAAACGCGTCCTATCAATTCCTTATTTATGAAGTTTGACTCTCGGTCATAATCTCATTATATGAAATCTAGAAAAAGAATATTGAAAGAAGATAGGTTTTACTACCTGTTATGGTGTGGAGCGCTTCCTATCAATTCTTGATTACCGACATTTTGACTCTATGTCATAATCTCACTCTTAAAACTTGCAAGAGCATTTCGAAAATTAGTGGCTTTTCCTTGCTGTGGTGAATACTATATGTGCGCACGGTGTGAATAGCGTCCCATCAATTCCTGACTTCCGACATTCTGACTCTAGGTCATTATCTCACTCTTTGAAAACTTGTAAGAGCATGTTGAAAGTAGGTGGGTTTTAATAGCTTTGATGAGTACTTTTTGTGCGTACAGTGTGGACCTCGCCTCTTCCATTCCTGATTTCCGAGATTTTGACTCTCCGTCATCATCTCCCTGTCTGCAAACTTGTAACAGCATTCTTAAAATAGATGGTTTTTACAAGCTGTCATGACTACTACTTGTGTACATGGCATGGAGGACTTCCCATCAATTCCTGATTTCCAAGCCTTTGACTATCGGTTATAAGCTCACTATTTGAAATCTTGAAAGAGCATCTTCAACGTTGATGCTTTTTGCTTGCTGTGATAAGTACTACTTGTGCGCGCGGTGTGGACCGCATCCCATCAATTCCTGATTTCCAAGATTTTGACTGTCGGTCATAATATATCTCTTTGAAAACTTGTAGCACCATGCTGAATGTAGGTGGCTTTAACTTGCTGTGATGAGTACTAATTGTGTGTACGGTGTGGAGCTCGGCCCAGGGATTAATGATTCCAGGGATTTTGACTCTGGGTCAGAATTTCACTGTTTGAAAAGTTGTAAGGGAAATTTCAAAGTAGGTGGTTTAAACTAGCTGTGATAAGTGCTTCTTGTGCGCACGGTATTGAGCATGTCCCTGATTTGGGAGATTATGACTGTCGGTTATTCTCTCGTTCTTGGAAACTTTTTAGGAGCATGTTGAGAGTAGGTGGATTTTACTAGCAGTGATGCGTACTACTTTTTTGCACGGTGTGGAAAGGTTTCCACCGACTCCTTATTTCAGAGATTTTGACTGTCGGTCATACTCTCACTCTTTGAAAACTTGTAAGAGCGTGTTGAAGGCAATTGGGGTTTACTAGCTTTGATGAGTAATAGTTATGCGCACGCTGTTGGAAGCGTTCCATGAATTCCTCCTTTCCAAGATTTTGAGTGTTGGTAATAATCTCACTCTTTGAAATCTTGTAAGAGCATGTTGAAAGCAGTGCAGTGATGAGTATTACGTGTGCGGGTAGTTTTGAGCCCGTCCTATGAATTCCTCATTTTCGAGATTTTAACTCTCGGTCATATGCTCACTCTTTAAAAACTTGTAAGAGTATTTTGAAATTAGGTGGTTTTCACTAGCTGAGATGAGGACGACTTGTGCGGGCGATGTGCAGCGCGTCGCATCAATTCCTGATTACCGAGATTTTAACCCTTTGTCATAATTTCACTCTTTGAAAACTGGGAAGAGCATGTTGAAAGTACGTGGCTTATACCAGCCGTGATAAGTACTACTTGTGGGCATTGTATAGAGCCCGTCCCATTTGTTCCTCATTTCCGTAATCTTAAACGTAGGTTATAATCTCACTCTTTCAAAACTTGTAAGAGTATATTGCAAGTTGGCTGCTTTAACTAGCTGTCATTAGTGCTACTTGTGCGCACAGTGTGGAAATTGTTCCATCAATTTCTCATATCTGAGATTTTGTCTGTCGGTCAAAATCTCACTGTTTGAAAAGTTTTAAGAGCATGTCGAAAGTAGATGGTTTTCACAACATGTGATGAGTAGTACTTGTGTGCGCGGTTTGGAGCAAGTCCCATCTATTTCCGATTTACGAGATTTTGACTGTCGGTAATAATCTCACTCTTGCAAAACTTGTAATAGCATGTTAAAAGTAGATGTGTTTAACTAGCTGTGATGAGTGCTACTTGTCCGCACGGTATGGAGCGCGTCCCATCAATACCTAATTTCCGAGGTCGTTTTCAGTAGCTGTTTTGAATACTACTTGTGCGCAGGGGTTGAAGCGCGTCCCATCAATTCCTGATTTCCGAGATTTTGACTTTCCGTCATAAACTATCTCTTTGAAAACCTGTAATAGCATGTTGAATGTAGGATGTTTTTCCTAGGTTTGAGCAATGCAGAATTTCCTCATTTCCGAGATTTTGACTCTCGGTAATAATCTCACTCTTCCAAAACTTGTAATAGCATCTTAAAACTGGGTGTGTTTAACTGGCTGTGATGAGTAGTACTTGTGCGCATGGTGTTGAAACCTTTTCACAAATTCCTCATTTCAAAGATTTTGAGTAAAGGTCATACTCTCACAGTTTGAAAACTAGTAAGAGCATGTTGAAAGTAATTGGTGTTTACTAGCTTTCATGCGTAATAGTTGTGCTAACTGTGTTGAAACCGTTTCATGAATTCCTCCTTTCCGAAATTTTGACTCTCGGTAATGATCTCACTCTTTGAAAACTTGTAAGAGAATGTTGAAACTAGATGGTTTTTGCTAGCTGTGAGACCTATTACGTGTGCGTACTGATAGGAGCGCCTCCCATCAATTCCTGATTTCCGAGACGTTGACTCTCGGTCATAATCTCATTCTTTCAAGTTTTGTAGCACCATGTTGAGAGGACGTGGTTTCTAGCAGCTGTGATGAGTGTTACTTGTGCGCACGGTGTGGAGCGCGTCCCATGAATTTCTTATTTTCGAGATTTCAACCCTAGGTAATAATCTCACTCTTTCAGTACTTGTCAGAGGATTTTGAAAGTAGGTGGTTTTTACTAGCTGTGACGAGTACCACTTGCGCGCAGTTGTGGAGCGCGTCCAAGAATTTCTTATTTCCGATATTTTAACCCTCGGTCATAATCTCACTGTTTCAAAACTTGTAAGAGGATGTTGAAAGTTGGTGGTTTCTACTAGCTGTGATGAGTACTACTTGCGCGCAAAGTGTGGAGGGCGTCTCCTCAGTTCCTGGTATCCGAGATTTGCACTCTCGGTGATAATCTCACCCTTTAGAAACTTCTAACAGTATTTTAAGACTAGATTGCTTTTACTAGCTGTCATGAGTACAAATTGTGTGCATGGCATGGAGAGCGTCCCATCAATTCCTAACTTCAAAGATTTTGACTGTCGGTCATAATCTCACTCTTTGAGAACTTTTAAGAGCATGTTGAAATTAGGTGGTTTTTACTAGCTATGATGAGTGCTACTTGTGCTCAGGGGTTGGTGAGCGTCCCATCAGTTCCTGATTTCCGGGATTTTGACTCTCGATCATAATCGTACTACTTTAAATCTTGAAAGAGCATCTTCAAAGTAGATAGTTTTTACTAGCTGTGATGAGTAGTACTTGTGCGCACTTTGTGGAGTAAGTCCATATTTTCTTGATTTACTAGATTTTGACTGTCGGTAAAAATGTCACTCTTAGAAAACTTGTAAGACCTTGGTGAAAGAAGGATATTTTTTAAAATTGAGATGAGAACTACTTGTGCGGAGGATGTGCAACGCGAGCGTCCAATTCTTGATTGTCGAGATTTTAACCCTCGTTCATTAGCTGACTATTTTAAGACTTGTAAGAGCATGTAGTAAGTTGCTGGTTTTAACTAGGTTTTATGAGGGTGTTGAAAGTAGGTAGTTTTTACTAGCTGTGACGAGTACTACTTTGGCGGACGTTGTGAAGCGCGTCCCATCAATTCCTCATTCCCTAGATTTTGACTCTCGCTCCTAATCTCACTATTTGAAATCTTGATAGAGCATCTACAATTAGATGTATGCAGGGAATGAAGCGCGTGCCATCAATTCCTGATTTCCCAGATTTTCACTCTCGGCCATAATCTCACTAGCAATGAAAACGTAAAGCTTGTGGGATGTGGCTGGAGTGACAAGGATACTTCACAAATTAATGTGATCAAGTAAGCTGAAGCCACTCAAAAGGGACCAAGGCCACAATGTAGCGGGCATTACGCCTTAAATCTACCAAAGCAAAGATTGAGCCCAAGCATTAGCAGCCATGGACAGCTGTTTCGGCCTTGTTAGGCCTCATTAGCATGGCATAGCTAATGCTCAGGCTCAAGTACCCACATATCAATAAAACAAGCAATAAAAACGTAAAGCTTGTGGGATGAGCATTAGCTATGCCATGCTGATGAGGCCTAACAAGGCCGAAACAGCTGTCCATGGCTGCTAATGCTTAGGCTCAATCTTTGCTTTGGTAGATTTAAGGGGTAATGCCCACTACCTTGTGGCCTTAGTGCCTTTTGAGTGGCTTCAGATTACTTGATCACATTAATTTGGGAAGTATCCTTGTCACTCCAGTGATTTGACTGTCGGTCATAATCTCACTGTTTGAAAACTTCTAAGAGCATGTTGAAAGTACATGATTTATACAAGATTTGATGAGTACTACTTTTGCGCAAGATATGGAGTGCGTCGCATTAGTTCCTCTTTTCCGTGATTTTGACCGTAGGTCATAATCTCACTCTTTTAAAACTTTAAGGACATGTTAAAGGGAAGTGGTTTGTTCTAGCTTTGGTGGGTGCGACTTGTGGCCACGGTGTGGACAGCGTTCCATTAGTTCCTAAGTTCCGAGAATGTCTATCATAATCTCACTTTTTCCAATGTTGTAAGAGCAAGTTTAAAGTAGGTGTTCCAACAATTCCTCATATATGAGATTTTGGCTGTGGGTCATAATCTCACTGTTTGAAAACTTCTAAGAGCATGTTGAAAGTACGTGATTTATACCAGCTGTCATGAGTACTACTTTTGCGCACGGTATGGAGCGCGTCGCATTAGTTACTTTTTTTTTTTTCGGTGATTTTATCCGTAGGTCTTAAACTCACTGTTTGAAAACTTTAAGGACATGTTAAGGGGTGGTGGCTTTTTGTAGCCTTGGTGGATACTACTTATCGCCACGGTGTGGACAGCGTCCCGTTACATCCTAATTTCCGCGATTTTTGAATATCTATCATAATCTCACTGTTTACAATCTTTTAAGCGCCATATTTCGTATTGTTGTTTAGTCACGTAGCGTGACACATTGTGCACGCTGTCGTTCCGCTTTGCTTGCACGCTGATGTTTAGTCATAATCACACGTTTCGCGCATAATTAGCTTGCTACCTATATTACCGCTTTGTATTTACCGTTTGCTTTGTATTTGCATCTTGTCTTCGGTTAGTAAACGTGATTTCTTCTGCTCGGAGTTTTGGCTTAACTTACTGGCGTGGTGGCAGCGCCGACTCTTCCAAGAACCCGTAGAGACAAGGACGTTACAGTGTTCTTCGATATTTGCCGCTTCTCTGAGCTACCAAACTAGAATTCGTGAATCGTAGACTCGATGACTTCACACAGAGCGCCGAAACAGTGGTCGCTTTCTTCGAATGAAACTATCACTTCGATCGATGCCTGGGAAAACAATTTAAAGTACATCCTGTCCCTCGATCCGAACTTTGCAGACTTTCTTACTGATGGATCGTCGTGGGGAAAAAAAACAAACGCTACGCCTCTACGTGGTTTCTCCAACGATCCTGAATCTGTTTCAGCGGCGAGAAGAAGGACTGCTGCACAAAAGGTAACACATTTGGAAATGATGCTCGGCCAAATTGCCAATTACGCCCCTATCATTTCCCGGAGCTCAATCGTCAATAATTCTACATCTATTAGCGGCGTTTGGCAAACGATCCGGCAGCATTATGGCTTGCAGTTAACCGGTTCCCGTTTCTTGGACCTCGCGAATATTTCTCTAAAGCCCGAACAACGTCCTGAGGATTTATTCCAAAGCTTAATGGCCTTCATTGAGGACAACCTGCTCACTACATCCAGCGGAATCACTCATCATGGAGAGATTCCTGACACTGATGAAGAACTATCTCCATCCCTCGAAAATTTTGTTGTTCTTACCTGGTTACGCCTACTCCATCCCAGCCTTCCGCGGCTTGTGAAACAGCGATATGGAACCGAGTTACGTAGTAGGACGTTGGCCTCTGTGAAACCTGAGATCTCTCAAGCTCTCGAGTCGTTACTTGACGAACTCCACACCAGTGATGAATCCAAGGTCTTACGCTCTGCTCCCCCGACTGATCATCGCTCATTTGTTTCCGCTCGTCGCAGGCTACTACCCAAGCCTCGAGCTGTCAAGTCCTGTCCTCTTTGCGAGCAGGCTGGTCGCCCAAATTTTCGGTCTCATTTCCTCAGCAATTGCAAGTTTCTGCCCGAACCTGACCGCCTCTTCGTGTCCAAGGCTCGCCAAGTGGCTGGCATTGAATTAGATGAGACCTGTTATGATTACCAGCACAGCCTTGATCAGCTTGGCCCTTCAGATTTTCAAGAATTCTCAGATATGCCGCATTGTCCCTCCGGAGTTCTACCTACTATGGAATCTCCTGTTACTCGCCGCGTAAACGTCTCACAGTCTCCATTCCTTCACGCTTTTTACAGTCATCACCCTTTACGTCTAACAATCGACACTGGCGCAGAAACTAATATGATGAGAGCCTCCCTAGCTCGGCACATTGGTGCTAAGGTGACTAAAAGCTCCCAGACCGCTTTGCAGGCCGACGGTCGTACCCCGTTAGCTGTTGTTGGTGAGACTCGCCTTCCTCTGATTCGTCATGGTAGACCACTTACTCTGGAAGCGCTCGTTGTCGAGGATCTTGATTTTGACATACTGGCTGGAACGCCCTTCATGACCTCCAACGACATCGCAGTCCGTCCCGCTAAACGTGAGATTATCATCGCTGGGTGTGACGTGGCGTCTTATGACTGTTCTCAAAGTCCTCAGACCCACTACGCTGTCAGAGCTTGCCACCTCCTTCGCGCCCCGAACACTAACACCACCGTCTGGCCGGGTGAATTCCTTGAAATCGACGCCCCTTCAGAGCTGCTTAAAGATGCTACACTCGCCATCGAGCCGCGCATGGATTCGGTCTCTTCTAGTCACCTCAAACCTACTCACACCTGGCCTCCACCTGACATCGTGCAATCCATTGGCGGTAAGCTGAGACTTCTCAACAATACCGAAGAGCCCTTACTTGTCCGTAAGCACGACCATTTATGCCAAGCACGTCTAACTGTTCTGGAATCTCCCACAGAGTCCTCCTCAACTCAAGCCGCCGAGCCATCTCCAAAGTTTACTGTTCCTCCCTCTTCCCCTATTGAGTCCGTACATGTAGACCCTGATGGTTTGTTATCCTCCTCTGAGAAAGCCGCGTTCGTCTCGCTCCTGAAGGAGTTCCAATTGGTCTTCGATTCCCGCATCCCTGGTTATAATGGAGCCGCCGGTCCGATTGAAGGAGTTGTGAATATGGGACATGTCGAGCCTCCCCAGCGCAAAGGGCGTGTCCCTCAGTACTCTCGTGACCAACTCGACCTGCTTCAAACCAAATTTGACGAACTTGAGTCTCAAGGTGTATTCCGTCGACCAGAAGATTTAGAGGTTGTGGTGGAATATCTGAATCCCTCCTTCCTAGTGAAGAAGAGGAATGGCGGCTTCCGCTTGGTCACAGCCTTCACTGACGTGGGCCGCTATAGTAAACCTCAGCCCTCACTAATGCCAGACGTGGACTCCACCCTTCTCAAGATTGCTTGCTGGAAGTACATCATAGTCTCTGATTTGTTCCAGGCGTTCTACCAAATCCCCCTTGCAAATAACTTCATGAAGTATTGTGGCGTGGTTACTCCCTTCAAAGGTGTTCGTGTCTACACGCGCTGCGCCATGGGAATCCCTGGTTCTGAGACAGCCCTCGAGGAGCTGATGTGCCGCGTCCTGGGCGATCTCCTTCAGGAGGGATGTGTCGCTAAGATCGCCGACGACTTGTATTGCGGTGGTAATTCTCACCAAGAGCTCCTTACAAACTGGCGAAAGGTCCTCACGGCTCTTGATCGCTGCGACCTTCGCCTCTCACCTGCGAAAACCATAATCTGCCCAGCCTCGACCACCATTCTCGGTTGGATATGGTCCCAAGGCTCGATTCGCGCTTCTCCCAATCGTGTAGCTGCTCTGGCTTCTTGCGAGCCTCCCAAGAACGTCCGCGGCCTCCGTTCCTTTGTTGGGTCGTACAAGATGCTTGGCCGGGTCCTTAGTGGAGCTGCTAAACTCCTCGCTCCTCTCGAGTCACTTACGGCTGGTCGTCAGTCTCAGGATACCATTTCCTGGTCTGATGAGCTCCTGATGTGTTTTCGCTCGTGTCAAGAAGCACTCATGTCCAACAGATCCATCACTCTCCCCGAGCCCGATGATCAGCTCTGGATCGCGACCGATGGTTCTGTCAAGATGAATGGCCTTGGCGCAACGCTTTATGTACTTCGGGACCAGAAGCTTCACCTTGCCGGATATTTCAGTGCCAAGTTTAAAAAACTTCAAGCTTCCTGGTTACCATGTGAAATAGAGGCACTATCCATTGCAGCAGCTGTCAAGCATTTCGCTCCTTATATAATTCAATCAAAGTTTAAGACTTATGTACTGACTGATAGCAAGCCTTGTGTTCAGGCCTTTGACAAGCTTTGCCGTGGCCAGTTCTCTTCCAGCCCACGAGTGACTTCATTCTTATCATCCGTTAGCCGCTACCAAGTCACGCTGCTTCACCTGGCCGGCTCTGCGAACTTGCCTTCTGACTTTGCCAGTCGTAACGCACCCGCTTGCGACGACCCTCGCTGCCAAGTCTGTTCATTTGTATCCGAGGCTGAAGATCTGGCTGTACGTCCCATATCTGTTCACGACGTGTTATCGGGGAAGACGTCCCTTCCTTTCACCAGCCGTTCCGCCTGGCTCCAATCGCAGCTAGAGTGCCCTGACTTAAGGCGTGTCCACTCTCATCTTAAGCAGGGAACCCGCCCGTCAAAGAAGCTGACAAACATCAAAGACGTCAAGCGTTACCTAAACCTAGTCTCCATTTCCCGTGACGGCCTGCTCGTCGTAAAACGTGATGAACCATTCGCTGCGCCCCGTGAGTGTATAGTCATCCCCCGTTCCGTCGTTGATGGCTTCCTTGCTGCCCTGCACGTTAAGTTGGACCACCCTTCCCGTCACCAAATGAAACTGGTCTCACAGCGTTACTTCTTCGCCTTAGATCTGGACAAAGCCCTGGAACGGTGCTCGCAGTGTTGTCACCTATGCTCTTCTCTGAAGAAAGTTCCCTCCAGTCTTGTTGAACAGTCAACCTCAGATCCTCCTGACGGCTTTGGTATTTCCTTCGCTGCAGACGTTATAAAACGCTACCGTCAGTTGATACTTGTCGTCCGCGAGACCTCCACGTCCTTCACTGCTAGCTGCTTGTTAGATGACGAACGTCGTGATTCCATTCGCTCTGGTCTCCTCCGATTGTGCCTTGAGCTGCGCCCTCTGTCTGGCCCCCCTTCCGTGATAAGGGTAGATCCCGCTCCTGGCTTCGCTTCGCTGTGCGGCGATGAAATCCTTTGGCAGTATGGCTTTGCTGTAGAAGTCGGCCGAATCAAAAACCCAAACAAGAATCCTGTGGCAGAGAAATGCGTAGCTGAACTTGGTGATGAGCTCCTCCGTATTTGCCCTGAGGGTGGTACAATCACTCCTCTCTCCTTAGCTGTGGCGACTGCCAATCTCAACACCCGTATCCGCAACAGAGGATTGTCTGCCCGCGAGATGTGGCTTCAACGCGACCAATTCACCAACGCACAGATCCCTTTTTCTGACCTCCAAGTCGTTCGACAACAGCACTCTTTGCGGCTCGGTAACCATCCCGCTAGTGAGAGATCCAAAGCTCCTGGATGCTGTCCTCGCCCTTCCATGCCCGTTCAGGTCGGCGATTTAGTTTACATTACCTCTGATGGTTCCAAAACGCATGCCCGCAGTCGGTATCTTGTGGTCTCCGTAGATGGCCTGTGGTGCAACGTACGTAAGTTCACTGGTTCACAGCTGCGTTCAACATCCTATCGCGTCAAACTGTCTGAATGTTATCGCGTTCCTGACCTAGTAAAGACGACTTCTAACCTTTCTCGCCGTTACAGCTCCAACTCGTACCTTGAAGATATCGACGAGGAGCCTGGGTACGTTGTCGAGGAACCTGCTCACGTTCCTACGCCTCAGAGCACTCCGAATCCTGCTCCTGCTTTAGTTCCTAGCGAGCTCGCTATTCCTCCAGATCCTCAATCTGACATTACTCCTGTGCCCGAGTCTTCTCCTCTCCCGGGTGGAAGCGTGTCTGACATCATTGATGCTCCTATCTCGGAGTCTGCTTTCTCATCTGGCCCACGCCGGTCTGGCCGTCCTACCCGTCGTCCGAGTTACCTCAAGGACTATGTCACTTAGCTGCCCCTACGAACTCCGTGCTTGACTCCACACTAATACCTGACTATGATGTAGTATTTAATTTACGCAGTGACCTCTAGCTATATATTTGTAACTGCCCTTTCATTACCAATCCACAGCCGAGCTTTGCTTTGTGTTTATTGCTCATTTACTTTGGCTAGGGGAAGAAAGAAGAAGTCACGCCATATTTCGTATTGTTGTTTAGTCACGTAGCGTGACACATTGTGCACGCTGTCGCTCCGCTTTGCTTGCACGCTGATGTTTAGTCATTGTCACACGTTTCGCGCATAATTAGCTTGCTACCTATATTACCGCTTTGTATTTACCGTTTGCTTTGTATTTGCATCTTGTCTTCGGTTAGTAAACGTGATTTCTTCTGCTCGGAGTTTTGGCTTAACTTACTGGCGAAGAGCAAGTTGAAAGTAGGTGATTTTTACTAGCTGTGATGAGTACTACTCTGGCGGACGATGTGAAGCGCGTCCCATCAATTCCTCATTTCCAAGTTATTGACTCTGGGTCATAATTTCACTATTTGAAACCTTGAAAGAGCATCTTCAAAGTAGATGGATTTTACTAACTATGATGTGTACTACTTGTGCGCTCGGTGTGGAGCGCGTTTCATCAATTCTTGATTACCGACATCTTGACTCTCGGTCATAATCTCACTCTTTGAAACCTTGTAAGAGCATGTCGAAAATTGGTGGCTTCTTTTTGCTGTACTGAATACTACCTGCGCGCACGGTGTGAAGCGCGTTCCATCAATTCCTGATTTCCGACGTCTTGACTCTAGGTCATACTATCACTCTTTGAAACCTCTTAAGAAGATGTTAAAAGTACTTTGGTTTTGATAGCTTTTATGAGCGCTACTTGTGCGCAGAGTGTGGATGGCGTGTCTTCAATTCCTCATTTCCGAGATTTTGACTCTCGGTCATAAAATCACTCTTTGGAAACTCTTAAGAGCATTTTCTAAGTAGATCGTTTTTGCTAGCTGTCGTGAGTACTACTTGTGTGCATAGTATGGAGCGCGTCCCATCAATTCCTGATTTAAAAGACGGTGACTGTCGGTCATAAGCTCTTTGTTAAAAAACTTGTAAGAGCATGTGAAGGTTTGTAGGTTATACTAGCTGTGATGAGTACTATATGCGCGCACAGTGTGGAGAGCGTCTCTTCAGTTTGTGATTTCCGAGATTTGGACTCTCGGTTATAATCTCACCCTTTAGAAACTTGTGACAGCAGTTTACGAGTAAATGGCTTTTACTAGCTGTCATGAGTACAAATTGTGTGCATGGCATTGAGGGCGTCCCATCAATTCCTGACTTCAAAGATTGTGACTGTAGGTCATAATCTCACTCTTCGAAAACTTGTAAGAGCATGTTGAAATTAGGTGGCCTTTACTAGCTGTGATGACTGCTTCTTGTGCGCAGGGGTTGGATCGCGTCCCATCAATTGCTGATTTCCGAGATTTTGACTCTCGGTCATAATCTTACTACTTTAAATCTTGGAAGAGCATCTTCATAGTAGATAGTTTTCACTTGCTGTGATGAGTGGTACTTGTGCGCAAGGTGTGGAGCAAGTGCCATCTATTCCTGATTTACGAGATTTTGACTGTCGGTAAAACTTTCGCTCTTAGAAAACTTGCAAGACCATCGTGAAAGTGTGTATTTATCTTGGACTACATAATTAAGCGATTAAGTTGTTAATGGACATTTTACTCGTAAAATAGAGTTAACTAATTAGAGCGTACTTCAGCCGTTGTTTCATTATGATTTACTTTGCTCTGGGTGGCAAATATGTTGCTATCGCACATAAAAGAACATTGCGTGACTCAGCTCCGGTTCAAGAGCTCCTTGTTTATCTTAGATTACATCAATAACTGACCTTGAGTTGTTTCTACAAACTTCTGTGATAACAAGTTTTCATTGTTAGTAGCTGTAATCAATACTGTGTTATGCTTATATCCATTAATGCTAGCTGAGTGCTCCTTTGTTTTGTTCACTTTGCGTGCACGCGTTGTACTTTCCAATAGTTTACTACTCGTTAGTTTCTTATTTTTTCTTTACCACACCCGCCCTCAATAGCAATAAAGCTGGAGTACTGGCTTGAGTGCACACCTGCTACTTTTACCTCCGCGAAGCAGGCCGGGTGGGACCCCACCACACCTTAGTTTATTCATTCCTGGGTGGGGATGCGCTCCACTCGTTGCCTCGCTCGTTACTGTGCATGGTGTGTCGCTGCCACCCTCACCGCACTGCTCATGGTTAGGGTGTGTTGCTGCCACCCTCATTCCATTACTTATGTTACTAGGGTGTGTCGCTGCCACCCTCATTCCATTCCGTATATTACTAAGGTGTGTTGCTGCAACCCTTATTGCTCTACTCAGTTTTGCGTGTGTTGCTGCCACCCTTATTGCATGCACTTTATGGTGTGTGTTGCTGCCACCCTTGTTTTACCCCAGGGTGCACCCAACAACCTTTAGTCCCATCTACTGCAAAAGATTGTGTATTTATCTTGCACTACATAGTTAAGCGATTAAGGTGTTAAGATGCTCTTTCAAGATTTCAAAAAGTGAGATTATGAGTGAGAGTCAAAATCTCGGAAATCAGGAATTGATGGGACGCGCTCCAACCCCTGCGCACAAGTAGTACTCATCATAGCTAATAAAAACCACTTAATTTCAACATGCGCTTAAAAGTTTCCAAAGAGTAAGATTATGAACCAGTTTCAAAATCTCTGCAATCATTAATTCTTGGCACGCGCTCTACACCGTGCGCACAAGTAGTATTCAGCACAGTTAGTAGATACCCTCCAACTTTAAACATACTCTTACAGGGTTTCAAAGAGTGAGATTATGATCGACATTCACAATCTTTGAAATCAGGAATTGATGGGATGAGCTCCATGCCATGCACACAAGTAGTACTCATGACAGGTAGGAAAAAACCTCTACTTTGAAAATGCTTTTAAAAGTTTCCCAACAGTGAGATGATGACCGAGAGTAAACATATCGGAATTCATGGGACGCGCTCTACACTGTGCGCCCTACTAGACTCATCAAAGCTATTAAAACCAACCTACTTTCAACATGCTTTTACAAGTTTTGAAAAAGTGAGATTATAACCGACAGTCAAAATCTCGGAAATTATTAATAAACTGGAAGCCCTCGACAAAATGCGCACAAGTAGTACCCTTCACAGTTAGTCAACACTATCTACTTTAAACATGCTCTTACACGTTATTGACCGACAATCAAAATCTCGGAAACCATGAATTGATAAGACGCGCTCCATACCGTTCGCACAATTACTACTCAACACAGCAAGTAAAAACGATTTACTTTCAGCATGCTCTTACAAGTTTTGAATGAGTGAAATTATTACCAAGAGTCAAAATCTCGGAAATCAGGAATAGATGGGACGCGCTCCACACCGTACGCACAACTAGTAGTTATCACAGCTAGTAATTTTCACCTACTATCAACATGCTCTTACAAGTTTTGAAAGAGTGGGATTATCATCGACAGTCAAAATCTCGTTAATTAGGAAGTAACGGAACGCGCTCCACACCGTAAGTACAAGTTGTACCCATCACAGCAAGAAAAAATACCTCCCTTCAACAGGATCTGAAAGTTTTCTAAAAGTGAGATTAAAACCGAAAGTCAATCTGGCTGAAATCAGAAATTAATGAGACGCCCTCTAAACCAAGCGCACAAGTAGTACTCTTCAAAGCTAGTAAAAACCAGCTACTTTCAACATGCTCCTAGAAGGTTTACAAGAGTGAGATTATGACGGAGTAAGAATCTCTGAAATCAGAAATTCATCGGATCCGTTCCACACCGTGCCAACAAGTAGTACTCATTACAGCTAGTAAAAATCACGTACTTTTAAAGTGCTCTTACAAGTTTTAAAAGAGTGAAATTATTACCGAGAGTCAAAATCTTAGAAATTAGGAATTGATGGGACTCGCTCCACACCATGCCTTCAAGTAGCTCATCACAGCTAGTAAAAACCACCTACTTGGAAAATGGTGCTACAAGTGAGATTATGACCGAGAGTCAAAATCTCGGAAATCAGGAACTCATGGAAGGGGGTTCCACACTGTGCGCAACCAACTACTTTCAACATGCTCTTACAAATTTTGTAACAGTGACAGACATTCAAAATCTCGGAAATTTGGAAGCAACGGGACGCTCTCTATACCGTGGCCACAAGTAGTACCCATGAAAGCTAGAAAAAACTACCTCCCTTAAACATGTTCTTAAAGTTTTCAAAGAGTGAGATTATGACCTACAGTTAAAATCACCGAAATGAGAAACTAATGGCACGTGCTACATACCGTGCGCACAACTAGTACTTATCACAGCTGGTAAAAACCACGTACTTTCAACATGCTGTTACAACTTTTCAAAGAGTAAGATATTTACCGAAAGTCAAAATCTCGGAAATCAGGAATTGATGGAACTCGCTAGCTTCACTGTGCGCGAAGTGAAAACCAGCTACTTAAAACATGCTCTTTACGAGTCTTTAAACAGTCAGATAATGACCGAGGGTTGAAATCTCGGTAATCAGGAATTGATCGCACGCGGTCCTCATCATCCGCACAAGTAGTTCTCATCACAGCTAGTAAAAAACCACCAACTTTAAGCATGGTCTTACAAGTTTTCAAACAGTGACATTATCACCGACAGTCAAAATCTCGTAAATCAGGAACAGATGGGACTTGCTCCACACCGTGCGCAAATGTAGTACTCATCACGGCTAGTAAACACCATCTAGTTTCAAGATGCTCTTTCAAGATTTCAAATAGTTAGAGTATGACCGAGAGCCAAATATCGGAAATCAGGAATTGATGGGACGCGCTCCAACCCCTGTGCACAAGTAGTACGCATCACAGCTAGTAAAAACCACATAATGTTAACATGCTCTTATAACTTTTGAAGAAGTGAGATTATGAATCAGAGTCAAAATCTCTGCTGTCATTAATACTCGGTAAGCGCTCCACACCATGCGCACAAGTACTATTCAGCACAGCAAGTAAAAACCACCCACGTTCGACATTTTCTTAAAAGTTTTCAAAGAGTGAGAATAGGACCGAGAGTCAAAATGTCGGTATTCAGGAATTGATGGGACGCGCTCCACACCTTGCGCACAAGTAGCACTCATCACAGCTAATAAAAAGCATCTACTTGGAAGATGCTCTTTCAAGATTTCAAATAGTGAGATGATGACCGAGATGGGACGCGCTTCACATCGTCCGCCGAAGTAGTACTCATTACAGCTAGTAAAAACCACCTACTTTCAACATGCTCTTAAAAGTTTTGAAACAGTGAGATTATGACAGACATTCAAAATCTCGAAAATTTGGAAGTAACGGAACGCTGTCCACTGCGTGGCCACAAGTAATACGCATTAAGGCTAGAAAAAAGCACCTCCCTTTGACATATTCTTAAAGTTTTCAAAGTGTGAGATTATGACCTACGGTTAATATCACCGATATGAGAAACTAATGGCACGCGCTCCATACCGTGCCCACAAGTAGTACTTATCAGAGCTGGTGTAAACCATGTACTTTCAACATGCTCTCACAAGTATTCAAAGAGTGAGATAATGACCGAGAGTAAAAATCTCGGAAATAAGGAATTTAGAAGACGTGCTCTAATCCCTGCGCACAACTACTTCTCATCGCAGCTCGTAAAAACCACCTAACTTCAACATGCTCTTACAAGTTTTCAAAGAGTAAGATTATGACCTAGAGTCAAAACGTCGGTAATCAGAAATAGATGGCACGCTCTTCACGCCGTTCGCACAAGTAGTATTCAGGACAGCAACGAAAAGCCACCAGCTCTGACAAGTTTTCAAATAGTGAGATTATTACCAAGAGTCAAGATCTCGGCAATCAGGAATTGATCGGACGCTCTCCAAACCCTGCGCAGAAGTAGCAGTCATCACAGCTAGTAAAAATCACCTATTTTCAACATGATCTTACAAGTTTTCAAACAGTGAGATTATGGCCGACGGTCACAATCTTTGAAGTCAGGAATTCATGGGACGCCCTCCATGTCCCGCCACAATTTTTACTCTTCACAGCTAGTAAAAGCCATCTACTTTTAAATCGCTGTTACAAGTTTCTAAAGAGTGAGATTATCACCGAGAGTCCAAATCTTGGAAATCAGGAACGTGAAGAGACGCGCTCCACACTGTGCGCACAAGTAGTACTCATCACAGCTAGTAAAAACTACCAACTTTCGACATGCTCTTACAAGTTTTCAAACAAAGAGATTATGGGACTCCTTGCCATGAACACAAGTATTACTCATGACAGCTAGCAAAAACCATCTACTTTGAAAATGCTCTTAAGAGATTCCAAAGAGTGAGATTATTACCGAGAGTCAACATGTGGGAAATAAGGAATTGAAAACACGCGCTCGACACTCTGCGCACAAGTAGAAGTCATCAAAGCTATCAAAGCAAACCTACTTTTAACATGCTCTTACAAGTTTTCAAAGAGTGAGAGTTTGACCTAGAGTCAAAATGTTGGAAATCAGGAATTGATGGGACGCTCTTCACACCGAGCACACAAGTTGTATTCAGCACACCTAGGAGAAGCCACCAACTTTCAACATGCTCGTAGTCACATTCTTTGAAATCAGAAATTGAAGGGACGCGCTCCGTGCAACACACACAAGTAGTAATGATGGTAGCTAGTACAAATAATCTACTTTTAAAATGCTCTGAAGAGTTTCCAAAGAGCAAGATTATGACCGAAAGTCAAAATCTCGGAAATGAGGAATTGAAGAGACGCCCTAGACACTGTGCGCTCAAGTAGTACCCATCGAAGCTATTAAAACGCACCTACTTTGAACATGCTCTTACAAGTTTTCAAAGAGTGATATTATTACCGAGATTCAAAATGTCGGTAATCAAGAATTGATGCGACGCGCTTCACACCGTGCGCACAAGTAGTTCTCATCACAGCTAGTAAAACAATCTACTTTGAATATGCTCTTTCAAGGTTTCAAATAGTGAGATTATGACCGAGAGTCAAATTCTCGGAAATCAGGAATTGATGGGACGCAATTCACGTCGCACG
Organism: Pachyseris speciosa; assembly: GCA_016490735.1. Lineage (NCBI taxonomy): Eukaryota > Metazoa > Cnidaria > Anthozoa > Scleractinia > Pachyseridae > Pachyseris > Pachyseris speciosa. The sequence continues at coordinate 253,551 of JAEMWC010000535.1, read as the reverse complement.
GGAAGGTAGTATTCATCACAGCTAGTACTAACTACATTCTTTCAACATGCTCCTACAAGTTTTGAAACAGTGAGATTATGAGAGAAATTTAAATTGTCGGAAATTAGAAAATAACGGCGCGCTGTCGGCACCCTGCCCCCAAGGAGTACCCATTAAAGCTAGTAATAACCCCTCCCTTTAAAATGTTCTTAAAGGTTTCAAAGAGTGAGATTTTGACCTAAGGTTAAAATCACCGAAATGAGAACCTAATGGGACGCCCTCCATGCCGTCCGCACAAGTAGTACTTATCACAGCTTGTATAAACAACGCACTTTCAACATGCTCTTACAAGATTTCAAAGAGTGAGACTATGACCTAGAGTCAGAATGTCGAAAATCAGGAATTGATGGGACGCTCTTTACACCGTGCACACAAGAAGTAGTCAGCACAGCAAGTAAAGGCCACTAATTTACGACATGCTCTTACAACTTTTAGAAGACTGAGAGAATGAACGGGAGTCACAGTCTTTGAAATCAGGAATTGATGGGACGCGCTCTATGCCATGCACACAAGTCGTACTCATGACAGCTAGTAAAAACCATGTACTTTGAAAATGCTGTTACAAGTTTCCAAAGAGTGAGATTATGGCCGAGAGTCACAATCTCGGAAATCAAGTAGTAGTCACCACAGCGTGTAAAAGCCACAAACTTTCGACATGCTCTTAGAAGTTTTCAAAGAGTGAGATTATGACCGACAGTCAAAATCTCGTGAATCAGAAAAAGATGGGTCTTTCTCCAAACCGTGCACACAAGTACAACTCATGACAGGTTGTGAAAACCATATACTTACGATATGCTCCTAAAACTTTTCAAAGAGTGAGATTTTGACCGACAGACAAACTCTCAGATATGAGAAATTGGTGGAACGCTTTTAACACCATTCGCACAAGAAGTACTCATCACAGCTGGTAAAAACCACCTTCCTTTATTATGCTCTTACAAATTTTCAAAAAGTTAGATTATGACTGAGAGTGAAATCTCTGCAATCAGTAATTGATGGGACACGCTCTATACCGAGCGCACAAGTCGAAGTCACTACACCTAGTCAAAACCACCTACTCTCGGCAAGCCCTTACTGGTGTCGAAAGAGTGAGATGATGACCGAGAGTCAAAATCTCGGAAATCAGTATTTGATGGGACGCGCTACACACTGTACGCAAAAGTAGTACGCATCACAGCAAGTAAAGACCATCTACTTTCGACATGCTCTTAAAATGTTTCAAGATAATAACCGTCAGTCAAAACCTCAGAAATAAGTAATCCACACCTTGGGCATAAGTAATACTCATCACCACTAGTAAACGCCATCTACTTTAACCTTGCTCTTACAAGTTTTCAAAGAGTGAGATTATGATCGAGAGTTCTTGGGATGCGCTCCACACCGTTCTCACAAGTAGTACTCATTACAGCTAGTAAAAGCCACCTACTTTTAATATTGTGCTACAAGTTTTCAAAGAATGAGATTATGACCGACAGTCAATCTCTCTGAAATCAGGGTTTTTTCGGACGCGCTCTACACCATACCCACAACTAATTTTCATCAAAGCTAGTAAAAAGCACCTATTTTTAACATGCTCCTACAACTTTTGAAAGAGTGACATTATGACCGAAAGTCAAAACGTCAGCAATGAGGAATTGATGGAACGCTTTCCACACCGTGGGCCCAAGTACTACTCATCACCGCTAGTATAAACCACCTACGTTCAACATGCCTTTACAAGTTTCCAAAGAGTGAGAATATTACCGAGAGTCAAAATCTCGGAAATCAGGAATTTATTGGAGGCGCACCACACCGCGCGCACAAGTAGAACTCATCACAGCTAGTATAACCCTCCTACTTTCAACATGATCTTACAAGTTTTCCAAGATTGAGTTTAAGAACGAGAGTCGATCTCTCTGAAATCAGGGATTGAAGGGACACGCCCAAAACCGGGCGCACAAGTAGTGCTCATTACAGCTAGCGAAAACCAGCTACTTTCCACATCCTCTTACAAGTTTTGAAATAGTGACATTATGACCGACATTCAAAACCTCCGAAATTAGGAAGTAACGGGACGCCGACCACAAAATGCGCAAAGGTAGTACCACTGAAAGCTAGAAAAAACCACCTCCCTTCAACAAGCTCTTAAAGTTTTCTAAGAGTGAGATTGTGACCATGTGTCAATCTCTCTCAAATCAGAAATGGATAGGACTCAGTCCACAACGTCCGCACAAGTAGTACTCATCACAGCTAGTAAAAACCACCTACTTTCAACATGTTGTTACAAGTTTTGAAAGAGTGAGATTAAGACCTACAGTTAAAATCACGGAAATGTGGAACAAATGGGTTGCGCGCCATACCGTACGCAAAAGTAGTACGCAACACGTACGTAAAATCCACGTACTTTCAACATGCTCTTACAAGTTTTCAAAAAGAAAAATTATGATGGAGAGTCAAGATCTCTGGAATCATTATTTCTTGTGATGCGCTAGACACCGTTCTCACAAGTAGTACTCATCTCAGAAAGTAAAAACTGCCACCTTCAACATGCTCTTAAAAGTTTTAAAAGAGTGAGATTATGACTGACAGTTGAAATCGCGCAAATGAAGAATTCACGGGACGCGCTCCACACCGCGCGCACAAGTAATACTCCTCGAAGATGGCAAAGGCCACGTCCTTTCAACATGGTGCAACAAGTTTTCAAAGAGTGATATTATGACCGAGAGTAAACATCTCGGAAATGAGCAATTGATGGAACGCTTTCCTTACCTTGCCTTTAACTAGTATTCATCAAAGCTTGTAAAAACCAGCAACTCTCAACATTCTTTTACAAGTGTTCAAAGAGTGAGAGTATGACCTAGAGTCAAATTGTCGGGAATCAGGAATTGGTGGGACATTCTTCTCACCGAGCGCACAAGTACTATTCAGCACAGCAAGGAAAGGCCACCAACTTTCAACATGCTGTTAGAAGTTTTGAAAGAGTGAAATTATGACCGAGAGTAAAAATATCGGCAATTAAGGAATTGATGGGACGCACTCCACAACGTGCGCAGATGTAGTACTCATCACAGCTACTAAAAACCATCAACTTTGAAGATGCTCTTTCAATATTTCAAATAGTGAGATTATAAAAGAGAGTCAAAATCTCGGGAATCAGTAATTGATGGGACGCGTTGCACACTCAGCGCAAAAGTAGTACTCATCACAGCTAGTGAAAACCACCTAATTTCAAAATGCTCTCACAAGTTTTAAGTCAGTGAGATTATGAACCAGAGTCAAAATCTCTGCAATCATTAATTCTTGGCACGCTCTCCATACCTTACGCACAAGTGATATTCAGCACAGCAACTAAAAACTTCAACTTCCGACATGCTTTTACAAGATGCTCTTTCAAGATTTGAAATAGTGAGATTACGACCGAGAGTCAAAATCTCGGAAATCAGGAATTGATGAGACACGGTTCACAACGTCCCCCAAAGTATTGCTCATCACAGCTAGTAAAAAAACACACTTTCAACATCCTCTTAAAAGTGTTGGAACCGTGAGATTATGACAGAGATTCAAATTCTCGGATATTAGATAGTAACGGGACGCTCTCCACACCGTGGCCACAAGTAGTACCCATCAAAGCAAGAAAAACCCCCTGCCTTTAACATGTTCTTAAAGTTTTCAAAGAGTGAGATTATGATCTACGGTTATAATCACCGAAATGAGGAACTAATGGGACGCGCTCCATATCGTGCGCAAATGTAGTACTTATCACAGCTGATATAAACAACGCACTTTCAACATGCTTCTAAAAGTTTTTAAAGAGTGAGATTCTGACCGAAAGTCAAAATCTTGGAAATCAGGAATTGATGGGACGAGCTCCACACTGTGCGCATAAGAATCACTCATATCAGCGATTGAAAACAAGCTACTTGCAACATGCTCTTACAAGTGTTCAAACAGTCAGATAATGACCGAGGGTAAAAATCTCAGTAATCAGGACTTGATGGCACGTTCTGCACATCGTCCGCACAAGTAGTTCTCATCACAGCTTGCAAAAACCACCAACTTTCACAATGGTGTTACAAGTTTTCAAAGAGTGACATTATTACCGACAGTCAAAATCTCGTAAATCAGGAATAGATGGGACTTCCTCCACACCGTGCGCACAAGTAGTACTCACCACAGCTAGTAAAAAGCATCAACTTTCAAGATGCTCTTTCAAGATTTCAAAAAGTGAAATTATGAGCGAGAGTGAAAATCTCGGAGATCAGGAATTGATGGAACGCGCTCCAACCCCTGCGCACAAGTAGTGCTCATCATAGCTAATAAAAACCACCTGATTTCAACATGCTCTTACAAGTTTCCAAAGAGTGAGATTATGAACCAGTTTCAAAATCTCTGCAATAATTAATTCTTGGCACGCGCTCTACACCGTGCGCACAAGTAGTATTCAGCACAGTAAGTAGATACCCTCCAACCTTCGACATGCTCTTGGAAGTTTTCAAAGAGTGAGATTATGACCGAGAGTCAAAATATCGGATATGAGGAATTGATGGGACGTGCTCCCCACCGTGCGGATAAGTAGTACTCACGAAAGCAATTAAAACCCACCAACTTTAAACATGCTCTTACAAATTTTCAAAGAGTGAGAGTATGACCTAGATTCAACATGTCGGCAATCACAAATTGGTGGGACGCTCCCCACACCGTTCGCACAAGTAGTATTGAGCATAGCAAGAAAAAGCCACCAACTTTCGACATGCTGTTACAAGTTTTTCCAAAGAGTGAGATTATGACCGAGATTCTAAATCTCGAAAATGAGGAATTGAAGACACGCGCTCCACACTCTGCGCACAAGTAGTACTAATCAAAGCTATTAAAACGCACTTACTTTTAACATGCTCTTACAAGTTTTCACAGAGTGAGAGTATGACCCTGAGTCAAAAGGTCGCAAATCAGGAATTCATGGGACGCTCTTCACAACGTGCGCACAAGTAGTATTCAGCAAAGCAAGGAGAAGACACCAATTTTCGACATGTTCTTACAAGTTTCCAAAGAGTGAGATTATGACCGAGTGTCAAATTGTCGGTAATCAAGAATTGGTGGGACGCGCTCCACACCGTGCACACAAGTAGTACTTATCACATCTAGTAAAAACTATCTACTTTGAACATGCTCTTTCAAGGTTTCAAGCTCTTACAACTCTTCAAAGAGTGAGATGATGACTGGCATTCGAAATGTCCGAAATCAAGAATTGCTGGGACGTGCTCGATACCGTGCGCACAAGGAGTACTTATCACAGCTAGTGAAAACCATTACTTTGAACATCCTCTTACAACTTTTCAAACAGTGAAATTATGACCCAGAGTTAAAATCTCTGGAATCAGTAATCCCTTGGCCGAGCTCCACACCGTGCACACAATTAGTACTCATCACAGCAAGTAAAAGCCACCTACTTTCAACATGGTGCTACAAGTTTTCAAAGTGTAAGATTACGACCTAGGGAGAAAATCTCGGAAATCAGGAACAGATTGGACGCGCTCCACACTGTGCGGGAAAGTAGTACTCATCACAACTAGTAAAAACCACCTACTTTTAAAAAGTTCTTACAAGTTTTTAAAGCGTGACATTATTAAAGACAGTCAAAATCTTAGAAATCAGGAATTGCTGCATTGCTTTCTTCACCGACAACACAAGTAGAACTCATCAAAGCTAGTAAAAGCAACCTTCTTTCAACATGCTATTAGAAGTTTTCAAAGAGATAGATTATGACCGAGAATCAAAATCTCGGAAATCAGGAATTGATGGGATGCACCCCACACCGCGCGCACAAGTAGTACTCATCACAACAAGTAAAAAGCAACAACTTTGAAGATGCTCTTACAACTTTTCAAACAGTGAAATTATGACCCAGAGTCAAAATCTCTGGATTCAGTTATCCCTGGGCCGAGCTCCACATCACGGCTAGAAAAAATCACCAACTTTCAAAATGGTGCTATATATTTTCAAAGAGGGAGATTGTGACCGAGAGTAAAAATCTCGGAAATTAGGTATTGATGGGACGCGCTCCATACCGTGCGGAGAAGTAAAACTCATCACAGCTCATCACAGTTAAATACATCGACTTTTAACATGCTATTACAAGTTTTTCAAGAGTGAGATTTAATACCGACAGTCAAATTCTCGGAAATAATGAATTGCTGCAATGCTTTCTTCACCGACAAAACAAGTAGACCTCATCAAAGCTAGTAAAAGCAACCTACTTTCAACGTGCTATTACAAGTTTTCAGAGATAGATTATGACCGAGAGTCAAAATCTCGGAAATCAGGAATTGATGGGATGCGCTCCACACCACGCACACAAGTTGTACTAGCCACAGCAAGTAAAAAGCATCAACTTTTAAGATGCTCTTACAACTTTTCAAACAGTGAAATTATGACCAAGAGTCAAAATCTCTGGATTCAGTTTTCTCTGGATTCAGTTTTCAGATTTCAAAAAGTGAGATTATAACCGAGATTCAAATACTGGTAAGTCAGAAATTGATGGGAGGCGCTCCATGCCATGCAAACAAGTAGTACTCATGACAGCTAGTAAAAACCATCTACTCTTAAAATGCTGTTACAAGTTTCTAAAGAGTGAGATTATAACCGAGAGTCCAAATCGCGGAAATCAGAAACTGAAGAGACGCCCTCCACACTGTGCGCGCAAGTAGTACTCATCACAGCTAGTAAAAACTACCAACTTTCGACATGCTCTTTACAAGTTTTCAAACAAAGAAAGTATAAAATTTAATGTCACAACCTTTTAAATCAGGAATTTACGGGACGCGCTCCATGCCTTGCACACAAGTAGTACTCATGATAGCTGGCTAATTTGAAAACGCTCTTAGGAGTTTCCAAAGAATGAGATTATGACCGAGAGTCTAAATCTCGAAAATGAAGAATTGACGACACGCGCTCCACACTCTGTACACAAGTACTACTAATGAAACCTATTAAAACGCACCTACTTCTAACATGCTCTTACAAGTTTTCAAAGAGTGAGAGTATGACCTAGAGTCAAAATGTCGCAAATCAGGAATTGATGGGACGCTCTTCACACCGTGGTCACAAGTATGCTCTTAAAAGTTTCAAAGAGTGAGATTACGACAGATAATCAAATTATCGGTAATAGATGTCGGGAATAGATGGGAGACGCTCCACACCGTGCGCACAAGTAGTACTCATCACAGCTATTAAAGACCATCTGCTCTGAAGATACCCTTTTCAAGGTTTCAAATAGTGACATTAGAACCGAGAGTGAAATTCTCGAAAATCAGGATTTGATAGGACGCTCTTCACAACTTCCGCCAAAGTAGTACTCATCACAGCTAGGAAAAACCACTCACTTTCAACATGCTCTTACAAGTGTTGAAGCAGTGAGATTATGACAAACATTCAAATTCTCCGAAATTAGGATGTAACGGGACGCTGTCCACCCGGTGGTCACAAGTAGTACCATCAAAAGTAGAAGAAACCACCTCCCTTTAAGATGTTCTAAAAGTTTTGAAAGAGTGAGAAACTAATGGCACGTGCTCCATACTGTGCACACAAGTAGTACTTATCACAGCTGGTACAAACCATGTACTTTCAACATGCTGTTACACCTTTTCAAAGAGTAAGATTATTGACCGACCGTCAAAATCTCGGAAATAAGGAATCGATGGACGCGCTTCACATCGTCCGCCAAAGTAGTACTCATCAACGCTAGTAAAAACCACCAAATTCAACTTGCTCTTACAATATTGTAAACAGTGACATTACCATAGACATTCAAAAATCTCGGTAATTAGGAGATAACGTGACGCTGTCCACACGGTGGTCACAAGTAGTACCATCAAAAGCTCCAAACAGTGCGGTCAAGTAGCACTTATCACAGCTGGTTAAACACATCAACTAATGGCACGAGCTCCATATCGTGCGCACAAGTAGTACTTATCACAATAGGCTTAAGCCACGTACTTTTAACATGCTCTTATAAGTTTTCAAAGAGTGAGATTATGACCGACAGTCAAACTCTCGGAAATCAGGAATTGATGGGACGCCCTCGACACTCTTCGCATAATAACCACTGACAACTGCGCACAAGTAGTACTCATCACAGCTGGTAACAACCACCTTCCTTCATTATGCTCTTTGAATTTTTCAAAAAGTTAGATTATGACTGAGAGTCAACTCATTGGAATCAGTAATTGGTGGGACACGGTCTATACCGAGCGCACAAGACGCAGTCACCACACCTAGTCAAAACCACCTACTTTCGGAAAGCCCTTACAAGTGTCGAAAGAGTGAGATGATTACCGAGAGTCAAAATCTCGATAATCAGGAATTGATGGGACGCGCTACACACTGTACGCAAAAGTAGTACTCATCACAGCTACTAAAGACCATCTACTTTCGACATGCTCTTAAAATGTTTCAAGGACTAAGATGATAACCGTCAGTCAAAACCTCAGAAATGAGGAATCCACACCTTGCGCATAAGTAGTACTCATTACCGCTAGTAAACACAACCTACTTTAACCATTACAAGTTTTCAAAGAGTGAGATTATGATCGAGAGTCAACATTTCTGGAATCATTAGTTCTTGGGATGCGCTCCATACCGTTCTCACACGTTGTACTCATTACAGCTAGTAAAAGCCACCTACTTTTGATATTGTGCTTCAAGTTTCCAAAGAATGAGATTATGACCGAGAATCAATCTCTCTGAAATCAGGATTTGTTCGGACGCGCTCCACACCGTACGCACAACTAATTTTCATCAAAGGTAGTAAAAAGCACCTACTTTTAACATGTTCTTACAAGTTTTGAAAGAGTGACATTATGGCCGAAAGTCAAAATGTCAGAAATGAGGAATTGATGGAACGCTTTCCACACCGTGGGCAGAAGTAGTACTCATCACAGCTAGTATAAACCACCTACGTTCAACATGCCTTTACAAGTTTCCAAAGAGTGAGAATATTACCGGGAGTCAAAATCTCGGAAATCAGGAATTCATGGGACGCGCACCACACCGCGCGCACAAGTAGTACTCATCACAGCTAGTATAACCCTCCTACTTTCAACATGATCTTACAAGTTTTCCAAGATTGAGTTTAAGAACGAGAGTCAATCTCTCTGAAATCAGGGATTGAAGGGACACTCCCAATTCCGGGCGCACAAGTAGTGCTCATTACAGCTAGAGAAAACCAGCTACTTTCCACATCCTCTTACAAGTTTTGAAGTAGTGATATTATGACCGACATTCAAAACCTCCGAAATTAGGAAGTAACGGGACGCCCACCACAACGTGCGCAAAGGTAGTACCCCTAAAAGCTAGATGAAAACCACCTCCCTTCAACAAGCTCTTAAAGTTTTTTAAGAGTGAGATTATGACCGAGTATTAATCTCTCTGAAATCAGAAACTGATGGGACTCAGTCCACACCGTCCGCACAAGTAGTACTCATCACACCTTGTAAAAACCACCTACTTTCAACAAGTTGTTACAAGTTTTGAAAGAGTGAGATTAAGACCTACAGTTAAAATCACGGAAATGAGGAACAAATGGGACGCGCGCCATACCATACGCGAAAATAGTACTCAACACAGCTGGTAAAAACCACGTACTTTCAACATGCTCTTACAAGTTTCCAAAGAGAAAGATTATGATCGAGAGTCAAGATCTCTGGAATCATTAGTTGTTGGGAGGCGCTCCACACCGTTCGCACAAGTAGTACTCATCACAGCTAGTAAAAGCCACCTACTTTCAATATGATGCTACAAGATTTCAAAGAGTGAGATTATGACCGAGAGTCAATCTCTCTGAAATCAGGATTTGTTCGGACGCGCTCCACACTGTGCGCATAAGTAGCACTCATAACAGCTAGTGAAAAGGATCTACTTACAACATGCTCTTACAACTCTTCAAATAGTGAGATAATAACAGAGGGTTAAAATCTCGGTAATCAGAAATTGATGGCACGCGCTGCACATCGTCCGCACAAGAAGTACTCATCTCAGAAAGTAAAAACCACCTACCTTCAACATATCGTTAAAAGTTTTGAGATTATGACTGACAGTTAAAATAGCGCAAATGAGGAATGCACGGGACGCGCTCCACACCGGGTGGACAAGAAATAGTTGTCAGAGATGGTAAAAGCCAAGTCCTTTCAAGATGGTGCTACAAGATTTCAAAGAGTGAGATTATGACGGAGAGTCAATATCTCGGAAATGAGCAATTGATGGAACGCTTTCCTTACTACGCAACTAGTATTCATCAAGGCTTGTAAAGACCAGCAACTTTCAACATTCTCTTAGAAGTGTTCAAAGAGTGAGAGTATGACCTAGATGTGACATAAATGCTTAAATGACAAGTTGACTTTCACCACCCTAGCAAGTTCTTATTTGTTACTGTGTATCACGTGACGTGCACGAGGAATAAAGCGCTCTCAGCTTGTCAGCCATTTTGACTGTTGTCATTACATTACATGGTGTCAGAGTGCAGCGAAAATCTGCGCCGAGTGAAGCCATCGAGCTTCAATCTCAGTTTCCTATCGTTCGTAAAGAATCACTGATTCAAGATGGCGAAATACAAAACTCCGGAGATGGTTTGGACCTCACAAGATTTGAACAAAGAATGGCGTCGCTTCTGCAGACAAGCAAGTTGTATCTTAGACGGTCCCTTGCACGACAAAGAGGACAGCGTTAAAGTTAGCTACTTGAAGATGTGGGTAGGAGACAAAGGACTTGACGTTTTTGAAGGATTTCAGTTCGCAAAGCCTGAAGATGCAGCGAAATTAACGATCGTCATGAAAAAGTTCGAAGCATACTGCGCTCCGCGAAAAAAACCACATCATGGATGCTTTGAAGTTTAGTGAACGCCGACAAGCCGACAGTGAGAGTTTCGACTCCTTCGTGACTGATTTAAAGATTCTCGTGAAGGACTGTAGCTATCAAGAGGAAGAACGAATGGTTCGCGACGCGATCGTTTTCCGTTGCAAGCACACTAAAGTTCGTTAAAAGTGCCTCGATTTAGCCGACACGTTGACCTTGCAGAAAGCTTTTCAAATCGGTCCCAACCATGAAACGAATCTAACCAGCCTTAAGAAGCTCGCAAAAGACGAAGATCCGACTGTGAATGCCCTAAACAAGGAAAAACGTCAAACTCGGAATCGTCGTCAGCAGTCAAATAAAGGCACAAACAAGCAAGATTCAGCAAAGACTGCTACGGATGCAAAGAGCAGCAAACAAAACCGAAAGAAACCAAACGAAAAGTGCGGGAGGTGTGGTTACGACAGAACCCACAAGAAATGTCCAGCAATGGGACAACAGTACGGATTCTGCAAAAAGATGAATCATTATTCCAAGCTCTGTATATCAAAAGAAGTACACAACTTACAAGAAGTGGATGATCCAGATGACAGTGAAGATGATTCACCTCTCTTTGTTTACTCGGTTGGATCAGACTGTTGACCTGAGGATGAGCAATTTTACGAGACTGTCGAGGTACAGGATACACAAGTTCGTTTCCAGCTGGATAGTGGTGCAAAAGCCAATGTCATGTCACTGAAGACCTACACCAAACTCAAGCATGGACCCTTGCCACCCCTGAAAAAGACAAGAACTGTGTTGATTTCCTTCTCCAAGCACAGGCTCAAACCCCATGGGGAAGTAGTGTTGACCTCTCGATACAAAGATAAGGTTGAAAATGTCAAGTTCTTTGTTGTGGAACCTGAAGTGGAGTCTGCTCTTAGTGGAAACACTTGTATTAAGCTGGGTCTGTTAAAAAGAGTTTATCAGATGGCAAGTCAAGAACTACCATCAAGGCGAGTAGAGTTGGAGGACTATCCAGAACTGTTCACAGGATTAGGATGTTTACCCGGTTCATATCACATAGAACTGGCAGAAGGAGCTGTGCCTGTCATCCATCCCCCAAGGAAGGTACCAGTTCCACTGAGAGCAAAAGTTATTGAGGGACTAAAACGGATGGAAAAGCTAGGAGTGCTGGTACGTCAGGAAGAACGAACAGAATGGGTCAACTCACTTGTGGTAGTACAGAAGCCTACAGGTGCAGTGAGACTGTGCATTGATCCTAGAGATTTAAATGCAGCTATGAAGAGATCCCATTACCCTATGAAGACAGTTGATGAGGTGGCCAGCCGTCTTCAAGGTGCCAACACTTTCAGTATCCTGGAAGCCAAAAGCGGTTTCTGGCAGCTAAAGTTAGACGAAGAGTCTTCACGTCTCTGTACCTTCAACACTCCTATTGGTCGTTACAGGTTTAGAAGACTACCCTTTGGAGTGAAATGCGCCCCAGAAATCTTCCAAAGAAATATGGATCAAATGGTTGAAGATTTGGATGGCGTGGAGGTCATTATGGATGATGTCATAGTGGCTGGAGATGAGACAACACACGACGAACGCTTGAAGACATTCCTGGAAAGAGCATTGAAGCAAGGTTTGAAGCTCAACAAGGACAAATGCAAGATTCGTCAGACGCAAGTTCCTTATGTTGGACATTTGCTAACTGCAGAGGGTTTGAAGATTGATCCCCAAAAGGTCAAGGCAATTCAAGAAATGCCCGAGCCGCAAAGCAAAGAAGATGTGAAACGCCTTCTCGGATTCGTACAATTCCTGAGTCGGTACCTGCCCAGCCTGTCAACTGTGGATGCCCCACTAAGAGAGTTGGAGAAAGCAGATGTATTGTTTCACTGGGACCACCCACAGAAAGAGAGCTTTGAGAAGTTTAAACAGCTTGTATCGGAAGCACCAATACTGCAATACTATGATGTCAGGAAGCCAGTGAAAATGCAGTGCGATGCAAGTGGGAAAGGGCTCGGAGCCGTGCTATTACAAGATGACAAACCTGTCTGCTATGCTTCTCGAGCACTCACAGATACCGAGACAAGGTATGCGCCAATTGAAGTTGAAATGCTCGCAGTTGTCTTCGCTTGCCGCAAGTTCCACCAGTACATCTATGGCAGAAGTGTTGTCGTAGAGACAGACCACAAACCCTTACAGGCGATCAGCACCAAACCATTGTCTCAAGTTCCACTGAGACTTCAGAAGATGGTCCTCAATGTGCGTGGGTATGATGTGGAAATTCGATACATTCCTGGCGTTAAACAAGTCCTTGCAGACACCCTGAGTAGAGCATCTGTAACGAATGCTGACAGTGAAGCTTATGAAGAATTCCAGGAAATTAACATGGTCCTGTCAGTATCAGAGAAACGATATGAAGAATTTCAGAAAGAGACCAAAGTAGACCCAGAGCTGCAAGCAGTTCTTACCATGGTGACAAATGGATGGCCAGACACGAAGCAGCAAGTTCCTATAGAGGAAAGACCCTACTGGACATTCCGAGATGAAGTCGCAACAGCAGATTGCCTCCTCTTCAAAGGAACACGCTTAATTGTCCCAAAGGTTATGAGACCTGAAATACTGCGCCAGATCCACAAGAGTCACCTAGGAATAGCCAAATGTAGACAGAGAGCCAGAGAAGTTCTATTTTGGCCAGGAATGTCAGTAGATGTGGAGCAAATGGTCATTAACTGTAGCGTATATGCAGATTATGCCACGAAACAGCCTTCGGAGCCATTGAAACCTACTATTCCACCATCACTTCCTTGGAAGAAGATAGGACCTGATTTGTTTGAATTTCGCGGAGAACATTATTTACTCTCGGTGTGCTACCGTAGCAAGTTCCCAGAAGTTACAAAGATGGAATCGTTGAGAAGTAGTGCTATAGTAGAAGAGCTGAAGAGGCAATTTGGAATCCATGGGATCCCAGCAGAAGTAGTTTCAGACAATGGCCCCCAATTCAGCAGCAGTGAATTCCAAGAATTTGCAAAAGAGTATGGGTTTAAGCACATAACCAGTTCACCCCATTACCCAAAGGCCAATGGAGAGGCAGAGAGAGCCATTCAAACTGTCAAGAATCTATGGCGAAAGAACAATGACAAACACCTAGCCTTGCTAGATTATCGGACAACACCACTACCTGGCATTGAGCTGTCTCCAGCGCAACTGTTGATGGGACGTCGACTGAGAAAGGAGTTACCTATGATGGAAAGCTTGCTCCAACCAGCCAGTGCCAACCAAGAAGATGTCTCCAAGTACCTGAAGAAGACCAAAGAAGATCAGAAGAGGTACCATGACCGACATGCTAGCACAGAAAAGAAAGAACTACAACCTGGAACGATGGTGCGAATGCAACCCTGGACAGACTCTAAACAATGGAGGCCAGCAACGGTTGTTAGACATCACCAAACACCAAGGTCCTATGTAGTGCAAGCAGAAGACGGCCGAAAGTATCGCCGCAACAGACAGCATCTACGAGTTTGCTCAGCTGCAGGATATGGGAATTTAAGTGCAGAACTGTCCTTTGATAGCAGTGCAGACCAGAGAAACCTACCCAAGGACAAACCTGCCCCAGCAGTGTCCTCAGCTATTCCACGCCTTGAACCACCAAAGGCAAACAGTCTAGAGCCTTATGTTACTCGAAGTGGCAGACGAGTAGTTAAACCCGATCGGCTTGACCTTTAAACCAGACTAGAGACTGAGAACTGTTTTCAGCTTTTGATTTACTTTGGAATTCAAAGACAGTAACATTTATTTCAAGCTCAGATTTTGTTTTATTTTATATTTTTATTATTAAGTTTTCTTTAGTAAAAGGGAAGGATGTGACATAAATGCTTAAATGACAAGTTGACTTTCACCACCCTAGCAAGTTCCTATTTGTTACTGTGTATCACTTGACGTGCACGAGGAATAAAGCTCTCTCAGCTTGTCAGCCATTTTGACTGTTGTCATTACATTACACTAGAGTCAAATTGTCGGAAATTAGGAACTGGTGGGACGCTCTTCACACCGAGCGCACAAGTACTTATTCAGCACAGCATGGAAAAGCCACCAACTTACGACATGCTGTTACAAGTTTTGAAAGAGTGAAATTATGACCGAGTGTCAAAATATCGGCAATTAGGAATTCATGGGACGCGCTCCAAACCGTGCGCAGAAGTAGTACTCATCACAGCTCATAAAAACCATCAACTTTGAAGATCCTCTTTCAATATTTCAAATAGTGAGATTATAAACGAGAGTCAAAATGTCGGGAATCAGTAATTTGTGGGACGCGCTGCACACTCAGCGCAAAAGTAGTACTCATCACAGCCACTAAAAACCACCTAATTTCAAAATGCTCTTTCAAGCTTTAAATCAGTGCGATTATGAACCAGAGTATAAATCCCTGCAATCATTAATTCTTGGCACGCTCTCCATACCGTGCGCACAAGTAATATTCAGCACAACAAATAAAAACTTCAACTTCCGACATGCTCTTAGAAGATGCTCTTTCAAGATTTCAAATAGTGAGATTACGAAAGAGAGACAAATCTCGGAAATCAGGAATTGATGGGACGCGGTTCACAACGTCCGCCAAAGAAGTGCTCATCACAGCTAGTAAAAACCACATACTTTCAACATGCTCTCACAAGTGTTGGAACCGTGAGATTATGACAGAGATTCAAATTCTCGGATATTAGATAGTAACGGGACGCTCTCCACAACGTGGCCACAAGTAGTAAACATCAAAGCTAGAAAAAACCACCTCCCTTTAACATGTTCTTAAAGTTTTCAAAGAGTGAGATTATGATCTACGGTTATAATCACCGAAATGAGGAACTAATGGGACGCGCTCCATATCGTGCCAAACATGTAGTACTTATCACAGCTGGTTTAAACAACGCACTTTCAACATGCTCTTAAAAGTTTATAAAGAGTGAGATTAAGACGAAAGTCAAAATCTTGGAAATCAGGAATTGATGGGACGCGCTCCACACTGTGCGCATCAGGAACACTCATATCAGCGGGTGAAAACCAGCTACTTGCAACATGCTCTTACAAGTGTTCAAACAGTCAGATAATGACCGAGGGTTAAAATCTGAGTAATCAGGACTTGATCGCACTTGCTGCACATCGTCCGCACAAGTAGTTCTCATCACAGCTAGTAAAAACCACCAACTTTCACCATGGTCTTACAAGTTTTCAAAGAGTGACATTATTACCGACAGTCAAAATCTCGTAAATCAGGAATAGATGGGACTTCCTCCACACCGTGCGCACAAGTAGTACTCATCACAGCTAGTAAAAACCATCAACTTTGAAGATGCTCTTCCAAGATTTTCAAAAATTGAAATTATGAGCGAGAGTCAAAATCTCGTAAATCAGGAATTGATGGAACGCGCTCGAACCCCTGCGCACAAGTAGTACTCATCATAGCTAATAAAAACCACCTAATTTCAACATGCTCTTACAAGTTTTCAAAGAGTAAGATTATGAAACAGTTTCAAAATCTCTGCAATAATTAATTCTTGGCACGCGCTCTACACCGTGCGCACAAGTAGTATTCAGCACAGTAAGTAGATACCCTCCAACTTTCGACATGCCCTTACAAGTTTTTGAAACAGTGAGATTATGACCGAAAGTCACAATCTTTGAAATCAGGAATTGATGGGACGCGCTCCATACCATGCACACAAGTAGTACTCATGAAAGCTAGCAAAGAGCATCTACTTTGAAAATGCTCTTAAGAGTTTCCACAAAGTGAGATTATGACCGAGAGTCAAAATATCGGATATTAGGAATTGATGGGACGCGCTCCGCACCGTGCGGAAAAGTAGTACTCACGAAATCTATTAAAACCCACCTACTTTCAACCTGCTCTTACAAGTTTTCAAAGAGTGAGAGTATGACCTAGAGTCAAAATGTCGGAAATCACAAATTGGTGGGACGCTCTTAACACCGTTCGCACAAGTAGTATTCAGCACAGCAAGAAAAAGCCACAAACTTTCGACATGCTTTTACAAGTGTTGAACGAGTCAGATTATGACCGAGAGTCAAAATATCGGCCATTAAGAATTGATGGGACGCGCTCGAAACCGGGCGCACAAGTACTGCGAATTACAGCTAATAAAAACCATCTACTTTGAAGATGCTCGTTCAAGATTTCAAAAAGTGAGATTATGACAGAGAGTCAAACTTTCGGAAATTAGGAATTGATGGGACGCGCTTCACATTGTCTGCCAAAGTAGTAATCTTGACAGCTAGTAAAAACTACCTACTTGCGACGTGCTCTTAGAAGTTTTGAAACAGTGAGATTGTGATAGACATTCAAAATCACGGAAATTAGGAAGTAATAAGACGCTGTCCACACTGTGGCAATAGGAACTACCCATCAAAGCAACAAAAAAACTGCCTTTAACATGTTCTTAAAGTATTGAAAGAGTGAGATTATGAGCTACGGTTAAAGGCACCCAAGCGAGGAACTAATGGCACGCCTTCCATACCGTGCGCACAAGTAGCACTTATCACAGCTGGTATAAACCACGTACCTTAATCATGCTCGTACAAGTTTTCAAAGAGTGAGATTATGACCGACAGTCAATATCTCAGATATAAGGAAGTCTTGGGACGCGCTCCACACCGTGCGCACAAGTAATACTCATCTAAGCTGCTATAAACCACGTCCTCTCAACATGGTGCTACAAGACTTCAAGGAATGAGATTATGACCGAGAGTCAAAATCTCGGAAATCATGAATTGATGGGACGCGCTCCACACTGTGCGAATAAGAAGCACTCATAACAGCTAGTGAAAACCAGCTACTTACAAGGTGCTCTTACGAGTCTTAAAATAGTCACATAATGACCGACCGTTAAAATCACGGTGATCTGGAATTGAGGGCACGCGCTGCACATCGTCCGCACAAGTAGTTCTCATCACAGCTATTAAAAACCACCAACTTTAGAAATGCTCTTACAACTTTTCAAAGAGTGAGATGATGACCGACAGTCAAAATCTTCCAAATCAGGAATTGTTGGCACGTGCTCGATCCCGTGCGCACAAGTAGTACTTATCACAGCTAATGAAAACCACCTACTTTGAACATTCTCTTACAACTTTTCAAACAGTGAGATTATGACTCAGAGTCAAAATCTCTGGAATACGTAATCCTTGGGACGAGCTCCACATCGTGCACACAAGAAGTACTCATCACACCAAGTAAAAACAACCTACTGTCAACATGTTGCTACAAGTTTCTAAAGAGTGAGATTATGACCGAGAGTCAAAATCTCGGAAATCAGGAACTGATGGGCTGCGCTCCACACCGTGCGGAAAAGGTGTGCTCATCACAGCCACCAAAAATCACCTACTTTTAAAATGTTCTTACAAGTTTTCAAACAGTGACATTATTAAAGGCAGTCAAAATCTTGGAAATCAGAAATTGATGGGACTCGCTCAATACAGTGCGGTCAAGTCTAGAAATAACCGTCTACTTTCAAAAGTGTGCTACAAATTTATGAGAGTGAGATTGAGACCAAGAGTAAAGATCTCGGAAATGAGGTATTGAGTGGACGCGCTCCATACCGTGCGGACAAGAGGTACTTATCACAGCTAGTTTAACACATCAACTAATGGCACGCGCTCCATATCGTGCGCACAAGTACTACTTATCACAGCTGGTGTAAGTCACGTACTTTTAACATGCTCTTACAACTTTCCAAAGAGTGAGATTATGACCGACAGTCAAAATCTCGGAAATCAGTAATTGATGGGACGCGCTCCACACTGTTGGCATAAGAAGCACTCATAACAGCTAGTGAAAACCAGCTACTTAGAACATGCTCTTACAAGTCTTGAAATAGTCAGATAATGACCAAGGGTCTCGGTAATGAGGAATTGGACGCACGCGCTGCACATCCTCCGCAGAAGTAGTTCTCATCACAGCTATAAAAAACCACCTACTTTCACGATGGTCTGACAAGTTTTCTAAGTGCGACATTTTTACCGAGAGTCAAAATCTCGTAAATCAGGAAAAGATCGGACTTCCTCCACACCGTGCGCACAAGTACTACTCATCACAGCAAGTAAAAACTATCTACTTTGAAGATGCTCTTTCAAGATTTCAAGTAGTAAGATTATGACCGAGAGTCAAAATCTGGGAAATCAGGAATTGATGGGACGCGATCCAAGCCCTGCGCACAAGTAGCAGTCATCACAGCTAGTAAAAGCCACCTAATTTCAACATGCTCTTACAAGTTTTGAAAGAGTGTGATTATGACCTACAGTCACAATCTTTGAAGTCAGGAATTGATGGGACGCCCTCAATGCCATGCACACAATTTGTACTCATGACAGCTCGTAAAAGCCATCTACTCTTAAAATGCTGTTACAAGTTTCTAAAGAGTGAGATTATCACCGAGAGTCCAAATCTCGGAAATCAACTGTGCGCGGAAGTAGTACTCATCACAGCTAGTAAAAGCTACCAACTTTCGACATGCTCTTACAAGTTTTCAAACAAAGAGATTATGACCGACAGTCACCATCTTTTAAATCATAATAATAATATTATAATAATATATCACATTTATATTGCGCATTTTCTATGCAATATTCAAATGTGCATTACAACACTGGCCGGGGGACTTTGCCAGACTGCTTGTAAAGCAGCTTGCAATGAATGAAGTTGAGTTATGAGTGCCCCCGTAATATCAATATCAAATTAAGACAGACACTAGGGGTGGTCACTGCCAGAGTTTTGTTACGTCCCTAGTGGTTCTTTTACGTCCCACAGAATCAGAGAATTATGACGAGTTGTGAGACGAAGCCTACGGTTTATCGTCCTTATCCGAGAAGACTAGAAAGTCTAACCGTTGTAGATGTCATTACAAAGGCAGCACTTTCTCCTCAATTATTTAAAGACCCTGAGTGTTGGTCCGGCCGGGGTTTGAACCCGCGACCTCCCGCACGTTAGTCCGGTGCTCTACCACTGAGTTAACCGGTCAGCGGTTAGAATTGATGAGACGCGCTCCATACTATGCACACAAGTAGTACTCATGAGAGCTAGCAAAAACGATCTACTTAGAATATGTTCTTAAGAGTTTCCAAAGAGTGAGATTATGACGGAGAGTCAAAATCTCGGAAGTGAGGAATTGAAGACACGCCATCCACACTCTGCGCATAAGTAGTACTCATAAAAGCTATCAAAATCCAAGCACTTTTAACATGGTATTAAGAGTTTTTAAAGAGTGATAGTATGACCTAGAGTCAAAACGTCGGAAATGAGGAATTGATGAGACGCTATTCACACCGTGCGCACAGGTAGTATTCAGTACAGCAAAAAGAAGCCACCAATTTTCGACATGCTCTTACAATGTTTCAAAGAGTGAGATTATGACCGAGAGTCGAGATGTCGGTAATCAAGAATTGATGAAACGCGCTCCACACCGAGCGCACAAGTAGTACTTATCACAGATAGTAAAATCCATCTACTTTGAAGATTCTCTTTCAAGGTTTCAGATAGTGAAATTATGAGCGAGAGTCAAAATCTGGGAAATCAGAAATTGATGGGACGCGCTTCACATCGTCCGCCAAAGTAGTACTCATCACAGCAGATGTCGGTAATCAAGAATTGATGAAACGCGCTCCACACCGAGCGCACAAGTAGTACTTATCACAGATAGTAAAATCCATCTACTTTGAAGATTCTCTTTCAAGGTTTCAGATAGTGAAATTATGAGCGAGAGTCAAAATCTCGGAAATCAGGAATTGATGGGACGCGCTTCACATCGTCCGCCAAAGTAGTACTCATCACAGCCAGTAAAAACCACCAACTTTCAACTTGCTCTTACAAGATTCCAAACAGTGAGATTATGATAGATATTCAAAAATCTCGGAAATTAGGAAGTAACGGGACGCTGTCCACACCGTGGCGACAAGTAGTATCCACGAAAGCCACAAAAAACCACCACCCTTAAAAATGTCCTTAAAGTTTTCAAACAGTGAGTTTAAGACCTACGGTTAAAGTCACGGAAAAAAAGAGGAACTAATTCGACGCGCTCCATAGCGTGCGCAAAAGTAGTACTCATTACAGCTGGTACAAATGACGTACTTTCAACGTGCTCTTAGAAGTTTTCAAACAGTGAGACTATGACCCACGGGAAAAATCTCAGATATGAGGAATTGTTGGAACACCTACTTTCAACTTGCTCTGACAAGATTGGAAACAGTGAGATTATGATAAACATTCACAAATCTCGGAACTTAGGAATTAACGGGACGCTGTCCACACCGTGGCCACAAGTAGTAACCACCAAAGCTAGAAGGAACCACCTCCCTTCAACATGTCCTTAAAGTTTTCAAAGAGTGAGATTATGTCCTACGATCAAAATCAGGGAAAAGAGGAACTAATGCGACGCACTCCATACCGTGCGCAAAAGTAATACTCATCACCTCTTGTTTAAATCACGTACTTTCAACATGCTCTTAGAAGTTTTCAAACAGTGAGATTATTACCAACAGTCAAAATCTCAGATATCAGGAATTGTTGGAACAATTTCCACACTGTGCGCACAAGTAGTACTCATCAAAACTAGTAAAAACCATCTTTCTCGAAGAGGCTCTTTCAAGGTTTCAACTAGTGAGATTATGGTCGAGAGTGAAAATCTCCGAAATCAGGAATTGATGGCACACGCTTCATTCCATGCACACATCTACTTTGTAGATGCTCTATCAAGATTTCAAATAGTGAGATTAGGAGCGAGAGTCAAAATCTCGGAAATGAGGAAGTGATGGGACGCGCTTCACAACGTCCGCCAAAGCAGTACTCATCACAGCTAGTAAAAACTACCTACTTTCAACATGTTCTTACAAGTGTTGAAGGAGTGAGATTATGACAAACATTCAAATTCTCCGAAATTAGGAAGTAACTGGACGCTGTCCACACGGTGGTCACAAGTAGTACCATCAAAGCTAGAAAAAAACCACCTCCCTTTAACATGTTCTTAAAGTTTTGAAAGAGTGAGATTGTGACCTACGGCTAAAGTCACCGAAACGAGGAACTAATGGGACGCGCTGCATACCACGCGCACAAGTAGTACTTATCACAGCTGGTATAAACCACGTACTTTCAACATCCTCTAACAAGTTTTCAAAGAGTGAGATTATGAGCGACAGTCAAAATCTCCCAAATCAGAAATTAATGGGACGCGCTCCAACCCATGCGCACAGGTAGTACTCATCACAGCTAATAAAAGCAACCTTATTTCAACATACTCTTACAAGTTTTAAAACAGTGAGATTATGACCCAGAGTCAAAATCTCTGGAATACGTAATCCCGAGGACGAGCTCCACACCGTACCTACATGTAGTACTCATCACACCAAGTGAAAACCACCTACTTTCAACATGGTGCTACAAGTTCTCAAAGAGTGAAATTATGACCGAGAGTCAAACTTTCGGAAATCAGGAACTGATCGGACGCAATCCACACCGTACGGGAAAGATGTAATCATCACAGCCACCAAAAATCACCTACTTTTAAAATGTTCTTACAAGTTTTCAAAGAGTGAAATTATTAAAGACAGTCAAAATCTTGGAAATCAGGAATTGATGGGACTCGCTCCACACAGTGCGGTCATGTGGTACCCATCACAGCTAGAAATAACAATCTACTTTAAAAATAGTGCTACAAATTTTCAAAGAGTGAGATTGTGACCGAGACTAAAAATCTCGGAAATTAGGTATTGATGGGACTTGCTGCATACCGTGCGAACAAGTAGCACTTATCACAGCAAGTTAAACACATCGACTAATGGCACGCACTCCATATTGTGCGCACAAGTAGCACTCATTACAGCTGGTATAAATGACGTACTTTCAACGTGCTCTTAGAAGTTTTCAAACAGTGAGATTATGACCCACAGCAAAAATCTCAGACATGAGGAATTGTTGGAACACCTACTTTCAACTTGCTCTTACAAGATTGAAACAGTGAGATTATGATAGATATTAAAAAATCTCGGAACTTAGGAAGTAACGGGACGCTCTCCACACCATGGCCAGAAGTAGTACCCACAAAAGCTAGAAAAACCAACCTCCCTTTAACATGTCCTTAAAGTTTTCAAAGAGTGATTTTAAGACCTACGGTTAAAACACCCAAAAAAGAGGAACTAATGCGACGCGCTCCATACCGGGCGCAAAAGTAGTATTCATTACAGCATGTATAAATCACGTACTTTCAACATGCTCTTAGAAGTTTTCAAACAGGGAGATTATGACCCACAGCCAAAATATCAGATATGAGGAGTTGCTGGAACACCTACTTTCAACTTCCTCTTACAAGATTGGAAACAGTGAGATTATGATAGATATTCAAAAATCTCGGAAATTAGAAAGTAACGGAACGCTGTCCAAACCGTGCCCACAAGTAGTACCCACGAAAGCTAGAAAAAAACAACCTCCTTTTAACATGTCCTGAAAGTTTTCAACGAGTGAGATTACGACCTACGGTTCAAATCATGGAAAAGAGGAAGTTATGCGACGCGCTCCATATCGTGCGCAAAAGTAGTACTCATAACAGCTAACATAAATGACGTACTTTCAACATGCTCTTACAAGTTTTTAAACAAAGAGATTATGACCGATAGTCACAATCTTTGAAATCAGGAATTCATGGGACGCGCTCCATGCCATGCACACAAGTAGTACTCATGAAAGCTAGCAAAAACCATCTACTTTGAAAATGCTCTGAAGAGTTTCAAAAGAGTGAGATTATGACCGAGACTTGAAATCTCGGAGACGAGGAATTGAAGACGCGCTCCAGACTCTGCGCACAAGATGTACTCATAAAAGCTATTAAAATCCACCTACTTTTAACATGCTCTTACAAGTTTTCAAAGAGTGAGAGTATGATCTAGAGTCAAAATGTCGGAAATCAGGAATTGATGAGACGCTCTTCACACCGTGCGCAAAAGTAGTATTCAGCTTAGCAAGGAAAAGCCACAAATTTTCGACATGCTCTTAAACGTTTCAGCGAGTGATATTATGACCGAGAATCAAGATGTCAGCAATCAAGAATAGATGGGACGCGCTCCACACCGTGTGCACAAGTAGTACTCATCACAGCTAGTAAAAACCATCTGCTTTGACGATACCCTTTAAAAGGTTTCAAGTAGTGAAATTATGAAGGAGAGTGAAAATCCCGGAAATCAGGATTTGATAGGACGCGCTTCACACCTTGCGCCAAAGTAGTACTCATCACAGCTAGTAAAAACCACCTACTTTCAACATGCTCTTACAAGTTTTAAAACAGTGAGATTATGAACCAGAGTCAAAATCTCTTGAATACGCAATCCTTGGGACGAGCTCCACACCGTGCACACAAGTAGTACTCATCACACCAAGTAAAAACCATCTACTTTCAACATGGTGCTACAAGTTCTCAAAGAGTGAAATTATGACCGAGAGATAAACTTTCGGAAATCAGGAACTGATGGGACTCACCACAGCTAGTAAAAACCATCTACTTTGAAGATGCTCTTTCAAGATTTCAAGTAGTGAGATTATGACGTAGAGTCAAAATCTCGGAAATCAGGAACTGATGGGACGCTCACCAACCCCTGTGCACAAGTAGCACTCACCACAGCTAGTCAACACCACCTAATTCAAACATGCTCTTACAAGTTTTCAAACAGTGAGATTATGACCGACAGTCACAACCTTCGAAGTTACGAATTGATGGGACGCCCTCCATGCCATACACACAATTTGTACTCATGACAGCTAGTAAAAACCATCTACAATTAAAATATTGTTAGAACTTTCTAAAGAGTGAGATGATCACCGAGAGTCCAAATCTCGGATATGAGGAACTGAAGAGACGCGCTCCACTCTGTGCGCACAAGTAGTACTCATCACAGCTAGTAAAAACTATCAACTTTCGACATGCGAAAGGGCACATCGTTCGCACAAGTAGTTCGCAGCACAGCTAGTAAAAACCACCTACTTTCAAAATCCCCATACAAGTTTTGAAAGAGTGAGTTTATGACGGAGGGTTAAAATCTCGGAAATAACAAATTCATGTGACGCGCTCCGCACCGTGCGCACAAGTAATACTCATCACAGCTGCTAAGAAACCACGTCCTCTCAACATGGTGCTACAAAACTTGAAAGAATGAGATTATGACCGAGTTTCAACATCTCGGAAATCAGGAATTCAAGGGACGCGCTCCAAACCGTGAGCACACGTAATACTCATCATAGCTAGCAAAAACCATAAAGTTTCAACATTCTCTTACAAATTTTCAAAGAGTGAGATCATTACCGAGAGTCAAAATCTCGGAAAGGAGGAAATCATGGAACGCTTTCAACACCGATGGCACAACTATTACGCATCAAAGCTAGTAAAAACCAATTACTTTCAACATGCTCTTACTAGTTTTCAAACAGTGAGAGTATGACCGATAGTCAAAATCTCTGAAATGAGGAATTTGTGAAAAGGTTTCCCCACCGTGCGCACAAGTACTACTCATCACAGCTAGTTAAACACATCTAGTTTTAACATGCTATCACAAGTTTGGGAAGAGTGAGATTATTACCGAGAGTCAAAATCTCGGAAATGAGGAAATGCTGCAATGCTCTCTACACCGACAGCACAAATAAAACTCATCAAAGCTAGGAAAAGCAACCTACTTTCAACATGCTATTTCAAGTTTTCAAAAAGATAGATTACGACCGAGAGTCAAAATCTCGGAAATCAGGAATTGATAAGACGCGCTTCAACCCCTGCGCACAAGTAGTATTCAAAACAGCTACTAAAGACGACCTCGGAAATTAGGTATTGATGGGACGCGCTCCATACCGTGCGGACAAGTAGCACTCATGACAGCTAGTTAAACACATCAACTTTTAACATGCTATTACAACTTTTGCAAGAGTGAGATTATTACCGACAGTCAAAATCTCGTAAATCAGAAACAGATGGGACTTGCTCCAAACCGTGCACACAAGTACTACTCATCACATGTTGTGAAAACCATCTACTTTCGACATGCTCTTAAAACTTTTCAAACAGTGAGATTTTGACCGAAAGGCAAAATCTCAGATATGAGAAATTGATGGAACGCTTTCCACACTGTGCTCACAAGTAACACTCATCACAGCTAGTTAAAACAGCCAACTTGCAATATGCTCCTACAAGTTTTGAAAGAGTGAGATTATAACCTACGTTTAAAATCACGGAAATGAGGAACCTATAGGACGGGCTCTATACCATGCCCACAAGTAGTACTTATCACGGCTGGTATAAGCCACGTACTTTCAACATGCTCTTCCCAGTTTTCAAAGAGTGAGATTATGACCAAGGGTTAAAATCTCGGTAATCAGGAATTGATCAGACGCGCTGCACATCGCCCGCACAAGTAGTCCTGATTACACCTAGTGAAAACCACCTACTTTCAAAATGCTCTGACAAGTTTTGAAAGAGTGAGAATATGACCGAGAGTTAAAATCTCGAAAATGAGGAATTCATGGGACGCGCTCAAAACCGCGCGCACGTAATACTCATCACCGCTAGTAAAAACTATCTTCTTTCAACATGCTCTTAGAGTGAGATTATTACCGACACTCAAAATCTTGGAAAGGAGGAATTTTATGGAACGCTTTCAACACCGTACCCACAGCTATTACTCATCAAAGCTACTAAAACCCAATTACCTTCAACATGCTCTTACAAGTTTTCAAAGAGTGAGAGTATGACCGACAGTCAAAATCTCTGAAATAAGGAATGGGTGAAAACCTTTGCACACCGTGCATAAAAGTAGTACTCATCACTGCTAGTAAAATGCACCTACTTTCAAGATGCTCTTACAAATTTTCAAAGAGTGAGATGATAACCGACAGTCAAAATCTCCCAAATCAGGAATTGCTGGGACCTGCTCGATACTGTGCGCACAAGAAGTACTTATCACAGTTAGTGAAAACCACCTACTTTGAAAATTCTCTTACAACTTTTCAAACAGTGAAATTATCACCCAGAGTCAAAATCTCTGGAATCAGTAATCCCTTGGCCGAGCTCCACACCGTGCACACAATTAGTACTCATCACAGCAAGTAAAAGCCACCTACTTTCAACATGGTGCTACAAGTTTTCAAAGTGTAAGATTACGACCTAGGGAGAAAATCTCGGAAATCAGGAACTGATTGGACGCGCTCCACACTGTGCGGGAAAGTAGTACTCATCACAACTAGTAAAAACCACCTACTTTTTAAAAAGTTCTTACAAGTTTTTAAAGCGTGACATTATTAAACACAGTCAAAATCTTGGAAATCAGGAATTGCTGCAATGCTTTCTTCACCGACAACACAAGTAGAACTCATCAAAGCTAGTAAAAGCAACCTTCTTTCCACATGCTATTAGAAGTTTTCAAAGAGATAGATTATGACCGAGAGTCAAAATCTCGGAAATCAGGAATTGATGGGATGCGCCCCACACCGCGCGCACAAGTAGTACTCATCACAGCAAGTAAAAAGCAACAACTTTGAAGATGCTCTTACAACTTTTCAAGCAGTGAAATTATGACCCAGAGTCAAAATCTCTGGATTCAGTAATCCCTGGGCCGAGCACCACACCGTACGGTCAAGTAGTACCCATCACAGCTAGAAAAAATCACCAACTTTCAAAATGGTGCTATATATTTTCAAAGAGGGAGATTGTGACCGAGAGTAAAAATCTCGAAAATTAGGTATTGATGGGACGCGCTCCATACCGTGCGGAGAAGTAAAACTCATCACAGCTCATCACAGTTAAACACATCGACTTTTAACATGCTATTACAAGTTTTTCAAGAGTGAGATTATTACCGACAGTGAAAATCTTGGAAATCAGGAATTGCTGCAATGTTTTCTTCACCGACAACACAAGTAGAACTCATCAAAGCTAGTAAAAGCAACCTTCTTTCAACATGCTATTAGAAGTTTTCAAAGAGATAGATTATGACCGAGAGTCAAAATCTCAGAAATCAGGAATTGATGGGATGCGCTCCTCACCGCGCACACAAGTAGTACTCACCAGGGGACTGGGCGCGAGGTTTGGCGATGTAGTCACGTTTTTTTGAATTCCGGTCGAGGACTTGTGTTTATTTCAAGTGAACGCTTTAAATGTCTTTAAATAACCTACTAGTATCAAACGTTAAACGTAAGCCTTACATCATCTTCATCATCATCATCTTCTGGAAGCTCCAGCAACTCGCCCGACGAGAAAAGACTGAAGGACCACGCTATCAACGCGACGGAAGACAAAGTTGATGAAAGTGACGAAGTATTTCAAGAGCTCGACATGGTAGAAAAGCTATTAGAGAGGATGGATCAAATTTCTCTCAAGATTCAAAAACTTGACGCAATAGAAGCGAAGGTAAACAAGTTAGACAGTATTGAAGAGAAAATGGAAAAATTCGCGACGAAGTTGAGTGAAATTGAAAATTCGTTGGTGTCACTCAGGTGTGAATTCAATGCTTCGAAGGAAAAGCATGCGGACTTAGAACATTCTGTTGATGAAGTCAAACAAAGCGTCGATTTTGCTCACAGTAAAGTCGAATTGTTGGAACTAAAAGCCTATAAAACAGAAGCTAATTTGAAGGAAGCAAGAGGGGAGTTACAGAAGAGTATTCTTTATCTGGAGGCATACAGCCGGCGGGAAAACATCGGGAAAACATACCGGAGGGTAGAGAGGGCCAGGAAGATACAGGAAAAGTCTTGGCAGAGTTTCTTTCTACAAAGCTTGGCATTCAAAATCCCGATGATATAGAACTTCAACGAGTGCATCGCATTGGAAAGAAGGGTGACCGCCCTCGTATGATTATCGCAAGATTCTTAAGATATGCTGACCGGGAAAGAGTAATGAGAAAAGCCTTCAAACTGAAAAACACTAATTTCACGATTTACGATGATATACCTAAAGAACTGATCGAGTTAAGAAAGAAGCACATGCCAGCCTTTCGAGATGCCAGAAAAGCAGGAAAAGAGGCAGTGTTCAGTAAGTCTGAGCCAGATAAACTCTTCATCGATGACAAACTTGTTGTCTAGGTATGAGCTAAAGAGTAGGTGCTATATTAATTTACGCTTAGTTATATATATATATTTTTGTTCTTTTATATCCTCTGACTTTGGAGTTCAAAGAGTAGTGAGAAAAAGTATATCGGATATCGCCGGAGTTTACTGTTTAATTTCTCTACCCCTAGCTAAGTGAGAGTCCAATTCGTATGGTCGTATCCAAGAATCATTCTAGCAGCCCCTTAAAATCATTGTGTGTTTGTGGTGTTTTTTCTGTATGTGCAGCACTATCGCGCAAAGTGCAAATTGCTAAGTGTTTTAGTTGGAATATTGTATTCTTTTTGCCTCGTATATTCCTTTCTATGTATGCTACGTTGGGAAACAATAGGAAATTGATAGCATCAACCATTCGAGAAGTTCATTAGTATTAATTTTAAAATGCTTTTTTTAAATGTCCGAGGTATTCGCTCCCTCGAGAAAAGGAAAGCTTTGTTTATTTGGCTTCAAAAGCAAAATGCAGACATTATCTTTTTACAAGAAACATATAGCACGAAAGATGTTGAAAGTGCATGGAAATGTCAGTGGAAGGGACCCATGTTTTTCGCACACGGTTCCAATCGCAGTTGTGGGGTTTTGGTACTTTTGAAAGACAATTTAGAATTTGAGATGAAGTCGGCACTAATTGATGGTAAGGGACGTTTCATATTGCTTGATGCCAGAGTACAAGGTAACGATTACATTATGGGGAGTATTTACGCACCTAATAAAGTACAAGAACAGTGCTCTTTTTTCGAAAAATTACAGGAAAAAATAGACAGCATTGTTTGCTGACCTAAATCAGAACATTATCATCGGAGGGGACTTCAATGTTTTCACTGACCCAGATCTTGATTGCTCCGGTGGTACGCCAAAAGAGAAAGAATCCACTAAATTTCTCAATGACATGTGTCTTAATTTTGACTTAGTTGACATCTGGAGAATCCGGAATGCGGATTGTAAGGCTTTTACCTGGAGGCAGAAAAAGCCCCTCATCCAAAGAATACTAGATTTTTGGTTCATTAGCGATGTCTGTCAATATGAAGTGAATATCAAAGTGGCCATCAAAACAGATCATTCAGCAATAACTACTTCTTTCAATACGTTAGATGAACAGATGCGAGGTCCTTCATATTGGAAATTTAACTCAAGTCTAATTGAGGACGAGAATTATGTTTTAGCGATTAATCAGAAAATACCAGAATGGCTAGAGGAATTCGAAGAGGTAACCGATAAAAGAGTTTTATGGGATCGAATTAAATATCGAATCAGACAATTCACGATGAAATTTAGCAAAGAAAAGGCATATAGAAGAAGACAAAAACTAACAGAGGTTGAGACAGCCTTAGAACAAGCCGAGGAGTTGCTGGCAGCCGAGCAATCGGAATCTAATCTTGAAAAAATGGAAGACTTAAAAATGAAATATGATTCGCATTTTGATTATATAGCCAGAGGAGCAATAATCCGCTCCAGAGCTACTTGGTACGAAAAGGGGGTGAAAAGCAACAAGTATTTTTTGGGGTTAGAATCTCTAGAGGTAAAAAGAGCTGTATTCGAAAAATGTTCGCGAGTGATGGTACGGTCACTACAAACCCAAAAAAAGTTATGAAAGAGATTGAAACGTTTTACTCCGATTTGTACGCGGCAAATGAAGAATCGCTAGACGAATATCACCCATTACTTCACAAATAAGAGATACCTAAACTCTCCCCCGATATGAGTGGTCTTTGCGAAGGAAGGTTATCAGTGAAGGAATGCTTTGATTGCCTGAATTCATTCGAAAATAACAAATCACCCGGAAATGATGGCCTCACTGTTGAATTTTATAAAATGTTCTGGAACTCCTTAGGCAATTTATTGGTTGATTGTCTTAACTACTCATATGAGGTCGGCGAATTGTCAAACACTCAAAAGCAAGCTGTTATTACACTAATTGAAACGAAAGGGAAAGATAAGCGAAAAATTGGTAATTGGCGACCTATTTCGTTAATAAATGTTGACGCTAAAATTGGCTCGAAAGCTATTGCCACAAGAATTCAGCAGGTGCTACCTGACATAATACACTTCAATCAAAATGCCTATGTGAAAGGTAGAACCATTCTTGTTGCAGTGAGAACTATAGATGACATTTTAGAGTACACTCAAAGGAAAGGGATTAACGGACAATTAGTGGCTATAGATTTCCAGAAGGCATTTGACTCAGTCAGTCGCAGATTTATGTTCAAGGCGCTTTCTGCTTTTAACTTTGGCCCGTTTCTGATCCATTGGGTAAAAACATTTTATAATAACATATCTAGTGAATGAATAACGGTTACACAACAACCCTCTTTCAAGTTCTTAAAGGTGTTCGCCATATTTATTTATTTATTTATTTATTTATTTATTTTTAATTTGTTTAGAAATTTTAGCTATTGACATACGCTGTAACAAAGAGATTCAAGGAATTTTGGTGGACAAAGAAGAGATAAAATTAGAGATTTTTGCAGATGATTTGACAGTCTTTCTTAAAAACTACACTTCGCTTAATGTTTTGTTTGCCACTGTGGAAAGTTTTACTTTATGTTCTGGTCTTCAAATTAATTATGAAAAGACGGAGGCAATGTTCTTGGGAAAACAAGATCCAGAAGTAGCTCCTGCAGTATGCTCCGTTAGAAATATTTCCATTAAGAAGGCAGTTAAAATTTTAGGAGTTCATTTCACGTATAATCAAATCCTTTGGAAAAAGCTGAATTTTGAAGATATTCTGAAATCCATTCGTGAAAAGTTGCATCTCTGGAACTGGAGCAATCTAACAATTATCGGACGAATTCAAATTGTTAAGACATTTGTTATACCAATCTTTATGTATAGAGCTGGTTTAGTATGTATACATAAAGACATAATTAAAGAAGCAAATAAAATTATTTTTAATTTTATTTGGAAAGGAAAAGATAAAGTTAAACGCTCAACCCTTATAAGGGATGTGGAAAATGGTGGACTAAGAGCACCACACTTGGAATCAATCATTAAAACACAGCGAATCATGTGTTGTAAAAAATTTGCTGACGCTCAACCAAACAGTTGGAAAACAATCCTCTTGCATTATTTAAAACCTGTAGGAGGGAAATTACTTTTAGGGTGTGGATATGATATTAAAAAACTTTCAATTAAACTACCAAAATTTTACGAGGAATGTTTTCAGTTTCTCTCCGAGTATTCTGTAGCCGGGACCGGAAATATTGAAATTTTGGATAACAACACTAGAGCCAACTCTTCACTCCTATGGAAGTGTTTTATTTGAAGCAAATTCTCGATGCGTTACCGGTGCAATGGCAGAATTCTTTGAGGTCCTGTGGAAACAAAGGTGGAAACGCTTTTGTCCTCAACGATTCAATGAAGCTTTGGTTAAAGAACAAACAGGTGCGGCTTGATAAACTGATTTCTAAAAACATTTATGGTGTAATACGATCTAAGTATGAAACTACCCCAACTGCGCAATCAAAATTCACTGAACATTACTCTAGTGTATACCTAGATTGGCAAGAAATATATAATTTACCTTTTAAAGTGGTCCTTGACACAAAATCAAGGGAATTCCAGTATAAAATTCTAAGCAGATACTTGACAACGAATTCCTTTCTTCACAAAATTGGTTTAATAGCCTCGCCTTTATGTTCATTCTGTCATGCAGAGAGCGAGTCCCTTGAGCATTTATTTATTTCATGTTCTTTTACCCAGAGTTTCTGGCTGGAGTTCATTTGTTGGTGTAAAAATATGGGTATAATCTTAGAAGAACTCTCTCAAACGGATAAGCTTTTTGGAATTTGGGATAGGAAAGATGACTTTTTAATACTCAATCAGTTATTAACTACAGCTAAACAATATATTTATGATTGTCGTAGAAATACTGTTCGACCATCCTTAAGAGTGTTCTGTATCAAGTTAACCTACGTCTAGCAATTAGAATAACAGATTGCTAAATTGAACAACAAAGAGCCTAGTCATATTCTTAAATGGAGGAAATATATTAATAGCTTAAGTCTCCTTTAAGCACATCCTAGCAGTTAGTTTTCCCTTTGTAGCGATGCTTGTAGTAATTAATATACGCGATATGTTACTTTCGGGTAAACAACACGTAAGCAATACTGTCTTTTATGCCTCCTTGCCCGCTTGTCTTTTTATGCCCTTATTATAAAGAGAACCGTTGGCTAAATTCTGGGGTCATCAGTCGAGCCATGTTTGCAAGAGCGCTTAAAGAAACAAGGAACAACGATGTGTTTGGGTATAATTTTGGCCACGCAAGATGGCCGATTTAGTGATTAAATATAACATCTTTAAACAAATTTAATTAGCTATGATTATTTGATTTTATACGCTCTGGCAAAGGTGAAGGCGGAGAAAAAAGGCACCCAGAGTAACTAAACTACGATTAAGAAAGAGGCGGAGGAAGGGAGGAGGAGGGTCAAATTCGCAAAGCTTGTTACGTCAGGAGACCAAGAGGAAGACTTCGGGGAACACAGCTTGTCTTATACCCTAACCTTAAACGAAGTCGAGGCTAAGTACTTTTCCGAACGAGCTCGTGACTAGTAGTTTTACAGCAAGTAATATTCCGGCAAGTGATTTACCAGCTAGTGATTACCCGGCTAGTAATTTTCCGATTGATCTCGTGATAGTCGTGTGATCAATACTTAACTATTTTGTGTCTTATTGGACCCTGCTCACACCTCCTCCCTGCCGATTACCTATTTTAAAGGTGAATGCGTGACAAGAAATAAGTGCCCCTCTTAGCAAACTAACATAAATCATTGCGTGACTAGGTGACATAAAAATGTTTATTTGCCAGGCAAATAAACTCTTATTTCTAGTTTGTATGCACGCTTGTGTGTGTGTGTGTGTGAGTTTGTAGGTAATTGTAATTATTGTAATGTAATTATTGTAAGTAATCTATAGATGTAGTATTGTTAAATATTGTGTCATGTAAAGCAAATAAAAATTAAAAAAAACAGTAGTACTCACCACAGCAAGTAAAAAGCATCAACTTTGAAGATGCTCTTTCAAGATTTCAAATAGTGAGATTATAACCGAGAGTCAAACGCTGAGAAGTCAGGAATTGATGGGACGCGCTCCATGCCATGCACACAAGTAGTAATCATGACAGCTAGTATAAACCATCTATTTTAAAAATGCTGTTACAAGTTTGCAAACCCACCTACTTTCAACATGCTCTTACAAGTTTTCAAAGAGTGAGATAATGACCTAGAGTCAGAATGTCGGAAGTCAGTAATTGATGGGACGCTCTTCACACCGTGCGCACAAGTAGTATTCACCACAGCAAGGAAAAGCCACCAATTTTCAAAATGCTCTTGCAAGTTTTCAGAGTGAGATTATGACATAGAGTCAAACTGTCGGTAATCAAGAATTGATGGGAGGCGCTCCAAATCGTAAGCAAAGGAGTACTCATCACAGGTAGTAAAAACCATCTCTTTGAAGATTCTTTTTCAAGATTTCATATGGTGAGATTATGACCGAGAGTCAAAATTCGTAAATCAGGAATTGATGGGACGCGCTTTACATCGTCCGCAAAAGTAGACAAAATCTCTCCAATCATTAATTCTTGGGACGCGCTCCACACCGTGGGCACAGGTAGTAAACAGCACAGCAACTTAAAACCACCAACTTTCGACGCCCTCCACACTGTGCGCGCAAGTAGTACTCATCAAAGCTATTAAAATCCACCTACTTTGAACATGCTCTAGCAAGTTTTTAAGTGAGTGAGATTCTGACCTAGAGTCAGAATGTCGGAAATCAGGAATTGATGGGACGCTCTTCACACCGTGCGCACAAGTAGTATTCAGCACAGCAAGGAAAAGCCACCAATTTTCAACATGCTCGTAGTCACAATCTTTGAAATCAGGAATTGATGGGACGCGCTCCGTGCCATACACACAAGTAGTACTCATGATAGCTAGAAAAACAATCTACTTTGAAAATGCTCTTAAGAGTTTCCAAAGAGCGAGATTATGACCGTATTATTACCGAGAGTAAAAATGTCGGTAATCAAGAATTGATGCGTCGCGCTTCACACCGCGCGCACAAGTAGTCCTCAGCACAGCTAGTAATAATCATCTACTTTGAAGATGCTCTTTCAAGATTTCAAATAGTGAGATTGTGACCGAGAGTCAAATTATCGGAAATCAGGAATTGATGGGACGCGCTTCACGTCGTACGGCAAGGTAGTATTCATCACAGCTAGTAAAAACTACCAACTTTCAACATGCTCTTAAGTTTTGAAAAAGTGAGATTAGGAGAGAACTTCAAATTGTCGGAAATTAGGAAGTAACGGGACGCTGTCGACACCCTTCCCACAAGTAGTAACCATCAAAGCTAGAAATAACCCCTCCCTTTAACATGTTCTTAAAGGTTTCAAAGAGTGAGATTTTGACCTACGGTTAAAATCACCGAAATGAGGAACTAATGGGACGCGCTCCATGCCGTGCGCACAAGTAGTACTTATCACAGCTGGTATAAACAACGCACTTTCAACATGGACTTAAAAGTTTTTAAAGAGTGAGATTATGACCGACAGTCAAAATCTTGGAAATCAGGAATTGATGGGACGCGCTCCACACTGGGCGCATAAGAATCAATCATAACAGCGAGTGAAAACCAGCTACTTGCAACATGCTCTTACAAGTCTTCAAAAAGTCAGATAATGACCGAGGGTTAAAATCTCGGTAATAAGGACTTGACGTCACGCGCTGCACATCGTCAGCACAAGTAGTTCTTATCACAGCTCGTAAAAACCACCAACTTTCACCATGGTCTTACAAGTTTTCAAAGAGTGACATTATTACCGACAGTCAAAATCTCGTAAATCAGGAATAGATGGGACTTCCTCCACACCGTGCGAACAACTAGTACCCATCACCGCTAGTAAAAACCATCAATTTTGAAGATGCTCTTTCAAGATTTCAAAAAGTGAGATTATGAGCGAGAGTCAAAATCTCGGAAATCGGGAATTAATGGGACGCGCTCCATACCGTGCACACAAGTAGTACTTATCACAGCGGATATAAACCACGTACTTTCAAAATGCTTTTCCAAGTATTCAAAGAGTGAGATTATGACCGAGAGGAAAAAATCTCGGAAATAAGGAATTGAGAAGACGTGCTCTAATCCCTGCGCACAATACTTCTCATCACAGCTCGTAAGAACCACCAAATTTCAACATGCTCTTACAAGTTTTCAAAGGGTGAAATTATTACCGAGAGTCAAAATCTCGGTAATCAGGAATTGATGGGAAGCGCTGCACACGGTGCGCACAAGTAGTACACATCACAGCTAGTAGAAACCACCTACTTTCAACATGCTCTTACATGTTTTCAAAGAGTGAGGTTATGACCGACAGTCACAATCTTTTAAATAAGGAATTTATGGGACCAACTCCGTGCCGTGCACACAACTCGTACTCATAACAGCTAGTAAAAACCATCGTCTTTGAAATGCTGTTACAAGTTTCCAAAGAAAGCGATTATCACCGAGAGCCAAAGTCTCGGAAATCAGGAATTGAAGTGATGCGCTCCACCCTGTAAGCACAAGTAGTACTCATGAAAGCTATTAAAACCATCCTACTTTAAACATGCTCTTACAACTTTTCAAAGAGTGAGATGAATCAGCAATTGATGGGCCATTCTTCACACCGTGCGTAGAAGTAGTATTTAGCTCAGCAAGGAAAAGTCACCAATTTTCCAAATGCGCTTACAAGTTTTCAAAGAGTTAAATTATGACCGATAGTCAAACTCTAAGAAATCAGGAATTGATTTGGACTTCCTCCACACTGAGCTCATAAGAAGCACCCATAACAACTAGTCAAAACCAGCTACTTACAACATGCTCTTACAAGTCTTCAAATAGTCAGACAATGAACGAGGGTTAAAATCTCGGTAATCAGGAATTGATGGCACTCGCTGCACATCGTCCGCACAAGTAGTTCTCATAACAGCTAGTAAAAAATACGCAATTTCACCATGGTCTTACAACTTTTCAAAGAGTGACATTATTACCGACCGTCAAAATCTCGTAAATCAGGAATAGATGGGACTTGCTCCACCCAGTATGCACAAGTAGTACTCATCACAACTAGTTAAAACCATCAACTTTAAAGAACCTCTTTCAAGATTTCAAATAGTGAGATTATGACCGAGAGTTAAAATCTTAGCAATCAGGAATTGATGGGACACGCTCCAGACTGTGCGCATAAGAAGCACCCATAACAGCTATTGACACCCAGCTACTTACGGCATGTTCATACAAGTTTTAAAGACAAGACAAGCGTCAAAATCTCTGCAATCATTAATTCTTGGGACGCGCTCCACACCGTGCGCACAAGTAGTATTCAGCACAGCAAGTAAGAACCACAAACTTTTGACATGCTCTTACACGTTTTAAAAGAGAGAGATTATGGCCGACAGTCACAATCTTTGAAATCAGGAATTGATGGGACGCGCTCCATGCCTTGCACACAAGAAGTACTCATGACAGCTAGTAGAAACCATCTACTTTGAAAATGCTCTTTCAAGGTTTCAAATAGTGAGATTATGACCGAGAGTCAAAATCTCCGAAAACAGGAATTAATGGGACGCGCTACACACTGTGCGCTCAAGTAGGACTGATCAAAGCTATTTAAAACCACCGACTTTCAACATGCCCCTATAACTTTTAAAAAAGTGAGATTATGACCGAGAGTCAAAACCTCGGAAATTAATAATAAACGGGACGCGCTCCACACCGTGTGCACAAGTAGTACTCATCACTGCTAGTAAAATTCACCTAATTTCAACATGCTGTTACAAGTTTTCAAAGATTTAGATGATGACCGACAGTCAAAATCTCCCAAATGAGGAACTGCTGGGACGTGCTCGATACCGTGCGCACAAGTAGTGCTCATTACAGCTATTACAGACGGCCAATTTTGAAGATGCTCTTAAACCTTTTCAAACAGTGAGATTATGACCCAGAGTTAAAATCTCTGGAATCATTACTCCTTAGGACGAGCTCCACACCGTACACACAAGTAGTACTCATCACAGCAAGTAAAAACCACCGACTTTACACATGGTGCTACAAGTTTTCAAAGAGTGAGATTATGACGGAGAGTCAAAATCTTGGAAATAAGGAATATATGGGACTCCTTCCATACCGTGCGGTCAAGTAGTACCCATCACAGCAAGAAATAACCACCTAATTTCAACATGCCCTTACAAGTTTTCAAAGAGTGAGATTATGAACCAGAGTCAAACTCTCTGCAATCATTAATTCTATGCACGCGCTCCACACCGTACGCACAAGTACAGTACAGCACAGCAAGTAAAACCCACCAACTTTCGACATGCCTTTAAGACTTTTTAAAGAGTGAGATTATGAGCGACAGTCACAATCTTTGAAATCAGGAATTCATAGGACGCGCTCCATGCCATGCACACAAGTCGTACTCATGACAGCCTGTAGAAACCATCTACTTTGAAAATGCTCTTAAGAGTTTCCAAAGAGCGAGATTATGACCGAGAGTCAAAATCTTGGAAATAAGGAATATATGGGACTCCCTCCACACCGTGCGGTCAAGTAGTACCCATCACAGCAAGAAATAACCACCTAACTTCAACATGCTCTTACAAGTTTTCAAAGAGTGAGATTATGAACCAGAGTCAAACTCTCTGCAATCATTAATTCTAGGCACGCGCTCCACACCGTACGCACAAGTACAGAACATCACAGCAAGTAAAACCCACCAACTTTCGACATGCTTTTAAGACTTTTTAAAGAGTGAGATTATGAGCGACAGTCACAATCTTTGAAATCAGGAATTCATAGGACGCGCTTCATGCCATGCACACAAGTCATACTCATGACAGCCTGTAGAAACCATTTACTTTGAAAATGCTCTTAAGAGTTTCCAAAGAGGGGGATTATGAGGGAGAATCAAAGTCTCGGAAATGAGGAAGTGAAGAGACGCGCTCCACACTGTGCGCACAAGTAGTACTCGTCAAAGCTATTAAAACCCACCTATTTTCAACATCCTCTTACAAGATTTCAAAGAGTGAGATTATGACCGAGAGTCAGAATGTCGGAAATCAGGAATTGATGGGACGCTCTTTACACCGTGCTCACAAGAAGTACTCAGCACAGCAAGAAAAAGCCACCAATTTACGACATGCAACTTTTCAAAGAGTGAGAGTATGACCGAGAGTCACAATCTTTGAAATCAGGAATTGATGGGACGCGCTCTATGCCAAGGATACAAGTCGTACTCATGACAGCTAGTAAAAACCATCTACTTTGAAAATGCCGTTACAAGTTTCCAAAGAGTGAGATTATCACCGAGAGGCAAAATCTCGGAAATCACGAATTGAAGAGACGCGCTCCGTACTGCGCGCACAAATAGTAGTCACCACAGCTAGTAAAAGCCACAAACTTTCGACATGCTCTTACAAGTTTACAAAGAGTGAGATTATGACCGACAGTCAAAATCTCGTGAATCAGAAATAGATGGGACTTGCTCCAAACCGTGCACAGAAGTACTACTCATCGCAGGTTGTGAAAACCATCTACTTTCGACATGCTCTTAAAACTTTTCAAACAGTGAGATTTTGACCGACAGGCAAAATCTCAGATATGAGAAATTGGTGGAACGCTTTTCACACCATGCGCACAAGTAGTACTCATCACAGCTGGTAAAAACCACCTTCCTTCATTATATTCTTACAAGTTTTCAAAAAGTTAGATTATGACTGAAAGCCAAATCTCTGGAATCAGTAATTGATGGGACACGGTCTATACCGAGCACACAAGTCTGAGAATATGATCGAGAGTCAACATCTCTGGAATGATTAGTTCTTGGGATGCGCTCCACACCGTTCTCCCAAGTAGTACTCATTACAGCTAGTAAAAGCCACCTACTTTTAATATTGTGCTACAAGTTTTCAAAGAATGAGATTATGACCGATAGTCAATCTCTCTGAAATCAGGATTTGTTCGCACGCGCTCCACACCGTACGCACAAGTAATATTCATCAAAGCTGGTAAAAAGCACCTACTTTTAACATGCTCTTACAACTTTTGAAAGAGTGAGATTATGACCGAAAGTCAAAATGTCAGAAATGAGGAATTGATGGAACGCTTTCCACACCATTAGCACCAGTTGTACTCATCACAGCTAGTATAAGCCACCTACGTCCAGCATGCTTTTACAAGTTTCCAAAGAGTGAGAATATTACCGGGAGTCAAAATCTCGGAAATCAGGAATTCATGGGACGCGCACCACACCGCGCGCACAAGTAGTACTCATCACAGCTAGTATAACCCTCCTACTTTCAACATGATCTTACAAGATTTACAAGATTGAGTTTAAGAACGAGAGTCTATCTCTCTGAAATTAGGGATTGAAGGGACATGCCCAATACCGGGCGCACAAGTAGTGCTCATTACAGCTGGAGAAAACCACCTACTTTCCACATCCTCTAACAAGTTTTGAAATAGTGATATTATGACCGACATTCAAAACCTCGGAAATTAGGAAGTAACGGGACACCGACCACAATTTGCGCAAAGGTAGTACCCCTGAAAGCTAGAAAAAACCACCTCCCTTCAACATGCTCTTAAAGTTTTCTAAGAGTGAGATTATGACCGAGTGTCAATCTCTCTGAAATCAGAAATTGATGTGATTCAGTCCACACCGTCCGCACAGGTAGTACTCATCACAGCTAGTAAAAACCACGTACTTTCAACATGTTGTTACAAGTTTTCAAAGAGTGAGATTAAGACCTACAATTAAAATCACTGAAGAACTAATGGCACGCGCGCCATACCGTGCGCAAAAGTAGTACTCAACACAGCTGGTAAAGACCACGTACTTTCAAAGAGTAAGATTATGATCGAGAGTCAAGATCTCTGGAATCATTAGTTCTTGGGATGCGCTCCAGACCGTTCGCACAAGTAGTACTCATCACAGACAGTAAAAGCCACCTACTTTCAATATGATGCTACAAGATTTCAAAGAGTGAGATTATGACCGAGAGTCAATCTCTCTGAAATCAGGATTTGTTCGGACGCGCTCCACACTGTGCGCATAAGTAGCACTCCTAAATGGTAGTGAAAAGGATCTACTTACAACATGCTCTTAGAAGTCTTCAAATAGTGAGATAATAAGAGAGGGTTAAAATCTCGGTAATCAGAAATTGATGGCACGCGCTGCACATCGTCCGCACAAGACGTTCTCATCTCAGAAAGTAAAAACCACCTACTTTCAACATGCTCTTAAAAGTTTTGAAAGAGTGAGATTATGACTGCCAGTAAAAAATCCCGCAATTGAGGAATTCATGGGATGCGCTGCACGCCGTGCGCAAAAGTAATACTCATCACAGATGGTAAAAGCCACGTCCTTTCAACATGGTGCTACAAGTTTTCAAAGAGTGAGAATAAACATCTCGGAAATGAGCAATTGATGGAACGCTTTCCTTACCGCGCGCTCAACTAGTATCCATCAAAGCTTGTAAAAAACAGCTACTTTCAACATTCTATTACATGTTTTCAAAGGGTGAGAGTATGACCTAGAGTCAAAGTGTCGGATATCAGGAATTGGTGGGACGCTCTTCACAC
Source organism: Pachyseris speciosa (assembly GCA_016490735.1). Classification (NCBI taxonomy): domain Eukaryota; kingdom Metazoa; phylum Cnidaria; class Anthozoa; order Scleractinia; family Pachyseridae; genus Pachyseris; species Pachyseris speciosa. The sequence continues at coordinate 211,964 of JAEMWC010000535.1, read as the reverse complement.
AGAGCGCACATGTAGTATTCAGCACAGCAAGGAAAAGCCACCTACTTTCGACATGCTGTTACAAGTTTTGAAAGAGTGAGATTATGAACGAGAGTCAAAATCTCGGAGATCAGGAATTGATGGGACGCGCTCCTACCCCTGCGCACAAGTAGCAGTCATCAGAGCTAGTAAAAGCCACCTAATTTCAACATGCTCTGACAAGTTTTCAAAGAGTGAGATTATGACCGACAGTCAAAATCTTTGAAGTCAGGAATTGATGGGACGCCCTCCATGCCATGCACACAATTTGTACTCATGACAGCTAGTAAGAGCCATCTACTTTTAAAATGCCGTTACAAGTTTCTAAAGAGTGAGATTATCACCGAGAGTCCAAATCTCGAAAATCAGGAACTGAAGAAACGCGCTCCACACTGTGCGCGCAAGTAGTACTCATCACAGCTAGTAAAAACTACCAACTTTCGACATGATCTTACAAGTTTTCAAACAAAGAGATTATGGGACGCGCTCCATGCTATGCACAGAAGTATTACTCATGACAGCTAGCAAAAACCATCTACTTTGAAAGTGCTCTTAAGAGATTCCAAAGACTGAGATTATGACCGGGAGTGAAAACGTCGGAAATGAGGAATTGAAGACACGCGCTCCACACTCTGCGGACAAGTAGTACTCATCAAAGCTATTAAAACAAACCAACTTTTATCATGCTCTTACAAGTTTTGAAAGAGTGAGAGTATGACCTAGAGTCAAAATGTTGGAAGTCAGGAATTGATGGGACGCTCTTCACACCGAGCGCACAAGTAGTATTCAGGAAACCTTGGACGAGACACCAACTTTCGACATGCTCTTAAAAGTTTTCAAAGAGTGTCAAAATGTCGGTAATTAGTACTCATCACAGCTAGTAAAAACCATCTACTTTGAAGGATCTTTTTCAAGGTTGAAATAGTGAGATTATGACCGAGAGTAAAAATCTCCGAAATCAGGAATTGATGGGACGTGCTTCAAATCGTTCGCTAAAGTAGTACGTATCACAGCTAGTAAAAACCACCTACTTTCAACGTGCTCTTAAATGATTGGACACAGTGAGATTATGACTGACAGTTAAAATCAAGCAAATGAGGAATTCATGGGACGCGCTCCACACCGTTCGCACAAGTAATACTCATCACAGATGGTAAAATCCACGTCATTTCACCATGGTGCTACAAGTTTTGAAAGAGTGATATTATGACCGAGAGTCAACATCTCGGAAATGAGCAATTGATGGAACGCTTTCTTTACCGCGCGCTCAACTAGTATCCATCTAAGCTTGTAAAAACCAGCAGCTTTCAACATTCTCTTACAAGTTTTCAAAGAGTGAGATTATGACCTAGACTCAAATTGTCGGAAATCAGGTAGTATTCAGCACAGTAAGGAAAAGCCACCAACTTTCGACATGCTGTTACAAGTTTTGAAAGAGTGAGATTATGACCGAGAGTCAAAATATCGGCAATTAGGAATTCATGGAACGCGCTCCACACCGTGCGCAGAAGTAATACTCATCACAGCTAATAAAAACCATCAACTTTGAAGATGCTCTTTCAATATTTCAAATAGTGAGATTATAAACGAGAGTCAAAATCTCGGGAAACAGTAATTGATGGGACTTCCTCCACACCTTGCGCAAAAGTAGTACTCATCACAGCTAGTAAAAACCACCTAATTTCAAAATGCTCTTACAAGTATTAAAACAGTGAGATTATGAACCAGAGTCAAAATCTCTGCAATCATTAATTCTTGCCACGCGCTCCACACCGTTCGCAAAAGTAATATTGAGGACAGCAACTAAAAACTTCAACTTCCGACATGCTCTTACAAGATGCCCTTTCAAACTTTCAAATAGTGAGATTACGACCGAGAGTTAAAATCTCGGTAATCAGGAATTGATGGGACGCGGTTCACAACGTTCGCCAAAGTAGTACTCATCACAGCTAGTAAGAACCACATACTTTCAACATGCTCTTAAAAGTGTTGGAACCGTGAGATTATGACAGAGATTCAAATTCTCGGATATTAGATAGTAACGGGACGCTCTCCACACCGTGGCCACAAGTAGTACCCATCAAAGCTAGAGAAAACCACCTGCCTTTAACATGTTCTTAAAGTTTTCAAAGCGTGAGATTATGACCTACGGTTAAAATCACCGAAATGAGGAACTAATGGGATGCGCTCCATAACGTGCGCACATGTAGTACTTCTCACAGCTGATATAAACAACGCACTTTCAACATGCTCTTAAAAGTTTTTAAAGAGTGAGATTATGACAGACAGTCAAAATCTTGGAAATCAGGAATTGATGGGACGCGCTCCACACTGTGCGCATAAGAATCACTCATAACAGCGAGTGAAAACCAGCTACTTGCAACATGCTCTTACAAGTCTTCAAAAAGTCAGATAATGACCGAGGGTTAAAATCTCGGTAATCAGGAATTGATGGCACGTGCTGCACTTCGTCCGCACAAGTAGTTCTCATCACAGCTAGTAAAAACCACCAATTTTCACCATGGTCTTACAAGTTTTCAAAGAGTGACATTATTACCGACAGTCAAAATCTCGTAAATCAGGAATAGATGGGACTTCCTCCACACCGTGCGCACAAGTAGTACTCATCATAGCTAGTAAAAACCATCAACTTTGAATGGACATTTTATTCGTAAAATAGAGTTAACTAATTAGAGCGTACTTCAGACGTTGTTTCAGTATGATTTACTTTGCCCTGGGTGGCAAATATGTTGCTATTGCACATAAAAGAACATTGCGTGACTCAGCTCCGGTTCAAGAGCTCCTTCTTTATCTTAGATTACATCAATAACTGACCTTCAGTTGTTTCTACAAACTTCTGTGATAACAAGTTTTCATTGTTAGTAGCTGTAATCAATACTATGTTATGCTTATATCCATTAATGCTAGCTGAGTGCTCCTTTGTTTTGTTCACTTTGCGTGCACGCGTTGTACTTTCCAATAGTTTACTACGCATTAGTTTCTTATTTTTTCAGACCTCCTCGCGTACCAGGCCCAGATTTGCAAGCTTAGCAAGAGTTTAAAGCGTCAGCCTGGCTTATGTACGACACAGCCTTTCGCTATATGGCTGCTCCACATGTCCCCATGTTATGGGGTAAAGTGAATGAGCAGCTCTATAATGATATTCTGAAGGAAGAGACCGTGCCCTACTGCGTCCATTGCCTCACCTATGGTCATCGCACCTTGGGTTGTCCCACTCGATCAAAGCCTGTCCAGCCGTTTTCGTCCCTCTCATCTTCCACACCCACTCCCTCACCCGACACCTTTGGCGCCGCATCCAACACTCCCCTTTCATCCCGCAACGAACACCCCCAGCAAGTCGCCATCTGTCGCGACTTCAACCGTCGGGCCTGCCGCCGCCCCAACTGCCACTTCAAGCATATCTGCAACAAACCAGACTGCGGTGGAAACCACCCTGGCTCTCAGTACCCTAAAGTACCCCAATTATAACTCCACCCCTCCCATTTTAACCCCCCCCCCCTTCTACACCTGTCAACATTGCCAACCTCTTTACTGAACTCAAGCACCATCCCGACCAACAGTTTGTCACAAGCCTCCTACACGACCTCCAATGGGGCTGTCATGTTGGCTATACCGGCCCCTCGCTTTGCTCGCATAACATCAAACTTAACCTCAGCCCTCCTGCATCCTGACGCCGTTTCAGCTGCCCTGGCTAAGGAGGTATCCAATGGTCATATAGCCGGGCCGTTTCAAACACCACCTATCCCAAACCTCCAATGCTCCCCTCTTGGGGTAGTGCCTAAGAAAGACGGCACCTGGCGCATCATCATGGACCTCTCCTCCCCCCATGGGTTCTCAATAAATGATTACATTTTAAGGAGGAATTCTCATTACACTACGCTACCTTCGATCAAGCTCTCTCGCTAGTTGCACGTCATGGGAAGGATACCCTCATGGCTAAACTAGACATAAAACACTTTCCGGCTTTGCCCAGTACGCTTGGAGGACCATGAACTCCTCGGCATTCACTGACAGGGCCAATACTACATTGATCTCCGCCTCTCCTTTGGTGTGCGATCTTCTTCCTATCTCTTCAACCGTTTGGCCGACGCCTTTGAGTGGCTATTGAAGACCAACTATCACATCCAAGACCTCTTGCATTACCTGGATGACTATTTTACCGTCGGCCCTGCCAACTCTCTGGTCTGTGCCCATAATGTTCACACCATTACCCAAGTGGCCTCTCAGGTGGGCATGCCCCTGGCTCCAGACAAGCTTGAAGGGCTCGCTACTCAGTTGGTTTTTCTGGGTATTCTGATCGACACTACTTGCATGGAAACCTCCCTACCTGATGATAAACTGTTGAGCTGATGAGCTGTTATTCGAACTCCGCTCTTGGTCCTCCTGTAAAAAATGTCGCAAAAGAGAACTTCTCTCCTTGATTGGCAAGCTGAATTTTGCGTGTCGGATCATCCCTGCAGGCCGCATTTTCCTACGTCGACTTATTGACCTCTCAACCCAGGCCCGCCTTTCACATCACCACGTCACCATAAACCGCGAAGCCTGTCGCGACATCTCTTGGTGGCTCCGTTTTCTGCCCTCGGAACGGCCGTGCCATCATACCTGACCCCAACTGCACGAGATTCCCAGATATAGAACTCTTCACAGACGCCTCGGGAGGTCTCGGCTATGGCATCTTTTACATGGGTCACTGGATTGCCAACCCCTGGCCTCCTGTACTCCAGAACCGATCGATTCAGTGGAAAGAACTTTACCCCATTGCTCTAGCATGTCTTCTTTGGGTCATCAGTGGACCGGAAAGAAGCTCCTCTTTCATTGCGATAATCAAGCGGTAGTGGACATTTGGGCCTCAGGCTCTTCCCGAGATCCCTTATTATGCACCTTGTCCGCACCATTTTCTTTACTGCTGCCACCAATCACTTTACAGTCCTTGTCACTCATATTGTCGGCACGAATAACGTTATCGCTGATTCCTTATCCCGTTTGCAGATGTCCCGGTTCCGTCTTCTCGCACCATCAGCAGATTTTGAACCAACTCCTGTTCCTCCGTCCGCCGCGACCATTTGGCAGCCCGCCTAAATTTTCTCCAGTCCCAGGCAATAGCGGATTCAACCCGCCGCTCCTACCAGGCAGGCATTCGTCGATACTCTAACTTCTGTGCATCCAGGGGGTGGCCCAGTTTTCCAGCCACAGAGACTACATTACGCTTCTTCGCGGCCTACCTTGCTGATCAAGTCAGCTTCGAGAACATAAAGTTGTACATGGCAGGAATTCGTTTTGCCCACACTGAAAACAGCCTACCAGATCCCTTCTTGGCAGCACCCCTCCTTCAGCTCCTCCTCCGTGGAATCAAGCGCACCTTGGGCCTCACATCTCGTCAGCGCCTCCCTATCACTATGACCCTTCTTCGGCAGTTTAAGGAGGAGCTAGCTCGTGGTCCTGACTACTTACCGACGGACAAGTTGATGTTGTGGTCGGCTTTTACCTTAGCCTTCTATGCCTTTCTGTGGTCCAGTGAATTCACATCACCTTCAGCACCTCAGTTCAAGCCCCTAGTGCATCTGTCCACCACCGATGTCTCCTTTACGTCGACAGGGTGTCTTACTTTACATCTGAAGGCATCCAAAACGGATCCATACCGGCAGGGCTGTTCGCTATTGATTGCTCCATCTCATCGTTCTGTCTGCGCCGTGCGAGCTTTGAGGAAGTACCACGCTCTGCGTCCAACCAGCGGTACATCTCCACTGTATCTCTTCCAATCTGGCGATTATCTCACCAGGGCTACAGTCACCACTATTGTCCGCACCCTCCTCCAACGGCTTGGTATTTCTTCAGAGCTCTATGCATCCCACAGTTTCAGGATCGGCGCTGCTACGTCAGCAGCTGAAGCCGGTCTGCCTCCTTGGCTTATCCAAACACTAGGAAGGTGGTCCAGCAACTGCTACATTCTCTATATTAGAACTCCGCCTTCTGTTCTCCGGAAGGTTCCTGGTCTGTTGGGTGCCACAAACACCTCAGGACAAGGGATCTGGAACCCGCTACTACAACGTTTCACTCCTAGTCTTCCATAATTGTATAGTATAATATGCAGGCAGTATTTGTGGTGTATTTCGGGTGCACACCTGCTACGTTTACCTCCGCGTAGCAGGCCGGGTGGGGGCCCCACCCAACCTTAGTTTATTCACTCCTGGGTGGGGATGCGCTCCACTCGTTGCCTCGCCCGTTACTGTACAGGGTGTGTCGCTGCCATCCTCACTACACTGTTCATTGCTAGGGTGTGTTGCTGCCACCCTCATTCCATTACTTATGTTACTAGGGTGTGTCGCTGCCACCCTCATTCCATTCCGTATATTACTAGGGTGTGTTGCTGCCACCCTTTTTTTTTTGTCCACTTTTATTAATCACATACCACACTCTACTTACTTACATTCCGTATTACCTACTAGCTTACATGACATGATATTTGCACAGTACTTAATACCATACTTGCTTACTACACTTCACTTATATTGCACATAGCACTTATACTAGTATACCATACCTACATCGTACATGTGACTTACTACATTACACACAATACAGAGGTTATTTATAAAAACAATAATACGCGACCTTACAACGAAAACTAACCTACTTACAACACAGTAATCAAGTACCGCGTACAACAGTGGCAGCCATACCATTTCCACCATTTGAATCACTTCGTATGCGAGGGACTATCTAAGTCGAGACCATTTCACTTCAAAAGCCCTAACTGTGTTATTTTCTAGGGCTGCTTGTTTTTCCACTTTCATAGCTATCTTAACTAGCTGTATAAACATTTCCAGCTTTGGTAAAGAGCTTTTAAACTTGCAAGTGTATATGTAGGATCTAGCAATAAGAATGATCTGGTGTAGAAGGAGATCTGATATATTGTCAATAAGGCCCAAGCAGAAAGAAGGGGAGAGCTTAAAGTTTTCCAGATCCTTAAAATTTTGGGTTATCCATTCGAAAGTTCTTTCCCAAAAAAGCTTTGTATGTCTGCAGTTCCAAAAAAGATGCATCAGAGTTTCCGCAGTTTCTTTGCAAAAGGAACATAGGTCAGTTTGCTCTAGTCCAATTTTACATAAGAAGTCATTTGTAGCAATCCTCCTGTGTAAAAGTTTAAACTGAAATACTCTGAGTTTAGAGTCCCTTGTACAGAGAAACGGACGGTAATTGATAAGATGCCACCTACTACTTATTGCTAGACACTACATATATACCTGTAAATTAAAAAACTCCTTACCTAAGCTGCAATTATATATACAACTACTGTTAACCTCCATAAAAATTGAAAAGAAGATAGCTCTGGATAGTAACACCCTTATTTCCTTTAAAAAGAAGTGGAACCCATTGAAGGACGCCCTCCAGTACTAAAATAATTAATTATAATTTTAGGAATTAATTATAAAGGTTGCTAGCTACTAGAAGTAAGCGGTTTTTGTAATGTTGCTAGGTTAGTAGTGAAAGATGTTGTATTTTACAGCGTTAGCAGAACGGTATCCTTGTAATGTAATGTAATGTAAGAATCGCATGGTAAAGATAGTGTAAGTAGTAGAGTAAATATTGTATTGTACTGTAAGTACAGTAAGTGTTGTATCGTATCGTAAGTGGAGTAAGTACTGTGTCATATTCTATAAGTAGGGTAAGTACAATGTAAGTAACTATGTGTTCTTGCAATTAAAAAAAAAAAAAAAAAAAGATTTTTTCCAATCAACAGTTACATTTCCAAATGGTTGAATTTCCCGTTTCCATTTTTCCTCCGTTCTTGAAGGATGGGTAGCCTTTTTTTCGATAAGCAGCTTATAAAGTTTTTTAACAACTTTTTGCGAGGACTGTATAGTCTCAACCGCACTCTCTGTATGGGGTTTATCAGTTTCTAGCGAGCAACTCTTCTTGTATTGTTTTAGGGCAGATCGAATTTTATAATACTCCAGATAGTTGGTTTTAATCTGAGATTTGTTTTCAAAAACATCATAACTTAAGAAATCCTGTTTAATATCAACAAGGTCCTTGACCACCGTCACTCCGGCCTCCAACCAAGACGGGTAAAAAAGAGGTTGGTTTCCGATTCTGATTAATGAATTCTGCCAGATGTACGAGTTCATAAAATCTAAATTTTCCTCTCTATAGTTAAGGTTTGTCCAGTGTTCAAGAACTTCTTTTAAGAAGGGGTCAGTTAGATCAAGACTTGCAGCATCCTGTGTGCTAAGATTACTTAAAAACACCAACTTGCCTCCGAATTTTTCTAAATAGTAGTCAAAGAAGAGCTTCCACTTAGCATGATTATCGTCATTCAAATAGCCTTGTATCCATTTCAGTTTTAATGATTTGTTGAAACTTTCGATGTCAATCATCTTTAGCCCTCCTTTGTCGTAGTCATTAATCATTTCCGATCTTTTGATTTTGTCGTTTTTCGCATCCCAGAGGAACTCGTATAACAGGGAATTGATTTCTTTCAGCGCGCCGTGAATAGTCGGGAGAGAAGCCAACACATACACCAACTGTGACACTGCTAGACTTTTCAAAACGGTAATTTTACCCAAAAGAGTAAGTCGTCTGGCCGACCAGCTTCCTATAATCTTCTTTAATTTATCAATTTTCTCCTGGATATTACTGGAGATGAAGTTCATTTCTCCGGTCGAAAACCAAACCCCCAAGGCGAAGACCTTTTCCCTAGCCCAAGTTATAGGCTTATTTAAAGGGAAAGAGATATTTGAGTCCCGCAAAGAGCCGATCCAGAGAGCTTCAGTTTTCTCATAATTAACATTCAAGCCCGATATGGCCGCGAATGCATCAAGTAATTCAAAAGTTCTTAAGAGAGAAGATTGTGAGCCATCCAAAATTAAGGTTGTGTCATCTGCGTACTGGGACAGTTTGCATTCAGTATTAAGGATCTTTATTCCGCTGACGCCGTATTCCGTTCTCACCGCATTACCTAGAATTTCTGCGCAAAGTATGAACAAATAAGGGGAGAGTGGACAGCCTTGTCTCACACCGCGATGTAAAGTGAAAAACTCAGAAGCCCAACCATTGTTTTGAATGCTGCTGCTAATATCCGTATAAAAAAGTTTTATCCAAGTCATTAAAGATTTTCCGAAGTTATAATATTGGAGGGTTTTGTGAATAAAGGACCATTCTAAGCTGTCAAAGGCCTTCTCGAAGTCAACGAAGAGTAATAGCCCCGGAATTTGTTCTTTATTCGTGAAATTTATCAGACTATCTATCAGCCTAATATTTTCTCCGATAAATCTATTCTTCATGAAGCCGGTTTGATCATTATTGATTATTTTTGGCAAAACTTTTCTAATTCGAGAAGCGATACTTTTCGTGGCTATCTTATAATCACAGTTGAGCAGAGTGATCGGCCTCCAGTTCTTCAGTTGATCGGTAGGTTTGTTCTTTTTCGGTATGAGGGAGATCAGACCTCTTCTTTGAGACACTGACAGTAGGCCCTTTTCATATGAATTGTTTAAGGCATTTATGAGATATGGATTAACATCACTCCAGAATCTTTTATAGAATTCACCTGGCAAACCGTCAGTTCCAGGGCTCTTGTTCGGTTCCATAGATTTGAGGCTTTCTAAGCATTCAGTTTCAGTTAAGAGACCTTCGCACTCTTCTTGTTCAAGCACGTTGAGAGTAAGAGCGTTTCCTTTGGGAAAGAAAATATCCTCGGGGGCCTCCAGATTTGGAAAACTTGAAGAATATAATTTTTGATAAAAGCATTTTGCTTCTTTTAGGATGTCAATGTCCTTGTAGATGATACTATCGTCGCTTATTTGCAAATGTTTAATTGTTTTTTCGTTGAAGTGGCGTTTTTCTAGAGTTAGAAAATACTTTGTGTTTTTCTCTCCTTCATTGTACCAACGGGATTTGGATCGTAATATTGCCCCACGGGTTTTGTATTTTACAATTTCTTCTCTTTCGGCTATTTTGGCCTCTAATTCTTTTTGGAGATTCGTTTTTGTGTTTTCGAGTAGATTATTTTCTTCCAGTTTTCTTTGGAGGGACAATATAACGCTTTCTATACTTGCTTCCTCAGATTTCATATCACGTTTTCTTTTACTACCATAGTTTAGCGATGTTGACCGAATACGCATTTCATTGTATCCCAGAGGAGAGGGGCATCAACCTCATCATTATTTTCATATTCTTTTGCAACGTCTTCAATTGTTTTCTTTATTAAAGCAACATAATCATCTTCTAACAAGAAGGATGTATTTAGCTTCCAAAATCCTGGGCCTCTAGGGTTTGGATTGTTCACCAGGTGAAGTGTAATGAGAGAGTGGTCTGTTTTATATCCAGGGCTGATATCTGCTTTGGTGACTATTGTATTTAAGCTGGAGCTAGTAAGGAAGAAATCTAGGCGGCAATGTATTTCGGGGTTTCTCCTTCTCCAAGTAAATCGTTCGGTATCAGGATTAAGAAGACGCCATATGTCAGTAAGGTCTAACCAATCAATTATATGCTGAACAACTTTCAACGCTTTGGTGTGTGTCACTGGGTTACCACCTTTCTTGTCTTTTTGAATATCAATTACCAAGTTAAAATCACCCCGAAAACTATATCTTCACAATCAAAGGTGGGTGAGAACATTCTCAAAGAAAGCAGGATTGTCATCATTTGGTGCATAAATATTCAAAAGAGTCAAAGTTTTGTTCTCTGTTTTGATGTCAACTATGATAAAACGGCCCTCTGGATCGGAAAATAATTTCAAAATTTCAAAAGCGAAATTATTATTAAAAAGAATACTGACTCCGGCGCGCGCACTTGAGAAATTGCTAAATACGGCTGTGTACCCCCATTCAGATATCCAATATGCCTCATCTTGCTTAGTACAGTGAGTTTCTTGAAGAAAATGGATCGAACATTTTTTCGTCTTAAGCCATCGAAAAGTCTCACGTCTCTTTGTAATGTTAGCTAAGACCCTCGCATTTAAAGAGCAGATGACTAACTCGTTAGTGGGATTATTGAAGGTGCCAAGTTGGTATTTAAAGCCGGCATTGTTGCAGCGGCAAAGTTACGCTTATTGGCTACCGCCTTAACACACACACACATACCAATAAATTAAAAGAGCAAAAAAACACTCGTGCAAAAAACAGGACATAAATACAACTAAGATAAACACATAACAGAAAAATACGATAAAATTTGCATTGGGTTTGGTAGAACATCTTGTTCTGGGAAAGCGAACTGAGCGCTGGGAAGGTTTTCTTTAACGTCCTAGAAGTGCATTAATTTGGAACAGAGCGATAGTTACGTGAAATGGATGTTTTAAATACTAGGTGACCTAAGATCATGAGGAATATTATCTACGTTGTAAACATTGTTGTTAATAACTAAATTTCTGTCCACAACTTTTGCCTTCATACCTTTCTCTCGGGCTACAAACATAGCTTTTATCAAAACTTTCCTTTCCATTTGTATGGCTCTTGCATAGTCCTGGGTGATATAGGAATTCTTATATTTCGTCGAATCTCGCAGTCTTCGTTTTGCTTTCAGCACCGTATCTCTGTCTTCCCTACAGAGGAAGCGGGCGATGATAGGCCGTGGATAGGTTCTTGAAGACGCTTCTTCTGAACATCGCGGTTTGCCGACCCTATGCACAGCATGGAAATGAAAATTTTCTGCATCAATGTTCAGCTCGTTTTCAATGATATCGTAGACAATTTCCGTACAGTTTTCATTTTCTCGTTCTGGCACATTCATAAAGCGAAGGTTTTCCCGCCGGGAGTAATTTTCAAGGGCGATTATCTTCTCCTGCTCTTCTGTCAGTCTTGTGTTCAAAGCGTTAACTTCAGCCTCTAGCTTGGTCTTGATTGTTGACATCATATCCAGTTCTTTCCTTGTTTGCTCCAAACTGCTTTGGCAGTTTTTCTTGAAGTCGATGTTTGTTCCAGAAGTTTCTTGTAATTCCTGCCACCCTTATTGCCCTACTCAGTTTTGCGTATGTTGCTTATTGCATGCACTTTATGGGGTGTGTTGCTGTCACCCTTGTTTTACCCCAGGGTGCACCCAACAACCTTTAGTCCCATTTACTGCAAAAGACTGTGTATTTATCTTGGACTACATAGTTAAGGGGGGACTAACTTAACTACAAAATGAGCTAACATTGTTGCTATGGAAAGTTCTCAACGCTCGTATCTTGGAAACCCTAACTTGCACAAACAAGCTGTCTTGCTATGTTTTTACAATCAAAAAGGTTTACAAGATTTTCGAGTCACAACCATATTTGGTAAGTCACGTGACCAGAACAGAAAAAGGCCTAAAACTCGAGTGGCGTACACTTCTGGATATCGAAAATGGTGCCAATGGTTAACAATCGCCAAGGTGCAAAACTCTACGTATCGATTTTTCGAAATTCGCATTTTTCTGAGATTTATGACGTCATAAGCACGCAAATTCATACCATTTCGTCATTATCTTTGCAGTTATGCACGTTAACAACAATTGCTTACGTAGGCTTGTAAAGAAGGCTGGAATATCTCCGATTGGCAAAAAAAATCGGAACTTCACATAATTTTCTCCAAGTTTTAGGGATTTTTCTCTCTAAGGCGCGGTTGGGGCCTGGGGCAAGTTACGCATGCGCAATAGCAATTTATTAATTTTACATGTTGACCTCTTCGCACGTTTAACCAATACAGTGGCAAAAACACCGAAAAACTGTGTTTTACAAATACAGTCCGCAAAAATCCCTTGGCAACAACGCTAAGTCTGTAGTTAAGTTAGTCCCCCCTTAAGCGATTAAGTTGTTAAGATTCTCTTTCAAGGTTTCAAAAAGTGAGATTATCAGCGAGAGTCAAAATCTCGGAAATCAGGAATTGATGGGACGCGCTCCAACCCCTGCGCACAAGTAGTATTCATCAAAGCTAATAAAAACCACCTAATTTCAACATGCTCTTAAAAGTTTCCAAAGAGTGAGATTATGAAACAGTTTCAAAATCTCTGCAATCATTAATTCTTGGCACGCGCTCTACACCGTGCGCACAAGTAGTATTCAGCACAGTAAGTAGGTACCCTCCAACTTTCGACATGCTCTTACAGGTTTTCAAAGAATGAGATTATGACCGACAGTCACAATCTTTGAAATCAGGAACTGATGGGACGCGCTCCATGCCATGCACACAAGTAGTACTCATGACAGGTAGGAAAAACATCTACTTTGAAAATACTTTTAAAAGTTTCCCAACAGTGAGATGATGACCGAGAGTAAACATATCGGAAAGCAGGAATTCATGGGACGCGCTCCACACTGTGCGCTCTAGTAGGACTCATCAAAGGTATTAAAACCAACCTACGTTCAAGATGCTTTTACAAGTTTTGAAAAAGTGAGATTATAACCGACAGTCAAAATCTCGGAAATTATTAATAAACTGGACGCCTTCGACAAAATGCGCACAAGTAGTACCCATCACAGTTAGTCAACTCTATCTACTTTAAACATGCTCTTACACGTTTTTGACCGACAGTCAAAATCTCGGAAATCATGAATTGATAAGACGCGCTCCATACCGTTCGCACAATTACTACTCAACACAGCAAGTAAAAACGATTTACTTTCAGCATGCTCTTACAAGTTTTCAAAGAGTGAAATTATTACCAAGAGTCAAAATCTCGGAAATCAGGAATTGATGGGACGCGCTCCACACCGTGCGCACAACAAGTAGTTATCACAGCTAGTAAATTCACCTACTTTCAACATGCTCTTACAACTTTTGAAAGAGTGGGATTATCATCGACAGTCAAAATCTCGTTAATTAGGTAGTACCCATCACAGCTAGAAAAACCACCTCCCTTCAACATGATCTTAAAGGTTTCTAAAAGTGAGATTAAAACCGAGAGTCAATCTGTCTGACATCAGGAATTGATGGGACGCCCTCTAAACCGAGCGCACAAGTAATACTCTTCAAGGCTGGTAAAAACCAGCTACTTTCAACATGCTCCTAGAACGTTTACAAGAGTGAAATTATGACGGAGTAAAAATCTCTGAAATCAGGAATTGATCGGATGCGTTCCACACCGTGCCAACAAGTAGTACTCATTACAGCTAGTAAAAATCACGTACTTTTAAAGTGCTCTTACAAGTTTTGAAAGAGTGAGATTATTACCGAGAGTCAAAATCTTAGAAATTAGGAATTGATGGGCTCGCTCCACACCATGCCTTCAAGTAGTATCCATCACAGCTATTAAAAATCACCTACTTTGAAAATGGTGCTACAAGTGAGATTATGACCGAGAGTCAAAATCTCGGAAATCAGGAATTCATGGGAGGCGCTCCACACTGTGCGCAATCGAAGTACTTCTCATCACAGGTCGTAAAAACCACCTAATTTCAACATGCTCTTACAAGTTTTCAAAGAGTAAGATTATGACCTAGAGTAAAAACGTCGGTAATCAGAAATAGATGGGACGCTCTTCACACCGTTCTCACAAGTAGTATTCAGCACAGCAAGGAAAAGCCACCAACTTTCGGGAAGCTCTTACAAGTTTTCAAAGAGTGAGATTATTACCGAGAGTCAAAATCTCGGCAATCAGGAATTGATGGGACGCGATCCAACCCCTGCGCGCAAGTAGCAGTCATCACAGCTAGTAAAAACCACCTAATCTCAACATGCTCTTCCAAGTTTTGAAACAGTGAGATTATGGCAGACATTGAAAATCTCGTCCCGTTGGAAGCAACGGGACGCTCTCCACACCGTGGCCACAAGTAGTACTTACTAAAGCTAGAAAAAACCACCTCCCTTGAACATGTTCTTAAAGTTTTCAAAGAGTGATATTATGACCTACCGTTAAAATCACCGAAATGAGAAACTAATGGCACGTGCTACACACCGTGCGAAAAAGTAGTACTCATCACAGCTAATAAAAAGCATCTACTTTGAAGATGCTCTTTCAAGATTTCAAATTGTGAGATGATGACCGAGAGGGGACGCGCTTCACATCGTCCGCCAAAGTAGTACTCATTATAGCTGGTAAAAACCACCTACTTTCAACATGCTCTTAAAAGTTTTGAAACAGTGAGATTATAACAGACATTCAAAATCTCGCAAATTTGGAAGTAACGGAACGCTGTCCACCCCGTGGCCACAAGTAATACGCATTAAAGCTAGAAAAAACCACCTCCCTTTGACATATTCTTAAAGTTTTCAAAGAGTGAGATTATGACCTACGGTTAAAATAACCGAAATGAGGAACTAATGGCACACGCTCCATACCGTGCCCACAAGTAGTACTTATCACAGCTGGTATAAACCACGTACTTTCAAAATACTCTTACAAGTATTCAAAGAGTGAGATTATGACCGAGAGTAAAAATCTCGGAAATAAGGAATTGAGAAGACGTGCTCTAATCCCTGCGCAGAAGTACTTCTCATCACAGGTCGTAAAAACCACCTAATTTCAACATGCTCTTACAAGTTTTCAAAGAGTAAGATTATGACCTAGAGTAAAAACGTCGGTAATCAGAAATAGATGGGACGCTCTTCACACCGTTCTCACAAGTAGTATTCAGCACAGCAAGGAAAAGCCACCAACTTTCGGGAAGCTCTTACAAGTTTTCAAAGAGTGAGATTATTACCGAGAGTCAAAATCTCGGCAATCAGGAATTGATGGGACGCAATCCAACCCCTGCGCGCAAGTAGCAGTCATCACAGTTAGTAAAAACCACCTAATTTCAACATGCTCTGACAAGTTTTCAAAGTGTGAGATTATGGGCGACAGTCACAATCCTTGAAGTCAGGAATTGATGGGACGCCCTCCATGCCATGCACAAAATTTTAACTCTTGACAGCTAGTAAAAGCCATCTACTTTTAAAATGCTGTTACAAGTTTCTAAAGAGTGAGATTATCACCGAGAGTCCAAATCTCGGAAATCAGGAACTGAAGAGACGCGCTCCACACTGTGCGCGCAAGTACCACTCATCACAGCTAGTAAGAACTACCAACTTTCGACATGCTCTTACAAGTTTTCAAACAAAGAGATTATGGGACGCGCTCCATGCCATGCACACAAGTATTACTCATGACAGCTAGCAAAAACCATCTACTTTGAAAATGCTCTTAAGAGATTCCAAAGAGTGAGATGATGACCGAGAGTCAAAATGTCGGAAATAAGGAATTGAAGACACGCTCTCCATACTCTGTGCACAAGTAGAACTCATTAAAGGTATTAAAACAAACCTACTTTTAACATGCTCTTACAAGATTTCAAAGAGTGAGAGTATGACCTAGAGTCAAAATGTTGGAAATCAGGAATTGATGGGACGCTCTTCACACCGAGCGCACAAGTAGTATTCAGCACATCTAGGACAAGGCACCAACTTTCGTCATGCTCTTAAAAGTTTTCGAAGAGTGAGATTATAACCGAGAGTCAAAATGTCGGTAATCAAGAATTGATGGGACACGCTCCACACCGTGCGCACAAGTAGTACTCATCACAGCTAGTAAAAACCATCTACTTTGCAGATGCTCTTTCAAGGTTTAAAATAGTGAGATTATGACTGAGAGTCAAAATCTCGGAAATAAGGAATTGATGGGTCGCGCATAACATCGTCCGCCAAAGTAGTACTCATCACAACTAGTAAGAACCTACTAGTTTCAACTTGCTCTTACAATATTGTAAACAGTGAGATTATGATAGACATTCAAAAATCTCGGAAATTAGGAAGTAACGGGACGCTGTCCACACCGTGGCCTCAAGTAGTACCCACCAAAGCTAGAAAAAACCACCTACCTTTAAAATGTCCTTAAAGTTTTCAAAGAGTGAGATTATGACCTACGGTTAAAATGTCGGAAAAGAGGAACTAATGCGACGCGCCCCATCCCGTGCGCAAAAGTAGTACTCATCACAAGTGGTATAAATCAGTACTTTCAACATGCTCTTACAAGTTTTTAAACAAAGAGATTATGACCGACAGTCACAATCTTTCAAGTCGAGGATTGATAGGACGCGATCCATGCCATGCACACAAGTCGGACTGATCACAGCTAGCAAAAACCATCTACTTTGAAAATGCTATTAAGAATTTCCGAAGACTGAGATTATGACCGAGAGTGAAAATCTCGGAAATGAGGAATTGATGATTCGCGCTCCACACTGTGCGCATAAGAAACACTCATAACAGCTAGTTAAAACCAACTACTTACAACATGCTCTTACAAGTCTTAAAATAGTCAGATAATGATCGACCGTTAAAATCTCGGTAATCAGGAATTGATGGCAAGCGCTGCACATCTTCCGCACTAGTAGTTCTCATCACAGCTATTAAAAACTACCTACTTTAGAAATGCTCTTACAACTTTTGAAAGAGTGAGATTATGACCGACAGTTAAAATCTTGGAAATAAGGAATTCATGGGATGCGCTCCAAACCGTGCGCACACGTAGTACTCATCACAGCTAGTAAAAACCATCTACCTTCAACATGCTCTTACAAGTTTTCTAAGAGTGAGATTCTTATAGAGAGTCAAAATCTCGGAAACTAGGAATTCATGGAACGCTTTCAAGACCGTGCGCAAAACTATTACTCATCAAAGCTAGTAAAAACCAATCACTTCCAACATGCTCTTACAAATTTTAAAACAGCGAGAATATGACCCACAGTCAAAATCTCTTAAGTGAGGAATTGGTGGAAAGCTTTCAACACCGTGCGCACAAGTAGTACTTATCACAGCTAGTTAAAATCACCTACTTTCAACATGGCGCTACAAGTTTTCAAATAGTGAGATTATGACCCAGAGTCAAAATCTCTGGAATCAGTAATCCTTGGGACGAGCTCCACACCATTCACACATGTAGTACTCATCACAGCAAGTAAAAACGACCTACTTTCAACATGGTGCTACAAGTTTTTAAAGAGTGAGATTATGACCGAGAGTCAAAATCTCGGAAAGCAAGAACTGATGGGACTCGCTCCACACAGTGCGGTCAAGACGTACCCATCACAGCTTGAAATAACCACCTACTTTCAAAATGGTGCTAAAAATTTTCAAAGAGTGAGACTGTGACCGGGAGATAAAAATGTCGGAAATTAGGTAGTGATGGGACGCGCTCCATGCCGTGCGGAAAAGTACCACTCATCACAGCTAGTTAAAAAGATCAACTAATGGCACGCGCT
The DNA here is from genome assembly GCA_016490735.1 of Pachyseris speciosa. NCBI lineage: Eukaryota > Metazoa > Cnidaria > Anthozoa > Scleractinia > Pachyseridae > Pachyseris > Pachyseris speciosa. The sequence continues at coordinate 193,786 of JAEMWC010000535.1, read as the reverse complement.
CCATACCGTGCGCACAAGTAGTACTTAATACAGCTGGTATAAGCCACGTAATTTCAACATGCTCTTACAAGTTTTCAAAGAGTGAGATTATGACCGGCAGTCAAACTCTCGAAAATCAGGAATTGATTGGACGCGCTCCACACTGTGCGCATAAGAAGTCAGATAATGACCGAGGGTTAAGATCTCGGTAATCAGGAATTGATGGCACGCGCTGCGCACATCGTCTCCACAAGTAGTTCTCATAACAGCTATAAAAAACCACATACTTTCACAATGGTCTTACAAGTTTTCTAAGAATGACATTTTTACCGAAAGTCAAAATCTCGTAAATCATGAATAGATGGGACTTGCTCCACTCCGTGCGCACACGTACTACTCCTCACAGCAAGTAAAAACCATCTACTTTGAAGATGCTGTTTCAAGATTTCAAGTAGTAAGATTATGACCGAGAGTCAAAATCTCGGAAATCAGGAATTGATGGGACGCGCTCCTACCCCAGCGCACAAGTGGCAGTCATCACAGCTAGTAAAAACCACCTAATGTCAACATGGATAGTGGAATAGAGAATTAACTCTAAAGTGTAAATTAAAGTGCTACTTAAACCCATGAATAACCCACTGGGCGTTAGCCCTAGTAAAGGGAAACAGGGAACCACACGAGGCAAAGAAAAAATCTTTTGACCTCGGTGGGAATCGAACCCACGACCTCCGGATTAGATCTACCGTTACTCTGCCGACTGAGCTACAAGGTCGCACAGAGAAAGTCGGGGACGATTTTAGATGGTGAATCCCGGCAAAGAGAAAGTAAGGGTACATATGAATGTTGTGCCGCGTAGCACTAGGAACACAAATAGTGGAATAGAGAATTCACTCTAAAGTGTAAATTAAAGTGCTACTTAAACCCATGAATGTGGTTCCCTGTTTCCCTTTACTAGGGCTAACGCCCAGTGGGTTATTCATGGGTTTAAGTAGCACTTTAATTTACACTTTAGAGTGAATTCTCTATTCCACTATTTGTGTTCCTAGTGCTACGCGGCACAACATTCATATGTACCCTTACTTTCTCTTTGCCGCGATTCACCATCTAAAATCGTCCCCGACTTTCTCTGTGCGACCTTGTAGCTCAGTCGGCAGAGTAACGGTAGATCTAATCCGGAGGTCGTGGGTTCGATTCCCACCGAGGTCAGAAGATTTTTTCTTTGCCTCGTGTGGTTCCCTGTTTCCCTTTACTAGGGCTAACGCCCAGTGGGTTATTCATGGGTTTAAGTAGCACTTTAATTTACACTTTAGAGTTAATTCTCTATTCCACTATTAATGTCAACATGCTCTTACAAGTTTTCAAAGAGTGAGATTATGACCGACAGTCACAATATTTGAAGTTAGGAATTGATGGGACGCCCTCCATGCCATGCACTCAATTTGTACTCATGACAGCTTGTAAGAGCCATCTACTTTTAAAATGCTGTTACAAGTTTCTAAAGCGTGAGATTATCACCGAGAGCCCAAATCTCGGAAATCAGGAACTGAAGAGACGCGCTCCACACTGTGCGCGCAAGTAGTACTCATCACAAAACTTCGACATTATCTTACAAGTTTTCAAACAAAGAGATTATGGGACGCGCTCTAAGCCATGCACACAAGTATTAGTCATTTCAGCTAGCAAAAACCATCTACTTTGAAAATGCTCTTAAGAGATTCCAAAGAGTGAGATTATGACCGAGAGTCAAAATATCGGAAATGAGGAATTGAAGACACGCGCTCCACTCTCTGCGCAACAGTAGAACTCATCAAAGCTATTAAGACAAACCTACTTTTAACATGCTCTTACAAGTTATCAAAGAGTGAGAGTATGACCTAGAGTCAAATTGTTGCAAATCAGGAATTGATGGGACGCTCTTCACACCGAGCGCACAAGTAGTATTCAGCACAGCTAGGAGAAGCCAACAACTTTCGACATGCTCTTAAAAGTTTTCAAGAGTGAGATTATTACCGAGAGTCAAAATGTCGGTAATCAAGAATTGATGGGACGCGCAAGTACTAGTCATCACAGCAAGCAAAAACGATATACTTTGAAAATGCTATTAAGAATTTCGGAATACTGAGATTATGACCGAGAGTTAAAATCTGGGAAATGAGGAATTGAAGACACGTGCTCCACACTCTGCGCACACGTAGTTTTCATCAAAGCTATTAAAACCCACCAACTTTTAACATGCTCTTACAAGTTTTCAAACAGTGAGAGTATAACCTAGAGTCAAAATGTCATCAATCAGGAATTGATGGGACGCTCTTCACACTGTGCGCACAAGTAGTATTCAGCACAGCAAAGAGAAGCCACCAATTTTCGACATGCTCTTACAAGTTTTCAATGAGTGAGATTATGACCGAGTGTCAAAATCTCGGTAATCAAGAATTGATGGGAGGCTCTCCACACCGTGCGCACAACTAGTACTCATCACAACTCTTAAAAACCATCTACTTTGAAGATGCTCTTTCAAGGTTTCAAATAGTGAAATTATGACCAAGAGTCAAAATCTCTGAAATCAGGAATTGATGGGACGCGCCTCACATCGTCCGCCAAAGTAGTACTCATCGCAGCTTGTAAAAACCACCTACTTTCAACTTGCTCTACATACATACATACATACATACATACTTATCCTTTCCCCGTCGGGGCTTTTCAGGGATAGTTTACATCACTCGCTGGGGGACTTGACCAGACGGCTAGTGCAGTTTACAATTAATGAAGTAACTAATGAGTTCCCCCGTAACGTAGATAACTAGGACAGTCACTCGGGGTGGTCACAGCCAGAGTTTTGTTACGTCCCTAGTGGTTCTTTTACGTCCCATAGAATCAGATTAAGTGAAAGTACTGTGAGAGGGGGCCTACGGTTTATCGTCCTTATCCGAGAAGACTAGAAAGTCTAACCATTTGCAGATGTCATTACAAAGGCAGCACTTTCTCCTCAGTTATTTTTAAGACCCTGAGTGTTGGTCCGGCCGGGATTAGAACCCGCGACCTCCCGCATGGTAGACCGGTCCTCTACCACTGAGCTAACCGGTCTGCGGTTTACAAGATTGGAAACAGTGAGATTATGATAGACATTCACAAATCTCGGAAATTAGGAAGCAACTGGACGCTGTCCATACAGTGGCCACAAGTAGTACCCACCAAAGCTAGAAAAAACCACCTCCCTTTAACATGTCCTTAAGGTTTTCAAAGAGTGAGATTATGACCTACTGTCAAAATCACGGAAAAGAGCATCTAATGCGACGTGCTCCATACCGTGCGCAAAAGAAGTACTCACCACAGCTTGTATAAATCACGTACTTTCAACATGCTCTTAGAAGTTTTCAAACAGTGAGATTATGAGCGACCGTCAAAATCTCAGATATGAGGAATCGTTGGAACACTTTCCACACTGTGCGCACAAGTAGTACTCACCACAGCTGGTATAAACCAGTTACTTTCAACAAGCTCTTAAATGTTTTACAACATTGGGGTTATGAACGACAGTCAAAATGTCAGTAATCAGAAAGTGATGGGAAGCGCTCCACACCGTGCACACAAGTAGTACTCATGAAAGCTAGTAAAAACCATCTACTTTGAAGAGGCTCTTTCAAGGTTTCAAATAGTGAGATTATAACGGCGAGTCAAAATCTCGGAAATGAGAAATTGAAGAGACGCGCTCCACACTGTGCGCACAACAAGTACTCATCAGAGCTATTTAAACCCACCTACTTTCAACAAGCTCTTACAAGTTTTCAAAGAGTGAGAGTATGAACTAGACTCAAATTGTCGGAAATAATGAATTGGTGGGACGCTCTTCACAACGAGCGTCCAAGTAGTATTCAGCACAGCAAGGAAAAGCCACCAACTTTCGACATGCTGTTACAAGTTTTGAAAGAGTGAGATTATGACCAAGAGTCAAAATATCAGCAATTAGGAACTCATGGGACGCGCTCCACACCGTGCGCAGAAGTAGTACTCATCACAGCTAATAAAAACCATCAACTTTGAAGATGCTCTTTCAATATTTCAAATAGTGAGATTATAAACGAGAGACAAAATCTCGGGAAACAGGAATTGATGGGACGCGCTGCACACTCAGCGCAAACGCATCACAGCTAGTAAAAACTACCTAATTTCAAAATGCTCTTACAAGTTTTAAAACAGTGAGATTATGAACCAGAGTGAAAATCTCTGCAATCATTAATTCCTGGCACGCGCTCCACACCATCCGCACAAGTAATATTCAGCACAGAAACTAAAAACTTCAAGTTCTGACATGCTCTTGCAAGATGCTCTTTCAGATTTCAAATAGTGAGATTACGACCGAGAGTCAAAATCTCGGTAATCAGGAATTGATGGGACGCGGTTCACAACGTTCTCCAAAGTAGTACTCATCACAGCTAGTAAAAACCACATACTCTCAACATGCTCTTAAAAGTGTTGGAACCGTGAGATTATGACCGAGATTCAAATTCTCGGATATTAGATAGTAACGGGACGCTCTCCACACCGCGGCCACAAGTAGTACCCATCAAAGCTAGAGAAAACCACCTACCTTTAACAAGTTTCAAAACAGTGAGATAATGAACCGGAGTAAAAATCTCTGCAATCATTAATTCTTGGCAAGCGCTCCACACCGTGCGCACAGGTAATATTCAGCACAGCAACTAAAAACTTCAAGTTCCGACATGCTCTTACAAGATGCTCTTTCAAGATTTCAAATAGTGAGATTACGACCGAGAGTCAAAATCTCGGTAATCAGGAATTGATGGGACGCGGTTCACAACGTTCGCCAAAGTAGTATTTATCACAGCTAGTAAAAACCACATACTTTCAACATGCTCTTAAAAGTGTTGGAACACTCTTCGGAATGGCGTACCATTTTCCATCTCTTCTACCCCAAACACCACCCCACCAGTGTCAACGCCCACATTCCTCCCGAATCCTCTTCCTTGCAATACATAAAGGTGGACAGCGCAATTGCCATTCTTCAGGATCTCGGTCCAGGATGCTTCATGTCCAAACTAGACATAAAATCAGCATTTCGCAATGTTCCCGTCCACCCCTCTGATTGGGAACTTCTGGGTATGAAATGGGAAGGGCTCTATTTCTTTGATATGGTCCACCCTTCGGTCTCAGGTCGGCCCCCTTCCTTTTTGATGAATTCTCTTCTGCAGTTGAATGGAACATTCAAACTAAACTTAATATTCCCAAGGTTATCCATATACTAGATGATTTCTTTTTTGCTACCTCCCCTCCCAGATCAAAATGCATGACTGCTCTATCCCAAATTTTGCACCTTTTTACAGATCTAAATATCCCCATAGCTCCTGGGAAAACCTTCCCTGCATGCACATGCATTGAATTTATGGGTATCCTACTAGATTCCAATAAAGTGGAAGCCCGTCTCCCGGTGGATAAACTCACCCGCATTCAGGAAGCCCTTGGTCAGTGGACTACTAGGAAATCTGCTACCTTACAGGAGCTACGGTCTCTGATTGGCACCCTTCAATTTGCTTGCAAGGTTATTGCCCCTGGCCGCCCCTTCTTGCAACGCATTATCCACCTTACAAAGGGTATCAAGTTCCCCCATTGGCACATTCGCCTTGGGACTGGGCTCGAGATATGGCGACGTAGTCACGTTCTTTTGAACTCCGGTCGAGGACTTGTGTTTATTTCAAGTGAACGCTTTAAATGTCTTTAAATAACCTACTAGTATCAAACGTTAAACGTAAGCTTCACAGTAGGTCATCTTCTGGAAGCTCCAGCAACTCGCCCGACGAGAAAAGACTGAAGGACCACGCTATCAACGCGACGGAAGACAAAGTTGATGAAAGTGACGAAGTATTTCAAGAGCTCGACATGGCAGAAAAGCTATTAGAGAGAATGGATCAAATTTCTCTCAAGATTAAAAAACTTGACGCAATAGAAGCGAAGATAAACAAGTTAGACAGTATTGAAGAGAAAATGGAAAAATTCGCGACGAAGGTGAGTGAAATTGAAAATTCGTTGGCGTCACTTAGGTGTGAATTCAATGCTTCGAAGGAAAAGCATGCGGACTTAGAACATTCTGTTGATGAAGTTAAAGAAAGCGTCGATTTTGCTCACAGTAAAGTCGAATTGTTGGAACTAAAAGCCTATAAAACAGAAGCTAATTTGAAGGAAGCAAGAGAGGAGTTACAAAAGAGTATTCTTTATCTGGAGGCATACAGTCGGCGGGAAAACTTAAAATTTGCAGGCATCCCGGAGGGTAGAGAGAGCCAGGAAGATACAGGAAAAGTCTTGGCAGAGTTTCTTTCTACAAAGCTTGGCAATCAAAATCCCGATGATATAGAACTTCAACGAGTGCATCGCATTGGAAAGAAGGGTGACCGCCCTCGTATGATTATCGCAAGATTCTTAAGATATGCTGACCGGGAAAGAGTAATGAGGAAAGCCTTCAAACTGAAAAACACTAATTTCACGATTTACGATGATATACCTAAAGAACTGATCGAGTTAAGAAAGAAGCACATGCCAGCCTTTCGAGAGGCCAGAAAAGCAGGAAAAAAGGCAGTGTTCAGTAAGTCTGAGCCAGATAAACTCTTCATCGATGGCAAACTTGTTGTCTAGGTATGAGCTAAAGAGTAGGTGCTACATTAATTTACGCTTAGTTATATATATTTTTTCTTCTTTTTATATCCTCTGACTTTGGAGTTCAAAGAGTAGTGAGAAAAAGTAGATCGGATATCGCCGGGGTTTACTGTTTAATTTCTCTACCCCTAGCTAAGTGAGAGTCCAATTCGCATGGTCGCATGCGGGAATCATTCTAGCGGCCTCTTAAAATCATTGTGTGTTTGTGGTGTTTTTTCTGTATGTGCAGCACTATCGCGCAAAATGCAAATTGCTAAGTGTTTTAGTTGGAATATTGTATTCTTTTTGCCTCGTATATTCCTTTCTATGTATGCTATGTTGGGAAACAATAGGAAATTAATAGCATCAACCATTCGAGAAGTACATTAGTATTAATTTTAAAATGCTTTCTTTAAATGTCCGAGGTATTCGCTCCCTGGAGAAAAGGAAAGCTCTGTTTATTTGGCTTCAAAAGCAAAATGCAGACATTATCTTTTTACAACAAACATATAGCACGAAAGATGTTGAAACTGCATGGAAATGTCAGTGGAAGGGACCCATGTTTTTCGCACACGGTTCCAATCGCAGTTGTGGAGTTTTGGTACTTGTGAAAGACAATTTAGAATTTGAGATGAAGTCGGCACTAATTGATGATAAGGGACGTTTCATATTGCTTGATGCCAGAGTACAAGGTAACGATTACATTATGGGGAATATTTACGCACCTAATAAAGTACAAGAACAGTGCTCTTTTTTCGAAAAATTACAGGAAAAAATAGACAGCATTGTTGCTGACCAAAATCAGAACATTATCATCGGAGGGGACTTCAATGTTTTCACTGACCCAGATCTTGATTGCTCCGGTGGTACGCCAAAAGAGAAAGAATCCACTAAATTTCTCAATGACATGTGTCTTAATTTTGACTTAGTTGACATCTGGAGAATCCGGAATCCGGATTGTAAGGCTTTTACCTGGAGGCAGAAAAAACCCCTCATCCAAAGAAGACTAGATTTTTGGTTGATTAGCGATGTCTGTCAAGATGAGGTAGAGGAAGCGAATATCAAAGTGGCCATCAAAACAGATCATTCAGCAATAACCATTTCTTTCAATACGTTAGATGAGCAGATGCGAGGTCCTTCATATTGGAAATTTAATTCAAGTCTAATTGAGGATGAGAATTATGTTTTAGCGATTAATCAGAAAATACAAGAATGGCTAGAGGAATTCGAAGAGGTAACCGATAAAAGAGTATTATGGGATCTAATTAAATATCGAATCAGACAATTCACGATGAAATTTAGCAAAGAAAAGGCATATAGAAGAAGACAAAAACTAACAGAGGTTGAGACATCCTTAAAACAAGCCGAGGAGTTGCTGGCAGCCGAGCAATCGGAATCTAATCTTGAAAAAATGGAAGACTTAAAAATGAAATATGATTCGCATTTTGATTATATAGCCAGAGGAGCAATAATCCGCTCCAGAGCTACTTGGTACGAAAAGGGGGAGAAAAGCAACAAGTATTTTTGGGGGTTAGAATCTCATAGAGGCAAAAAGAGCTGTATTCGAAAAATGTTCGCGAGTGATGGTACGGTCACTACAAACCCAAAAAAAATTATGAAAGAGATTGAAACGTTTTACTCCGATTTGTACGCGGCAAATGAAGAATCGCTAGACGAATATCACCCATTACTTCACAGACCAGAGATACCTAAACTCTCCCCCGATATGAGTGGCCTTTGCGAAGGAAGGTTATCAGTGATGGAATGCTTTGATTGCCTGAATTCATTCGAAAATAACAAATCACCCGGAAATGATGGCCTCACTGTTGAATTTTATAAAATGTTCTGGAACTCCTTAGGCAATTTATTGGTTGATTGTCTTAACTACTCATATGAGGTCGGCGAATTGTCAAACACTCAAAAGCAAGCTGTTATTACACTAATTGAAAAGAAAGGGAAAGATAAGCGAAAAATGGGTAATTGGCGACCTATTTCGTTAATAAATGTTGACGCTAAAATTGGCTCGAAAGCTATTGCCACAAGAATTCAGAAGGTGCTACCTGACATAATACACTTCAATCAAAATGCCTATGTGAAAGGTAGAACCATTCTTGATGCAGTGAGAACTATAGATGACATTTTAGAGTACACGCAAAGGAAAGGAATTAACGGACTATTAGTGGCTATAGATTTCCAGAAGGCATTTGACTCAGTCAGTCGCAGATTTATGTTCAAGGCGCTTTCTGCTTTTAACTTCGGCCCGTCTCTGATCCATTTGGTAAAAACATTTTATAATAACATATCTAGTGCCGTTATGAATAACGGTTACACAACAACCCCCTTTCAAGTTCTTAAAGGTGTTCGTCAAGGCGATCCACTATCGCCATATTTATTCATAATTTGTTTAGAAATTTTAGCTATTGACATACGCTGTAACAAAGAGATTCAAGGAATTTTGGTGGACAAAGAAGAGATAAAATTAGAGATTTTTGCAGATGATTTGACAGTCTTTCTTAAAAACTACACTTCGCTTAATGCTTTGTTTGCCACTGTGGAAAGTTTTACTTTATGTTCTGGTCTTCAAATTAAATATGAAAAGACGGAGGCAATGTTCTTGGGAAAACAAGATCCAGAAGTAGCTCCTGCAGTATGCTCCGTTAGAAATATTTCCATTAAGAAGGCTGTTAAAATTTTAGGAGTTCATTTCACGTATAATCAAATCCTTTGGAGAAAGCTGAATTTTGAAGATATTTTGAAATCCATTCGTGAAAAGTTGCATCTTTGGAACTGGAGAAATCTAACAATTATCGGACGAATTCAAATTGTTAAGACATTTGTTATACCAATCTTTATGTATAGAGCTGGTTTAGTATGTATACATAAAGACATAATTAAAGAAGCAAATAAAATTATTTTTAATTTTATTTGGAAAGGAAAAGATAAAGTTAAACGCTCAACCCTTATAAGTGATGTGGAAAATGGTGGACTAAGAGCACCACACTTGGAATCAATCATTAAAACACAGCGAATCATGTGTTGTAAAAAACTTGCTGACGCTCAACCAAACAGTTGGAAAACAATCCTCTTGCATTATTTAAAACCTGTAGGAGGGAAATTACTTTTAGGGTGTGGATATGATATTAAAAAACTTTCAATTAAACTACCAAAATTTTAAGAGGAATGTTTTCAATTTCTCTCTGAGTATTCTGTAGCCGGGGCCGGAAATATTGAAATTTTGGATAACAACACTAGAGCCAACATAATTGTTTGGAACAACAAACACATCTGCATTGATGGAAAGTCAATTTTTCACCATGCTCTTTTCGAAAAGGGAATAATCACGCTTGAAGATCTCATAAGTGATCATAATGATTTTATAGTCAAGGGAAATCCATACAGGTTGGGCTTCACTCCTATGGAAGTTTTTTATTTGAGGCAAATTCTCGTTGCGTTACCGGTGCAATGGCAGAATTCTTTGAGGTCCTGTGGAAACAAAGGTGGAAACGCTTTTGTCCTCAACGATTTCATCAACCTTTGGTTAAAGAACAAACAAGTGCGGCTTGATAAACTGATTTCTAAAAACATTTATGGTGTAATACGATCTAAGTATGAAACCACCCCAACTGCGCAATCAAAATTCACTGAACATTACTCTAGTGTATACCTAGATCGGCAAGAAATATATAATTTACCTTTTAAAGTGGTCCTTGACACAAAATCAAGGGAATTCCAGTATAAAATTCTAAACAGATACTTGACAACGAATTCCTTTCTTCATAAAATTGGTTTAATAGCCTCACCTTTATGTTCATTCTGTCATGCAGAGAGCGAGTCCCTTGAGCATTTATTTATTTCATGTTCTTTTACCCAGAGTTTCTGGCTGGAGTTTATTTGTTGGTGTAAAAATATGGGTATAATCTTAGAAGAACTCTCTCAAACGGATAAGCTTTTTGGAATTTGGGATAGGGAAGATGACTTTTTAATACTCAATCAGTTATTAATTACAGCTAAACAATATATTTATGACTGTCGTAGAAATACTGTTCGACCATCCTTGAGGGTGTTCTGTATCAAGTTAACCTACGTCTATCAATTAGAATCACAGATTGCTAAATTGAACAACAAAGAGCCTAGTCATATTCTTAAATGGAGAAAATATATTAATAGCTTAAGTCTCGCGTAAGCACATTCTAGCAGTTAGTTGTCCCTTTGTAGCGATGCTTGTAGTAATTAATATACGCGATATGTTACTTTCGGGTAAACAACACGTAAGCAACACTGTTTTATTTCTAGTTTGTATGCACGCTTGTGTGTGTGTGTGTATGTGTGAGTTTGTAGGTAATTGTAATTATTGTAATGTAATTATTGTAAGTAATCTATACATGTAGTATTGTTAAATATTGTGTCATGTAAAGCAAATAAAAATTGTTAAAAAAAAAAAAAAAACATTCGCCTGAATTCCGGTTTCCGTAAGGACATTTCTATGTGGCAACATTTTCTCCAGAATTGGAATTGGGTGTCTCTCTTTTTGGATACCCAGGCCACCTCTCTGCCGGAGCTTCAGCTATACACTGATGCTTCTGGTTCCCTTGGGTATGGGGGTTTCTTAGCAGGGGAGTGGTTCCAGGGCCACTGGCTCCCCCACCACACCCTCAGCCAAAAAAGGGGGATTAGTATTGAATGGCAGGAGCTATTTCTACTTGGCCTGTATTTTATGGGGTCCCCGCTGGTCCGGCAAAAGAATCCGCATGTGGTGTGACAACAAGTCCGTGGTGGCTAGCATAAACTCTAAACACTCCAAGTCCCCCCGGGTAATGGACCTTATTCGAGCAATCACACTTCAAACGCTCCAAGATAACTTCACATTCACAGCTACTCACATCCCGGGCATAGACAATTCCATCGCTGATTCCCTTTCCCGTTTTCAGATGGACCGCTTCCGTACCCTAGCTCCCTCAGCCTCTCCCACAGCCTCCACCATCCCTCCATCAGCGATGGACATCTGAGAGGTTCTGTACAGCGATACCTTCATGCTTCCCTTGCCCCTTCCACTCGACGCACCTATCAAGTTGGCGTCAAGCACTTCCTCACCTTTACACTCATACATGGTTTAGTAGGCCCCTCAAACCCCCTCATACCAGCCTCAGAGATAACCCTGATGTATTTTGCATCTCATTTAGCCAACACAGTATCCTATGAAACAGTCAAGCTGTACTTGGTGGCAGTGCAGGACCTTCATCGGGAGCTTAACTTTCCTCTTAAGCTCAATGACATGCATAGGTTACAAAAGGTCCTGACAGGCATTAAGCGCCTCACTCCTACCAAGCGACTTGACCGTTTTCCCATTACCCTTACAGTTCTCCATTCCATTCACTCGTACCTTAAGCCCGAACTTTCCTATAGCCTGGAGCATGTTATGCTTTGGCCGGCCTTCACCCTTGCCTTTTTTGGGGTTTTTAAGGTCCAGTGAATTCACTTGCAATGGCCCCTTCGACCCCTCTGTTCACCTCACTTCCAAGGACACCACACTAGTACCCAACTCCCACTCACCCAGCCACATGCTAGTCCACATCAAACAATCCAAAACTGACCCCTTCAGACAGGGCCACACCATCACCATTGCAAAGTCCTCGTCACCTATCTGTTCGGTGATGGCAATGAAAGACTATCTCCTTCAAGTCCGGCCACCATCAAGCCACCCTCTGTTCGCCTTCGTCCAACCCAGACAATGGCTTACACGGAACAATCTCACAACAGAGCTTAGGTCAATTCTTCAACACTGTGGTCTCCCTGCCAACAATTTCTTCTCCCACAGTTTCCGTATTGGAGCCGCCACCACAGCAGCCAAAGCTGGCCTTCCACCCTGGCTTATTAAAGTTCTAGGCCGCTGGAGCTCAGACTGTTATGAACGCTATATAAGGCCCCCTAAATGTACCATCTGAGAAGTACCTAGACTCTTAGCTAATACTAGTCCATAACTAACTTCAGGAAAGCTAGTGCTGTCTTAAACTTTCGTCTGATCACTTGCGAAGTCTCATAGGAGCAGAAGGTATGGCTCCCTCTTCTTTCAGGAGCCCGACTTTATCTGCCTTCTACTGTGAGGGGATTGTGTCCCCTGTCTCCCCATGCTCCACAATCCGTGGCAGGGAAGTGCAACCCCTGGCTGCACTTTACCCCACAGTAAGGCTTAGCCCTTGGAGACAGGTCCGGAAAAATATCCACTCCAGGGTGTGGACCCCCGGTCCCACCTGATCTGTACTCCACCCAGGAGGGCCACCCCTCCTGGTTGCCCTTAGTTCCTGTACTGGGGGATATGGGCCTCACCCCCGGAGACTGATCAGGACTCCTGTCCAGGGTGGCTACCCGCGGTACCACTCGATCTTGTCTCCCCCAGGAGGGCTTCTTTCCTGGTCCCCTTATCCCTAGATTTAAGCGCTTCCCTGCCACCAGAATTTTGCCCATTACCCTTTGTGTGTTTTCTGTGTGGTACCAGACATAGAGCATTTATGCGAAAAACACTGCCAATTGGAAGAGTTTATTAAGTTCAAGTTTATGGTAACATAAACTGTTGTTAATAAACCTGAGAACGATGCCCTATGAAAGCACGCTTAGGACATACTAGCAACAATCATGTCTCTGTTCTTATGTCACACAACATGAAACATTTGTATAAGCTTTTGTACTAAGTAATGGTAGATACTAGTTCAAAGTACAAGAAAGAACAATGAACACTAACTAGTTGTTTGATTACAAAGTATCCTTCTTCTTTGGCAAAGTCCACTGTAATGTCGCATGATATATTACTAGACTCCACAAAGGTTGCATTCATATTATCACATGCTCATCATGCACGTGTGCTCCCTTTCTTGCCGTACACTGTCCTTTCCCAGTCAGTTCTTTTAGAGCTTCGGTGCATTCACAACAGCGTTTTTTCCCTCCCACTCACCCTTTGTTCCGACTGGAACCTTTGTTTAGGTCTTCGATTATTTCTTATGTTCCCTACACATTTCAAATCAAATCAAAACTTTATCTCACTTCGAATTCCCAAAGATAGCATCAACTAATGCTCATATCCCCCGAAGGTATAGCAAAATCAAATAGAATACAAACGACAAAGGTAATTAGAATAAAGTAATACTACATATTATGTACAAGTTTAAGTTAATGTAGAAACAAGAAAATTATTATATACATTGGGTCTACAGTACCTAGCGATAATTAAAACTAATTACAAAGGAGCATCATTTATTATCGATTATTAATGCTCGTAATTTTTGGATTTGAAAATATGTAATGATTCAGCAGTTCTAAGTACCTCTAGGAGCTTATTCCAATATTGGCTGGCAGAGTAGCAGAGTAGCAGTATTTAGCACGACCAGCACGTATTTTAAGCAGATCATTACTTTATTCCCCTATATCCCTATATTCCCCTATATCCCTAGATCTATATCCTTAAAATTAATCATTTATATTAGGGTCTTCTAGTTGACTAGGTTTCATTCCTTCATTAGGTTCCCGGGATGTAAACTGCTGTCTGGCTTCCAAATAAAAGGAGTGGCAGGGAAGTGCAACCCCTGGCTGCACTTTACCCCACAGTAAGGCTTAGCCCTTGGAGACAGGTCCGGAAAAATATCCACTCCAGGGTGTGGACCCCCGGTCCCACCTGATCTGTACTCCTGGTTCCCCTTAGTTCCTGTACTGGGGGATATGGGCCTCACCCCCAGAGACTGATCAGGACTCCTGTCCAGGGTGGCTACCCCCGGTACCACTCGATCTTGTCTCCCCCCAGGAGGGCTTCTCTCCTGGTCCCCTTATCCCTAGATTTAAGCGCTTCCTTGCCACCAGAATTTTGCCCATCACCCTTTGTGTGTTTTCTGTGTGGTACCAGACATAGAGCATTTATGCGAAAAACACTGCCAATTGGAAGAGTTTATTAACATGTTCTTAAACTTTTCAAAGAGTGATATTATGACCTACGGTTAAAATCACCGAAATGAGAAACTAATGGTACGTGCTCCATACTGTGCGCAAAAGTAGTACTTATCACAGCTGGTACAAACCACGTACTTTCAACATGCTGTTAAAACTTTTCAAGGAGTAAGATTATTGACCGACCATCAAAATCTCGGAAATCAGGAATCGATGGGACGCGCTTCACATCGTCCGCCAAAGTAGTACTCATCACAGCTAGTAAGAACCAACTACTTTCAACATGCTCTTACAAGTTTTGAAACAGTGAGATTATGACAGACATTCAAAATCTCGGAAATTTGGAAGCATCGGGACGCTCTCCAAACCGTGGCCACAAGTAGTATCCATTAAAGCTAGAAAAAACCACCTCCCTTTAACATGTTCTTAAGGTTTTCAAAGAGTGAGATTATGACCTACGGTTAAAATCACCGAAATGAGAAACTAATGGCACGTGCTACATGCCGTGCACACAAGTAGTACTTATCACAGCTGGTACAAACCACGTACTTTCAACATGCTGTTACAACTTTTCAAAGAGTAAGATATTTACCGAAAGTCAAAATCTCGGAAATCAGGAATTGATGGAACGCGCTCCACACTGTGCGCATAAGAAGCACTCATAACAGCTAGTGAAAACCAGATACTTACAACATGCTCTTACAAGTCTTTAAACAGTCAGATAATGACCGAGGGTTCAAATCTCGGTAATCAGGAATTGATCGCACGCGGTCCACATCATCCGCGCAAGTAGTCCTCATCACAGCTATTAAAAAACCACCAACTTTCAGCATGGTCTTACAAGTGTTCAAAGAGTGACATTATTACCGACAGTCAAAATCTCGTAAATCACGAATAGATGAGACTTGCTCCACACCGTGCGCAAACGTAGTACTCATCACAGCCAGTAAACACCATCTAGTTTCAAGATGCTCTTTCAAGATTTCAAATAGTGAGAGTATGACTGAGAGCCAAATCTCGGAAATCAGAAATTGATGGGACGCGCTCCAACCCCTGCGCACAAGTAGTACTCATCACAGCTAGTAAAAACCACATAATTTTAACATGCTCTTACAAGTTTTAAGTAAAAACCACCAACGTTCCACATGTTCTTAAAAGAGTGAGATTATGACCGACAGTCAGAAACTTTAGATTCAGGAATTGATGGGACGCCCTCCATGCTCTGCACACAATTTGTACTCATGACAGCTAGTAAAAACCATCTACTCTTAAAATGCTGTTACAAGTTTCTAAAGAGTGAGATTATCACCGAGAGTCCAAATCTCGGAAATTAGGAACTGAAGAGACGCGCTCCACACTCTGCGCCCAAGTAGTACTTATCAAAGCTACTAAAAACTACCAACTTTCGACATGCTCTTACAAGTTTTCAAAGAGTGAGATTATGACCGAATTTCACAATCTTTTAAATCAGGAATTGATGGGACGCCCTCCATCCCATGCACACAAGTAGTACAACAACGCGCGCAAAAATATTACTCATCAAAGCTACTAAAAACCAATATTTTCCAACATGCTCTTACAAGTTTTCAAACAGTGAGATTATGACCCACAGTCAAAATCTCGGAATCAGGAATTGATAGGACGCGCTCCACACTGTGCGCATAAGAAGCACTCATAACAGCTAGTGAAAACCAGCTACTTACAACATGCTCTTACAAGTCTTGAAATAGTCAGATAATGACCGTGGGTTAAAATCTCGGTAAATCAGGAATTGGACGCACGCGCCGCACATCGTCCGCACAAGTAGTTTTCATCACAGCTATAATAAAACCATCTACTTTCCCCATGGTCTTACTAGTTTTCTAAGAATGACATTTTAACCGAAAGTCAAAATCTCGTAAATGAGGAATAGATGGGACTTGCTCCACACCGTGCGCACAAGTACTACTCATCACAGCAAGTAGAAACCATCTACTTTGAAGATGCTCTTTCAAGATTTCAAGTAGTAAGATTATGACCGAGAGTCAAAATCTCGGAAATCAGGAATTGATGGAAGTCATCACAGCTAGTAAAAACCACCTAATTTCAAAATGCTCTTACAATTTTGCAAAGAGTGAGATTATGACCGACAGTCAGAAACTTTAAATTCAGGAATTAATGGGACGCCCTCCATGCCATACACACAATTTGTACTCATGACAGCTAGTAAAAACCATCTACTCTTAAAATGCTGTTACAAGTTTCTAAAGAGTGAGATTATCACCGAGAGTCCAAATCTCGGAAATCAGGAACTGAAGAGACGCGCTCCACACTCTGCGCGCAAGTAGTACTCATCAAAGCTACTAAAAACTACCAACTTTCGACATGCTCTTACAAGTTTTCAACCAAAGAGATTATCACCGACAGTCACAATCTTTTAAATCAGGAATTGATGGGACGCCCTCCATCCCATGCACACAAGTAGTACTCATGAGAGCTAGCAAAAACGATCTACTTAGAAAATGCTCTTAAGAGTTTCCAAAGAGTGAGATTATGACCGAGAGTCAAAACGTCAGAAATGAGGAATTGAAGACACGCGCTCCACACTCTGCGCACAAGTAGTGCTCATGAAAGCTATTAAAACCCACCTACTTTTAACATGCTCTTACAAGTTTTTAAATAGTGAGAGTATGACCTATAGTCAAAATGTCGGAAATCAGGAATAGATGGGAGGCGCTTCACATTGTCCGCCAAAGTAGTAGTCTTCACAGTTAGTAAAAACAACCAACTTTCAACGTGATCTCACAAGTTTTGAAACAGTGAGATTATGATAGACGCTCTTCACACCGTGCGCACAAGTAGTATTCACCACAGGAAAGAGAAGCCGCCAATTTTCGACATGCTCTTACAAGTTTTCAAAGAGTGAGATTATAACCGAGAGTCACAATGTCGGTAATCAAGAATTGATGGGACGCGCTCCACACCGTGCGCACATGTAGTACTCATCACAGCTAGTGAAAACCATCTACTTTGAAGATGCTCTTTCAAGGTTTCACTGTGCGCATAAGAAGCACTTATAACAGCTAGTGAAAACCAGCTACTCGCAACATGCTCTTACAAGTCTTGAAATACTCAGATAATGAACGAGGGTTAAAATCTCGGTAATCAGGAATTGATGACAGGCGCTGCACATCGTTACAAGTTTTGAAAGAGTGAGATTATGACCGAGAGTTAAAATCTGGGAAATAAGAAATTCATGGGACGCGCTCCACACCGTGCGCACAAGTAATACTCATCACAGCTGCTAGAAACCACGTCCTCTCAACATGGTGCTACAAAACTTGAAAGAATGAGATTATGACCGAGATTCAACATCTCGGAAATCAGGAATTCATGGGACGCGCTCCAAACCGTGCGCAAACGTAATACTCATCACAGGTAGCAAAAACCATCTAGTTTCAACATGCTCTTACAATTTTTCAAAGAGTGAGATTATTACCGAGAGTCAAAATCTCGGTAAGGAGGAAATCATGGAACGCTTACAACACCGTTGGCTACAACTATTACGCATCAAGGCTAGTAAAAACCAATTACTTTCAACATGCCCTTACTACTTTTCAAACAGTAAGAGTATGACCGATAGTCAAAATCTGTGAAATGAGGAATTTGTGAAAAGCTTTCCACACCGTGCGCACAAGTACTACTCATCACAGCTAGTTAAACACATCTAGTTTTAACATGCTATTACAAGTTTTGGAAGAGTGAGATTATTACCGAGAGTCAAAATCTCGGAAATGAGGAAATGCTGCAATGCTCTCTACACGGACAGCACAAGCAGTACTCATCGAAGCCAGGAAAAACAACCTACTTTCAACATGCTACTTCAAGTTCTCAAAGAAATAGATTATGACCTAGAGTCAAAATCTCGGAAATCAGGAATTGACGAGACGCGCTTCAACCCCTGCGCACAAGTACTATTCATAACAGCTACTAAAAACCACATCGGAAATTAGGTATTGATGGGACGCGCTCCATACAGTGCGGACAAGTAGCACTCATGACAGTTAGTTAAACACATCTATTTTTAACATGTAATTACAAGTTTTGCAAGAGTGAGATTATTACCGACAGTCAAAATCTCGTAAATCAGAAATAGATTGGACTTGCTCCACATCGTGCACACAAGTACCACTCATCACAGGTTGTGAAAACCATCTACTTTCGACATGCTCTTAAAACTTTTCAAAGAGTGAGATTTTGACCAACAGACAAAATCTCAGATATGAGAAATTGATGGAACGCTTTCCACACTGTGCGCACAAGTAGCACTCATCACTGCTAGTTAAAACAGCCAACTTGCAATATGCTGTTACAAGTTTTGAACGAGTGAGATTATAACCTACGGTTAAAATCACGGAAATGAGGAACTAATGCGACGCGCTCCATACCATGCACACAAGTAGTACTTATCAAGGCTGGTTTAAGCCACGTACTTTCAACATGCTCTTACCAGTTTTCAAAGAGTGAGATTATGACCGAGGGTTAAAATATCGGTAATCAGGAATTGATGGGACGCGCTGCACATCGCCTGCACAAGTAGTCCTCATCACAGCTAGTGGAAACCACCTACTTTCAAAATGCTCTTACAAGTTTTGAAAAAGTGAGATTATGACCGAGAGTTAAAATCTTGAAAATAAGGAATTCATGGGACGCGCTCCAAACCGTGCGCACACGTAAAACTCATCACAGCTAGTTAAAACAATCTTCTTTTAATATGCTCT
Source organism: Pachyseris speciosa (assembly GCA_016490735.1). Taxonomy (NCBI): domain Eukaryota; kingdom Metazoa; phylum Cnidaria; class Anthozoa; order Scleractinia; family Pachyseridae; genus Pachyseris; species Pachyseris speciosa. The sequence continues at coordinate 174,473 of JAEMWC010000535.1, read as the reverse complement.
TACAAGATTTTAAAGAGTGAGATTATTACCGACACTCAAAATCTTGGAAAGGAGGAATTCATGGAACGCTTTCAACACCGTGCGCACAACTATTACTCATCAAAGCTAGTAAAACCCAATTACCTTCAACAGGCTCTTACAAGTTTTGAAAGATTGAGAGTATGACCGACACTCAAAATGTCGGAAATCAGGAATTGATGGGACGCTCTTCACATCGTGCGCACAAGCAGCATTCAGCACAGCAGGGAGAAGCCACCAATTTTCGACACGCTCTTACAAACTTCAAAGAGTGAGATTATGACCGAGAGTCAAAATGTCGGTAATCAGGAATAGATGGGACTTCCTCCACACCGTGCGCACAAGTAGTACTCATCACAGCTAGTTAAAAACCATCTACTTTGAAGATGCTCTTTCATGGTTTCAAGTAGTGAAATTATGACGGAGGGTGAAAATATCGGAAATCAGGATTTGATGGAACGCGCTTCACAACTTCCGCCAAAGTAGTACTCATCACAGCTAGTAAAAACCACCTACTTTCAACTTGCGCTTACCAGATTGGAAACAGTGAGATTATGATAGACATCCACAAATCTCGGGAATTAGGAAGTAACGGGACGCTGCCGCACAAGTAGTTCTCATCACAGCTATCAAAAACCACCTATTTTAGAAATGCTCTTACAAGTTTTGAAGAGTGAGATTATGACCGAGAGTTAAAATCTTGGGAATAAGGAATTCATGGGATGCGCTCCAAACCGAGCGCACACGTAGTACTCATCACAGCTAGTAAAACCATCTACCTTCAACATGCTCTTAAAAGTTTTCAAAGAGTAAGATTATTACCGAGAGTCAAAATCTCGGAAAGGAGGAATTCATGGAACTCTTTCAACACCGTGCGCAAAACTATTACTCATCAAAGTAGTAAAACCAATTACTTCCAACATGCTCTTACAAATTCTCAATTAGTGAGAGTATGACCGACAGTCAAAATCTCTGAAATGAGGAGTTGGTGGAAAGCTTTCCACACTGTGCGCACAAGTAGTACTTATCACTTCTAGTAAGATTCACCTACTTTCATCATGCTCTTACAACTCTTCAAAGAGTGAGATGATGACCGACAGTCAAAATCTCCTAAATCAGGAATTGCTGGGACGTGCTCGATACCGTGCGCACAAGTAGTACTTATCACAGCTAGTGAGAACCACCTACTTTGAACATTCTCTTACAACTTTTCAAACAGTGAGATTATGACCCAGAGTCAAACTCTCTGGAATACGTAATCCTTGGGACGAGCTCCACACCGTGCACACAAGTAGTACTCGTCACACCAAGTAAAAACCACCTACTTTCAACATGGTGCTACAAGTTTTCAAAGAGTGAGTTTATGACCGAGAGTAAAAATCTCGGAAATCAGGAACTGATGGGACGCGCTCCACACCGTGCGGGAAAGTTGTACTCATCACAGCTAGCAAAAACCACCTACTTTTAAAATGCTCTTACAAGTTTTCAAAGAGTGACATTATTAAAGACAGTCAAAATCTTAGAAATCAGGAATTTATGGGACTCGCTCCACACAGTGCGGTCAAGTAGTACCCATCACAGCTAGAAATAACCATCTACTTTCAAAATGGTGCTACAAATTTTCAAAGAGTGAGATTGTGACCGAGCGTAAAAATCTCGGAAATTAGGTATTGACGGGACGCGCTCATCACAGCTAGTTAAACACATCAACTAAAGGGACGCGCTCCATATCGGGCGCACAAGTAGTACTTATCACAGCTGGTATAAGCCACGTACTTTTAACATGCTCTAACAAGTTTTCAAACAGTGAGATTATGACCGAGAGTCAAAATCTCTTATATCAGGAATTGATGGGACGCGCTACACACAGAGCGCATAAGAAGCACTCATAACAGCTAGTGAAAACCAGCTACTTACAACATGCTCTTACAAGTCTTAAAAAAGTCAGATAATGACCGAGGGTTAAGATCTCGGTAATCAGGAATTGGGCGCACGCGCTGCACATCGTCCGCAAAAGTAGTTGTCATCACAGCTAAAAAAAACCACCTTCTTTCACCATGGTCTTACAAGTTTTCTAAGAGTGACATTTTTACTGACAGTCAAAATCTCGTAAATCAGGAATAGATAGGACTTGCTCCACACCGTGCGCACAAGTACTACTCATCACAGCAAGTAAAAACCATCTACTTTGAAGATGTTCTTTCAAGCTTTCAAGTAGTAAGATTATGACCGAGAGTCAAAATCTCGGAAATCAGGAATTGGTGGGACGCGCTCCAACCCCTGCGCACAAGTAGCACTCATCACAGCTAGTAAAAACCACCTAATTTCAACATGCTCTTACAAGTTTTCAAGGAGTGAGATTATGACCGACAGTCACAATCTTTGAAGTCAGGAATTGATGGGACGCCCTCAATGCCATGCACACAATTTGTACTCATGACAGCTAGTAAAAACCATCCACTCTTAAAATGTTGTTACAAGTTTCTAAAGAGTGAGATTATCACCGAGAGTCCAAATCTCGGAAATCAGGAACTGAAGAGACGCGCTCCACACTGTGCGCGCAAGTACTACTCATCACAGCTAGTAAAAACTACCAACTTTCGACATGCTCTTACAAGTTTTCAAACAAAGAGATTATCACCGACGGTCACCGACCGACCGACAGTCATAATCTGTCAAGATGTCGGTAATCAAGAATTGATGGGACGCGCTACACACTGTGGGCACAAGTAGTACTCATCACAGGTAGTAAAAACCACCTCCCTTTAAAATGTTGTTAAAGTTTTGAAAGAATAAGATTATGAGCTACGGTTAAAATCACCGAAATGAGGAACTGATGGCACGCGCTCCATACCGTGCTCACAAGTAGTACTCATGACAGCTGGTATAATCCACCTACATTCAATATGCTATTACAAGTTTTGAAAGAGTGAGATTATGACCTCCGGTTAAAATCACCGAAATGAGGAACTAATGGCATGCGCTCCATACCGTGCGCACAAGTAGTACTCATCACAGCTGGTATAATCCACCTACATTCAATATGCTATTACAAGTTTACAAAGAGTGAGATTATGACCTACAGTGAAAATCTTGGAAATCAGGAATTGATGGGACGTGCCCCACACTCTGCGCATAAGAAGCACTTATAACAGCTAGTGAAAACCAGCTACTTACAACATGTTCTTACAAGTCTTGAAATACTCAGATAATGAACGAGGGTTAAAATCTCGGTAATCAGGAATTGATGACAGGCGCTGCACATCGTTCGCACAAGTAGTTCTCATCACAGCTAGTAAAAACCACCTACTTTCAAAATCCTCTTACAAGTTTTGAAAGAGTGAGATTATGACCGAGAGTTAAAATCTGGGAAATAAGAAATTCATGGGACGCGCTCCACACCGTGCGCACAAGTAATACTCATCACAGCTGCTAGAAACCACGTCCTCTCAACATGGTGCTACAAAACTTGAAAGAATGAGATTATGACCGAGATTCAACATCTCGGAAATCAGGAATTCATGGGACGCGCTCCAAACCGTGCGCACACGTAATACTCATCACAGGTAGCAAAAACCATCTAGTTTCAACATGCTCTTACAATTTTTCAAAGAGTGAGATTATTACCGAGAGTCAAAATCTCGGAAAGGAGGAAATCATGGAACGCTTACAACACCGTTTGTACAACTATTACGCATCAAAGCTTGTAAAAACGAATTACTTTCAACATGCTCTCACTAGTTTTCAAACAGTGAGAGTATGACCGATAGTCAAAATCTGTGAAATGAGGAATTTGTGAAAAGCTTTCCACACCGTGCGCACAAGTACTACTCATCACAGCTAGTAAAAACCACCTGCTTTCAACATGCTCTCACAAGTTTTCAAAGAGTGAGATTATGACCGAGCGTCAAAATAATCAGGAATTGATTGGACGCGCTGCACACCGTGCGCACAAGTAGTACTCGTCACAGCTAGTAAGAACTATGTACTTTCCACACGCTCTTACAAGTCTTCAAATAGTGAGATTATGACCGAGGGTCAACATCTTGGAAATCAGGAATTGATGACACGTCCTCCACACCGTGCGCACAACTAGTACTCGTCACAGCTGGTAAGAACCATCTACTTTCAACATGCTCTTACAAGTTTTCAAAGAGTGAGAATATCAACCACAGTCAAAATCTCCTAAATCAGGAATTGATGGGAGGCGCCCCACTCCCTGCTCATACGTAGATCTCATCAAAGCTCTTAAAAACCACCTACTTTCAACATGCTCTGGCAGGTTTTCAAAGAGTGTGGTTATGACCAAGAGTCGCACACTCGGAATTCAGGAATTCATGAGAGGCACCCCATACCTTGCGCACAAGTAGAACTGAGGAAAGCTTGTAAAAACTACTTACTTTCGAAATGCTCTTACAAGTTTTCAAAGAGTGAGATTATCACCCAGATTCAAAATCTCGGAAATCCGGAATTGATAGGATGCGCTCCACACCGTGCGCACAAGTATTACTCGTCATAGCCAGTAAGAACCATGTACTTTCAACATGCTCTTACAAGTTTTCAAAGAGTCAGATTATGACCAAGAGTGAAAATATTTGAACTCAGGAATTGTTGGGACGCGCTTCACACCTTGCGCTCCAGTAGTACCCATCGTAGCTCCTAACAACCATCTACTTTCAACCTGCTCTTACAAGTTTTCAAAGAGCGAGATTATCACCCAAAGTCAAAGATGGGATCAATAGATGTGACGCGCTCCACACTGTGCGCACAAGTAATACTCGTCACAGCTAGTAAGAACCATCTACTTTCAACATGCCCTTACAAGTATTCAAAGAGTGAGAAAACCACCCAGAGTCAAAATCTCGGAAATCAGGAATTGATGGTAGGAGCCCCACACCGTGATTACAAGTAGTTCTGATCAAAGCTAGTTAAAACCACCTTCTTTCAACATGCTCTGACAAGTTTTCAAAGAGTGAGATTATGACGGAGAGTCAAAATCTCGGAAATCAGGAATTCATCAAACTCAGGGATATCGGGAATTGATGGGAACCGCTCCACACCGTGCGCACAAGTACTATTCATCACAGCTAGTTAAACACATCTAGTTTTAACATGCTTTTACAAGTTTTGGAAGAGTGAGATTATGACCGAGAGTCATAATCTCGGAAATGAGGAAATGCTGCAATGCTCTCTACACTGACAGGACAAGTAGAACTCATCAGTCATCAAAGCTAGGAAAAACAACCTACTTTCAACATGCTACTACAAGTCTTCAAAGAGCTAGATTATGACCGAGGGTTAAAATGTCGGTAATCAGGAATTGATTGGACGCGCTGCACATCGCCCGCACAAGTAGTCCTCATCACAGCTAGTGAAAACCACCTACTTTTAAAATGCTCTTACAAGTTTTGAAAGAGTAAGATTATGACCGAGAGTTAAAATCTCGAAAATAAGTAATTCATGGGACGCGCTCCAAACCGGGCGTACACGTAATACTCATCACAGCTAGTAAAAACAATCTCCTTTTTACAACATTTCAAAGAGTGAGATTATTACCGAGACTCAAAATCTTGGAAAGGAGGTGTTCATGGAACGCTTTCAACACCGTGCGCACAACTATTACTCATCAAAGCTAGTAAAACGCAATTACCTTCAACATGCTCTTACAAGTTATGAAAGAGTGAGAGTCAAAATGTCGGAGATCAGGAACTGATGGGACGCTCTTAACACCGTGCGCACAAGTAGTATTCAGCACAGCAAGGAGAAGCCACCAATTTTGGACATGCTCTTACAAGTTTCAAAGAGTGAGATTATGACCGAGGGTCAAAATGTCGGTAATCGAGAAGTGATGGGAGGCGCTCCACACCGTGCGCACAAGTAGTACTCATCACAACTAGTAAAAACCATCTACTTTGAAGGTGCTCTTTCAAGGTTTCAAATAGTGAAATTATGACTGAGAGTCAAAATTTCGGAAATCAGGAATTGATGGGACGCGCTTCACATCTTCCGCCAAAGTAGTACTCATCACAGCTAGTAAAAACCACCTACTTTCAACTTGCTCTTACAAGATTGGAAACAGTGAGATTATGATAGACATTCACAAATCTCGGAAATTAGGAAGTAACGGGACTCTGTCCACACAGTGGCCACAAGTAGTACCCACCAAAGCTAGAAAAAACCACCTCCCTTTAACATGTCCTTAAAGTTTTCAAAGAGTGAGATTATGACCTACGGTTAAAATCACGGAAAAGAGAACTAATGCGACGCGTTCCATACCGTGCGCAAAAGTAGTACTCATCACAGCTGGTACAAATCACGTACTTTCAACATGCTCTTAGAAGTTTTCAAACAGTGAGATTATGAGCGACTGTCAAAATCTCAGATATGAGGAATCGTTGGAACACTTTCCACACTGTGCGCAGAAGTAGTACTCATCACAGCTGGTATAAACCAGTTACTTTCAACAAGCTCTTAAGAGTTTCTCCAGGAGAGCACCAGGCATGGGTGATACATGTCTTGTCACCAATTTCGTTGAAACTTGGCCAGTTTAAAGGTTCCACCTAAAAACTGAAAATCGCAAAGTAGTTCACCTTTTGGATTTTTCACCTTTTACTTTTTAATTGGGATAGACAGAAATTTCCCTTATAAAAACACCAAAACTAGAAACATCTCCTGCGAAGAGTATACACCAGTTTTTATTGCTACTCGGCAGAAATACATGGATCTGCCTTGGCAGTCGACCAGTGCAGTTTCAGTTCATTTGGACGAACGTGTGTCAATCAGGCACTGTTGATGTTTACCCACGTCACGCAAAGCGTCACGGACTGACAAAATACCTCATATTTGAATCAAAATATCTCCAATGCGCAACTTTCCTTTTGCAAACAATCTGGATTGCAGTTAACATCGATCTTTATACTTACAATAGCAGTAATAAAAGTTTTGGCATCTGTTAATTTTTCCGCGTTGCATCCAACCAAACACCTTCACTAACAATAAACGTAGTGAACTGTGAAAGATTGTATTTGCCTTAATGAAATGTTAGGGATGCCCTTTTTGCCGTTGTTTTTCATTCGGTTAAGACTATTCCAGTCCGTAAATTAGTATTTAAATTGCTACAACGTAAACTACGGTAATAATTATATTGTTATTCCTCAAAATTTTAAATGAATGTTTTTGTTTCTACATGCACAACTGATTGCACGGATTTCCAAAAATATTTAGTTGTCAGTAAATATCATAGGAAAAATCTAACCGTAGACTCTTTCTTCGTGTATCTTGATTGCATATTGTTTCCTGCTATTTGAAGATTTTCGAAGTCCAGCTTCCCGTTAAAGTGCCTAAATTGTCTAGATGGCCTTCGTACTCCGTGTCATAAACTTCAACAACAGAACGGAATGTATTCACGGAGTATCAACTACCATCACTGAAACCAGGTTCTCATTTGTTATTCCATGAATTTTTGGCGAAGCCCTGCAGGAGTATCTTATCACTTCCACGGGGACGCGCATACAAACAAGAATAACACCCCCTGATATTTGAAATTAGCAATGTAGCGTTTGCGTGATACGTGACTAAGCCTGTGATCAATTTATTTTGGTCACCGGATACTAAACAGAAAGTATCGAACAAAAAAGTAAATGCTAGTTTATATAAAAACGAAGGAAAATAGACAACTGACGTAAAACTCATGCCTTAATGAATTTCGGAAGGATTAACTTAAAAAAGAGCACAGTATGTATAGCTGTATTGCATGACTTGGTGTAAAGAGATCCTGGCTCAGGGACGAAATGAAATATGTTTTGTTGGCCAAAACCCAGAATATTACTTTTCTACAAAAGTGAATGCCTTATTTTAAATACTGTAATTATCTCAAAGCTCATGTTCTCGTCTTATTTCGAGTCGAGTGAAAATCTCCTCCGCCTCGGCGACATCATCTTCTTCATCATCTTGATTGGGTCCGAGACTGAACAGGTCTAATTCCAATCGGCCACTCCTATAGAGTCTGGAAAGTCTACTAAAATATCGCACAACCTGGTTGGCTGCAAGCCATTCATCCTTGGCGAACATTTTTTGCCCAGTGGCAGTGCGAAGCGTTTTAATCCTGCTTGCTACGTCACTTGGATTGGCTTTTCTGCCCGTTTCTTGTCCTTACAAAAATTTAGTCTTTAAATAGGCCTTGATCTTCTCGGTGAACCTGACCGATTTACGTGTTGTTTTCAAAGCCCATCCTAATGACACTGGGTTATCAGCGCTTTCAGCAACGGATGAGGTGGAAGGACCAGCTGCAGCTTGATGTACGTAACTACCAGAGACGTCTTTACACGTTTCTGCCCACTTTTTCTTGATGGTGTCGTATGTGCTCTCTCACTCTAGCTTCACTAGATGTTTACCGACGTCTAGATGTTTTTGAAGGCTGTAGAAAAACTGGTAGGTCTTGATGCAGCCTTCCTCTGGACACGAAAATTGCGCACCAGGTTCTACTGTTAGCTACAGAATTGCTGTATCTGGCAAGTCCTGCAATAATGTGACATGTCGGGAGTCATCTGCAGATCCGCACCGTCCTTCCTCGATTGCTGTCACTGCACGAGATCTCTGCCTTGGCTCACTAAAGGGCTTCACAATGACAAGTTCTGTTTGTCCTTGCGGTGTTCCAAACCGCTCTAACTGAGAGTAGCTGATGAGCTTTCCAGGACATGCACTGTAAGCCTTCCATACGCGCAGGCCATTGGACTCGAAACTGAAATTATTTAGGGACTGAACTCCTACCATGGAATGTTTTGTCATGGTCTGACATGACTCCTGGATCTTTGCAACTGCTGATTGGCAGCCCTTAACCCCGCCGTATGAATTGATAGCGGTCTTCATATCGCTTGCGCTTTTGATATCGTTGCCTTCATTGATGAAGCGCCTCATGTGGCTTTTGACTGTAGCTATCCTCCTGTCACAGACATCTTTTCCAGCTTGTGGATCGCTGAAATCATACCTGGAAATGGTGATCCCAGTGCGCTTTCCAAGGTCTGAAAGTGATAATATGAGGCAGCTACAGTGATAGCAACTGGCATTATCGGAACGTAGGAAGGCTTCTCGCAGGATGGGAATGGCTTTTTTCAGTGTTTTGAGTGTGTCATCCACGATTGAAGCGACTGCAAACCGGTTTGGGGTACATTCATGAAATAAATGGATGTAGGTCATAGCCTAAAATTGAAAAAAATAATGGAATTAGATATGTCTAATTTCACAGAAAAGCGTGTGATTAAGAACCGGCCCAAACACTGTTCCGTGTTTTTGTTGTTTATTTTCGGAATCAATACGCTATTCGAACCTCCTGGCTACTCCTGTTGTTTTCTTTCTTCTTTAAAGAAAGTGATTAAAATAATAATTGTTAAAGGTAAAGGATGACAAGGTCATCAATATGAACAATTTTTCACCTCTACTTACCTCTACTTCCTCATTCTCATTCTTGGTTACTGCCACAGTCATGTGCTATGATTTTCCTTTCTTTCCAAACCAGTCCCTTTGCGTCTCTCGGAAACTTGCAGGAAGGAATTTCATAGCCCAGTCCATAATTAAGAGAACCTGGTCTGGCTTTAGGTGGTCGATAACGTCTCTTTTAGAAGCATCTTGGTGGGCAGCAGACAGAATATGAGCCTTCCATTCATCGAGCGTTGTAACGGCAGTATTGACCTCGCGTTCGATCTCTTCCTTTTGGTCAGTGTTACTGCGGAAATAAAGATATACTGAATTGTTTCGGTGTAAGTTGAATATGTTTTCATTACTTTAAACAAAATCAACAAACAACATTGATTAAAAAGTTAGTGTTCAAATTATCTGCGGTGTATCACACTTCTGTAAAGACTGACCTTATCTCAAGTGCCACTTTAAGTTTTTCGGTATCGAACCCAGAGCTTCCACAACGACTAGTACCACTTTCGCCTTTGCTCTCCAAATCCTAGATATTTCCAGTTGCGAGATCTTGGTATTTGTCCTTTCCGCTTATTATTATTATTATTATTATTATTATTATTATTATTATGGCAGTTTATGACTCCTGAATGCCAGGCCCTATCGCAAATACTGGGCGTGTAAACGTATTATTATTATTATTATTATTATTATTATTATTATTACTTTTACAATATTTATACGGATTATAATTACTAGAGATTCAAGTTGTGAGAATTATTATTAAACTCAGGTACGACTGGGAAGTTCCTGATACACCCTATGTCTGTGTTTGCGGGGACATCTTCAATGTGGATCATGCTATGATATGCAAACGGGACGGATTTATCATCCAACGCCATAATGAGCTGGGGGATTTGGAGGCGGAACTGCTTCGCATGGTGTGCAATAATGTTGAAATCGAACCAGTTTTGCAAGACATCACAGGAGAAGAGTTAAATAGGGGAGCCAACACCGCCCCTGATGCACGACTGGATATAGTTGCGAGAGGATTCTGGGAGAGGCAGAGGTCGGCTTTTTTGATGTGAGAGTTTGCCCTCCAAATGCAGCCTCCTATGGAGAGATATGGATCCAGACCAGATATTCAGGCAGCACGAAACAGAGAAGAAGCGCCAGTACGCTAGCCGAGTGTTAGAAGTAGAGCAAGCTACATTCATGCCATTAGTTTTCAGCACCACAGGTGGAATGTGAACAATACCATAGTAGACTTGCTGAGCTAGTTGCTACAAAGAAGGGCGAAAGCTATGCGACTACCATGTCATGGATCAGGGCAAAAGTGTCCTTTGCTTAAGAGGCTCGCGATTTTCCAGGAGAGTTCATTTACAGTTGTCGGAAAAATATTTGTTAAGGAAATTGAGAACGCTATTTCTGGGGAACTCTAGCGAAAACCAGGAATACTGAGCCAAGAATTGTTTAGCAGTTATGTAGTCGACATTATTTATTTTATTACCTAATACGATTTTTTAGACTTTTTGTAAATGAAGAGTTTTTAACTTAGTTCTTTAACACATTTTTTAGAAGCTTTTTTAAAATAAAAAGGATTAATACAGTTTTCCATTATCATCATCATCATCATCATCATTATTATTATTATTATTACTATTGACCTCGAATCAGGTGATAAATTGGGCCTATCCTTGAGGGAAAGGGACCACTTTCGTTGGTATGTGACTCAAAAAGTTTAATTGACTTAGAAATGGTAATTTATTATGGTACGGTCCCAAGGACCATGGTGATGACGAAGTATTCTGGACAAACTAGAGTAGCTGTAGGCACTAACGATGCTTTCGAATCTAAACACTTAAAAATTAGCATAAACTATACACTCTACCAGATTCTCCGGGAATATGGAGCTCCTAGTAGGAATTACCCACCTGTATTTGATTGCAGAAGAGGATAATGACAGCTGAAGGTCTACTAGGGCATTTGTGTTGTCCTCACAGCGGTCACAGCTGACGTTATGCTGGTGTTCACATTGCCCATAAAATTCAGGCTAATTCAGTGCATAAACACTGCAATGGTCCGCACAAGGGTCTACTCTAGAAACATGAAGTTTGTAGTCAGTCTTCAAATAGTTCTTTGCTGACTTCAGCCGAACCTTTATGTCTTTTGCTGTTTTCTCATCCAACCCAGACGAAGAAAAATGAAAACGTTCCGCTTAATACGTATACCTTTCACACCGGTAATGCAAAGTATGGACCGAAGCCCTTCTCTCCTTCCGTGAATTACTTCAGAAAACTTTTCAATATATTGCCTATGTATCTAGTTTTCCGCAGTCTCATGTCGCTTGTCTTTGGACGCACAGTAACTGAGAAAAACGTAAGGTATGTCCTCTGTGTACAACATCAGTCCCAGAAAAACTCATGTCCCTTCCGGGACTTGTTATTCGATGTTAGTGTAATGGGTATCACTTTCCCAAACGCTTGTCAAAGACGTACCTAGTTTGCAAAGTTTTTCTATTGCTTCATCTAAAGCAGCAAACGCCAAAAATCCATCCGTCTGTGTACTGTCCAAACCAGCAAGTGAGAAATTTTTTAGAGGCAGCACATATCTAATGACAAAGATACTATACAGCTTAGTTTTGAATCACATTGTCGTATCCTTTTGGTCAAATGTTCCCTAGTGTTCCAGGCACAATCCCTCATTCATAACTACAATGAATCAAGCTATATAATGTCACCACTCCCTCCCCTCTCCATCTTCCCCCTTCAAACCCTTCAACTATTACTTCAATACGACAGATACAAGTCTCCTTACCTTAATTATGTTCAATAGCGTTTACCGTCCTAAGGGTGCAAATTCTGATTCGGTACAATATGACTGGTAGAGCTGAATCAAACGCGATGCTACGACAGTCGTCACTACGTTAGGGATTTCAATCTTCTCTCCACTGGAAAGTTTTATGGTCTTTGTACCATAGGCCTCATCCTGAAGGAAATTCGGGCTTGCAATAAAATTCAGGAAGTGGTCCACCTTAACTGCATCAAGTCGGCACCGCTGGAAGACAGGTGGCTCAATACGCTGTCCAGGACTGGCAACAAATGCATGTTTTCGAGCCTCGTCTATCCTCCACTTTGTTAAGCCTGGCATGAAAGTCAGCAACTCAGTCTTGGAGTAATCACCAACAAAGACAGAGAGAATTTGCCGCCTGGTATACCAAGAGGTTGCTTCGTTATAGAGTGTGATAAGTCTGGACAGCAGAATTTTTTCAGGGAGGTTTACATCTGATTCAGCTGCACTACTGTACTTTTCTATGACCTGCTTAAGCAACCACTTGGATTGCCCAGGTGCGATAGAATCCAAGACAGTCTCTACGGCCTGCGCGCCTTTTTGCTTATAATAGCGAACAGTGGGTGAAGAGATGTTCTTCACGCCCGTACTCAGCTGTGACCGTATTGGGCTCACTCGTCCATCTGCAATTCTCAGAAAGTTGTTTAGGGAATGTAGTTTCATTTGAACCTGAGGGGTCGCCTGCCATTCCTGTGACGTCTCTCCCAGAGTAAGTGAATCTTGTGATGCTGATGCTTCCGATGATCCTTCATCACTTGGTGGAGCCTGCTGTGTTGACTGTGCGTCCAAAACCATTGGCTGCATTGACCATACCTTATACGTAAAAGGAGGGAATGTTTTGTCTCATTAAATTACATTAGGAATTGTAAATTTTGGTGATATCGGGCATAAGATGATCATCAAACATCATGGAAATCTAAGCTATACCTTTAGTACAAACGGCCTTTAGTATAACGAACATCACTTACTCAGATAATTTATCTAGGCACTGTAGTTAATGTAACTGTTTTCCCTAAATCATTACAAGAATGCCTACCTCAGGTGGGCTTGAAGGGTCACTATAGCTGGTTGAAGGCTGTTCTTGTGGAGGCAGCTGATACTCGGGTATATGGATAACACTAGATTGCTCTGTTTCAGGTGGCTGTTCGGCTTTGCGATCTTTTCGACAAGCCTTGCATATACCTGTCACAAGGTTCGTGTATTTAACAATTATCCCGCGAAATCGCGCGGAATATCGCTTGACACTTAAGCCTGGTTTTCAATAGGAACGCAAGCACAAGTGCAAGGATCAAAATTTTTCCTTTTCCTTGTGCTTGCACTTATGCTTGCGTTCGCTTGCGTGGTGTTCGTTTTCACTTGGCATAAGCTACTTATGCTTGAGCTTGTGCTTTCGTCGATAGTGAAAACCAGGCTTTAGCCAACGAGGCCATCGGCCAAGTTGGCTAAAATCAGGCGATATTCCGCAAGATTGGGCAGAACAATTGTTTTATTATTCAGCACATTAATGACAAAGCGCAATTTTCTGCAAAACAAAGCTGTAAAAGCCGCCAGTTTTTTCCGCGGCACACAAAATTACGTATATCGCAGGATATTTGTCGATGACCATATTTGGACGTTGTGACGTGTTGAATAATAAAACAATTATCCTGCTCAATCTTGCGGAAGATCGCCTGATTTTAGCCAACTCGGCCGACGAGGCATCAGATGATATTCCGCGCAATTTCGCAGGATAATTGTTAATTATAAATTAGGTCAAATAAAAAATAATTAAGCCAATAGATCGTTTTCACTGTCACGCAATTAAAAAAAAATCAAAAACCAACCAGTGGAAGAAGCTAAGAAATTGTGATGTTATAGAAGATAAATAAATAAGACAATTCTCCAAGTTACAGGCCTGTGCGTTTCCTCAAACTTCAGATATTCGTGTAAATATGTCGCAAAAATTTACAGAGCCCAGTACGAAAAAACCATGTTTGTGTACCTCCGTGGCCCAAAAATAGAGTAAACATCTGGAACTTACTTTGGCTATCTAGGCGACTGATTATCAGTACTGAAAAAACAAGCATTTACATAAGGACTTTTCCGAATGCTCTAACTTCTAAAAGGCCTCAAAATCATGAGATAAGTATATATTTTTCAACAAACTCGATCGTAGCGTTGTGTCACGCACCTGCATAACCCGGAAATTCACAATGCTGTGGTTTCCAAACGAAGCACGCTATTGAGCTGTAAAATCGTAAACAGATATAAATATGCCGCCGCTTATGCCTGATGAGGATAAAAACTTTGGTGGATCTTTAGTTTTAGATTGTAGAAAGTGATGACGTCAGGTGAAAACGATCTATAACACGTAACGTGCAAAAGTCTCCTTGGTGGCCATTGTTTGGGTTCGTCACACAACACTGCTCTCTAAAGCCTACTCCTTGATTTTTTCGCCGACAAAAAAGTATACTTTCTACCCTACCTTCTCCGACGGGTATTTATACATTCCATGCTTCCATAATTTCTTTGCTCATATCTAAGCCTGCATCCCTCTCTGGTTTGTTCTTCCTATTCCCATGAAGCGGATGCACACACTTTCTACTGGCTCTCCACATCAGGCCGAACTCTGCCCGGTGTTTTGGGTAGATCGTCCTTGTAGCGCCATCCTCATTAAACAAGCCAACAGGGAAAGAATCAAGTCTTTTTCTGTAGGCACCGTAGTTTGTGACACTTTGTTTTGTCTAAGATGAGACTTGACTTCTTTGATACAAGAGGTAAGCGGAAAATATCCTGTGACACCAGGGTATCGCAGAGAAATGTCACATTTGTGGTCAGAGAACGAAACGAATGAACACGAAAGATTTTCAGGCATAGTTCCACAGACAACTACAATGTTTACCTTACAGATATTTCATCTTCGAAATGTAATCACAGTTTGATCTAAGAGTAGGAGGGTAGGAGTATTGGGTGATTTTAGAACTTTCGAAATAGGGTAAACATCAACAGCGCCTGATTGACACCTGTTCGTCCAAATGAACTGAAACTACACTGGTCGACTGCCAAGGCAGATCCATGTATTTCTACCGAGTAGCAATAAAAACTGGTGTATACTCTTCGCAGGAGATGTTTCTAGTTTTGGTGTTTTTATAAGGGAAATTTCTGTCTATCCCACTAAAAAAGTAAGGGGGTGGTCTATCTCCCCCGGAAAAATCCAAAAGGTGAACTACTTTAAGATTTTAATTTTTTAGGTGGAACCTTTAAACTGGCTAAGTTTCAACGAAATCGGTGACATGACATGTATCACCCATGCCTAGTGCTCTCCTGGAGTGACTCAAATGTTTTACAAGATTGGGGTTTTGAACGACAGTCAAAATGTCATTAATCAGAAAGTGATGGGACGCGCTCCACACCATGCACACAAGTAGTACTCATCACAGCTAGTAAAAACCATCTACTTTGAAGAGGCTCTTTCAAGGTTTCAAATAGTGAGATTATGACCGAGAGTCAAAATCTCGGACATCAGGAATTGATGGGACGCGCTTCATTCCATGCACACAAGTAGTACTCATGACAGCTAGTAAAACCATCTACTTTGAAAATGCTGTTACAAGTTTCCAAGGAGTGAGATTATGACGGCGAGTCAAAATCTCGGAAATGAGAAATTGAAGAGACGCGCTCCACACTGTGCGCACAAGTAGTACTCATCAAAGCTATTTAAACCCACCTACTTTCAACAACCTCTTACAAGTTTTCAAAGAGTGAGACTATCACTTAGAATACAAATCTCGGAAATCAGAAATTAATGGGATGCTCTTCACACCGTGCGCACAAGTAGTATTCAGCACTGCAAGGAAAAGCCACCACTTTTCGAGATGCTCTTGCAAGTCTTCAAAGAGTGAGATTATGACCGAGAGTCAACATCTCGGTAATGAGCAATTGATGGAACGCTTTCCTTTCCCCGCGCTCAACTAGTATCCATCAAAGCTTGTAAAAACCAGGTACTTTCAACATTCTCTTACAAGTTTTCAAAGAGTGAGAGTATGACCTAGAGTCAAATTGTCGGAAATCAGGAATTGGTGGGACGCTCTTCACACCGAGCGCACAAGTAGTATTCAGCACAGCAAGGAAAAGCCACCACAAAGAGTGAGATTCTGACCGAGAGTCAAAATACCGGCAATTAGGAATTGATGGGACGCGCTCCACATCGTGCGCAGAAGTAGTACTCATCACAGCTAATAAAAACCATCTACTTTGAAGATGCTCGTTCAAGATTTCAAAAAGTGAGATTATGACCGAGAGTCAAAATCTGGGAAATTAGGAATAGATGGGAGGCGCTTCACATTGTCCGCCAAAGTAGTAGTCTTCACAGTTAGTAAAAACAACCAACTTTCAACGTGCTCTTACAAGTTTTGAAACAGTGAGATTATGATAGACATTCAAAAATCTCGGAAATTAGGAAGTTACGGGACGCTCTCCACACCGTGGCCACAAGAACTACCCATCAAAGCTAGAAAAAACCACCTGCCTTTAACATGTTCTTAAAGTTTTCAAAGAGTGAGATTATGAGATACGGTTAAATTCACCGAGATGAGGAACTAATGGCACGCCCTCCATACCGTGCGCACATGTAGCACTTATCACAGCTGGTATAAATACGTACTTTTAACATGCTCTTAAAAGTTTTCAAAGAGTGAGATTAAGACCGAAAGTCAATATCTTGGATATAAGGAATTCTTGGGACGAGCTCCACACCGTGCGCACAAGTAATACTCATGAAAGCTCCTATAAGCCGTGTCCTCTCAACATGGGGCTACAAGAGTTCAAGGAATAAGATTATGACCGAGAGTCAAAATCTCGGAAATCAGGAATTGATGATTCGTGCTTCATACTGTGCGCATAAGAAGCACTCATAACAGCTAGTTAAAACCAGCTATTTACAACATGCCCTTACAAGACTTAAAATAGTCAGATAATGACCGACCGTTAAAATCTCGGTAATCAGGAATTAATGGCACGCGCTTGATATCGTCCGCACAAGTAGTTCTCATTACAGCTATTAAAAACCGCCTACTTTAGAAATGCTCTTACAAGTTTTGAAAGAGTGAGATTATGACCGAGAGTTAAAATCTTGGAAATAAGAAATTCATGGGATGCGCTCCAAACCGTGCACATACGTAGTACTCATCACAGCTAGTAAAAACCATCTACCTTCAACATGCTCTTAAAAGTTTTCAAAGAGTGAGATTATTACCGAGAGTCAAAACCTCGGAAAGGAGGAATTCATGGAACGCTTTCAACACCGTGCGCAAAACTATTACTCATCAAAGCTAGTAAAACCAATTACTTCCAACATGCTCTTACAAATTGTCAAACAGCGAGAGTATGACCGATAGTCAAAATCTCTGAAATGAGGAATTGGTGGAAAGCTTTCCCCACCGTAGGCACAAGTAGTACTCATCACAGCAAGTAAAAATCACCTACTTTCAACATGGTGCTACAATTTTTTAAAGAGTGAGATTATGACCGAGAGTCAAAATCTCGGAAATCAGGAACTGATGGGACTCGCTCCACAAAGTGCGGTCAAGTAGTACCCATCATAGCTAGAAATAACCACCTACTTTCAAAATGATGCAACAAATTTTCAAACAGTAAAACTAAGACCGAGAGTAAAAATCTCGGAAATTAGGTATTGATGGGACGCGCTCCATGCCGTGCGGACAAGTAGCACTCATCACAGCTAGTTAAAAAGATCAACTAATGGCACGCGCTCCATACCGTGCGCACGAGTAGTACTTATTACAGCTGGTATAAGCCACGTACTTTCAACATGCTCTTACAAGTTTTCAAAGAGTGAGATTATGACCTGCAGTCAAAATCTCGAACGTCAGGAATTGATGGAACGCGCTCCACACTGTGCGCATAAGAAGCACTCATAACAGCAAGTGAAAGCCAGCTACTTACAACATGCTCTTACAAGTCTTAAAATAGTCAGATAATGACCGGGGGTTAAAATCTCGGTAATCAGGAATTGATGGCACGCGCTGCACATCCTCCGCACAAGTAGTTCTCATAACAGCTATGAAAAACCACCTTCTTTCACAATGGTCTTACAAGTTTTCTAAGAGTGACCTTTTTACCGACAGTCAAAATCTCGTAAATCAGGAATAGATGGGACTTGCTCCACACCGTGCGCACAAGTACTACTCATCACAGCTAGTAAAAACCATCTACTTTGAAGATGCTCTTTCAAGATTTCAGAGAGTCAAAATCTCGGAAATCAGGAATTGATGGGACGCGCTCCAACCCCTGCGCACAAGTAGCGGTCATCACAGCTAGTAAACCAACCTAATTTCTACATGCTCTTACAAGTTTTCAAAGAGTGAGATTATGACCAACAGTCAAAATCTTTGAAGTCACGAATTGATGGGACGCCCTCCATGCCATGCACACAATTTGTACTCATGACAGCTAGTTAAAGCCATCTACTTTTAAAATGCTGTGACAAGTTTCTAAAGAGTGAGATTATCACCGAGAGTGCAAATCTCGGAAATCAGGAACTGAAGAGAGGCGCTCCACACTGTGCGCGCAAGTAGTACTCATCACAGCTAGTACAAACTACCAACTTTCGACATGCTCTTAGAAGTTTTCAAACAAAGAGATTATGGGACGCGCTCCATGCCATGAACACAAGTATTACTCATGACAGCTAGCAAAAACCATCTACTTTGAAAATGCTCTTAAGGGATTCCAAAGAGTGAGATTATGACCGACAGTCACAATCTTTGAAATCAGGAATTGATGGACGCGCTCCATGCCATGCACACAAGAAGTACTCATGACAGGTAGGAAAAAACATCTACTTTGAATATGCTTTTAAAAGTTTCCCAAGAGTGAGATCATGACCGAGAGTAAACATATCGGAAATCAGGAATTCATGGGACGCGCTCTACACTGTGCGCTCTAGTAGGACTCTTCAAAGCTATTAAACCTACTTTCAACATGCTTTTACAAGTTTTGAAAAAGTGAGATTATAACCGACAGTCAAAATCTCGGAAATTATTAATAAACGGGACGCCCTCGACAAAATGCGCACAAGTAGTACCCATCACAGTTAGTCAACACTATCTACTTTAAACATGCTCTTACACGTTTTCAAAGAGTGAGATTATAACCGACAGTCAAAATCTCGGAAACCATGAATTGATAAGACGCGCTCCATACCGTTCGCACAATTAGTACTCAACACAGCAAGTAAAATCGATTTACTTTCAGCATGCTCTTATAAGTTTTCAAAGAGTGAAATTATTACCAAGAGTCAAAATCTCGGAAATCAGGAATTGATGGAAAGCGCTCCACACTTTGCGCACAACTAGTAGTTATCACAGCTAGTAAATTTCATCTACTTTCAATATGCTCTTACAACTTTTGAAAGAGTGGGATTATCATCGACAGTCAAAATCTCGTTAATTAGGAAGTAACGGAACGCGCTCCACACCGTAAGTGAAAGTAGTACCCATCACAGCTAGAAAAACTACCTCCCTTCAACATGATCTTATAGTTTTCTAAAAGTGAGATTATGACCGAGAGTCAATCTGTTTGAAATCAGGAATTGATGGGACGCCCTCCAAACCGTGCGCACAAGTAGTACTCTTCACAGGTAGTAAAGACTAGCTACTTTCAACATGCCCCTAGAAGGTTTACAAGAGTGAGATTATGACGGAGTAAAAATCTCTGATCGGATCCGGTCCACACCGTGCCAACAAGTAGTACTCATTACAGCTAGTAAAAATCACCTACTTTTAAAGTGCTCTTACAAGTTTTAAAAGAGTGAGATTATTACCGAGAGTCAAAATCTTAGAAATTAGGAATTGATGGGACTCGCTCCACACCATGCCTTCAAGTAGTATCCATCACAGCTAGTAAAAACCACCTACTTTGAAAATGGTGCTACAAGTGAGATTATGACCGAGAGTCAAAATCTCGGAAATCAGGAATTCATGGGAGGCGCTCCACACAGTGCGCAACCAACTACTTTTAACATGCTCTTACAAGTTTTGAAACAGTGAGATTATGGGAGACATTCACAATCTCGGAAATTTGGAAGCAACGGGACGCTCTCCACACCGTGGCCACATTAAAGCTAGAAAAAACCACCTCCCTTTAACATGTTCTTAAGGTTTTCAAAGAGTGAGATTATGACCTACGGTTAAAATAACCGAAATAAGAAACTAATGGCACGTGCTCCATACCTTGCGCACAAGTAGTACTTATCACAGCTGGTACAAACCACGTACTTTAAACATGCTGTTACAACTTTTCAAAGAGTAAGATATTGACCGACAGTCAAAATCTCGGAAATCAGGAATTGATGGGACGCGCTTCACATCGTCCGCCAAAGTAGTACTCATCACAGCTAGTAAGAACCAACTACTTTCAACATGCTCTTACAAGTTTTGAAACAGTGAGATTATGGCAGACATTCAAAATCTCGGAAATTTGGAAGCAACGGGACGCTCTCCACACCGTGGCCACAAGTAGTACCCATTAAAGCTAGAAAAAAACCATCTCCCTTTAACATGTTCTTAAAGTTTTCAAAGAGTGAGATTATGACCTACGGTTAAAATCACCGAAATGGGAAACTAATGGCACGTGCTACATACCGTGCGCACAAGTAGTACTTATCACAGCTGGTACAAACCACGTACTTTCAACATGCTGTTACAACTTTTCAAAGAGTAAGTCAAAATCTCGGAAATCGGGAATTGATGGAACGCGCTCCACACTGTGCGCATAAGAAGCACTCATAACAGCTAGTGAAAACCAGATACTTACAACATGCTCTTACAAGTCTTGAAATAGTGAGATAATGACCGTGGGTTCAAATCTCGGTAATCAGGAATTGATCGCACGCGGTCCACATCATCCGCACAAGTAGTTCTCATCACAGCTATTAAAAAACCACCAACTTTCAGCATGGTCTTACAAGTGTTCAAAGAGTGACATTATTACCGACAGTCAAAATCTCGTAAATCAGGAATAGATGGGACTTGCTCCACACCGTGCGCAAACGTAGTATTCATCACAGCTAGTAAACACCATCTAGTTTCAAGATGCTCTTTCAAGATTTCAAAGAGTGAGTGTATGACCGAGAGCCAAATCTCGGAAATCAGGAATTGATGGGACGCGCTCCAACCCCTTCGCACAATTAGTACTCATGACAGCTAGTAAAAACCTTCTACTTTCAACATGCTCTTACAAAATGAGAGTATTACCGAGAGTCAAAATCTCGGAAAGAAGGAATTCATGGAACGCATTCAACACCGTGCGCACAACTATTACTCATCAAAGTACTAAAAACCAATCACTTTCAACATGCTCTTACAAGTTTTCAAAGAGTGAGAGTATAGTACCCATCGAAGCTAGAAAAAAGAACCTCCTTTTAACATGTTCTTAAAGTCTTCAAAGAGTGAGATACGGACCTACGGTTAAAATCACCGAAATGAGGAACTAATGGGACGCGCTCCATACCGTGCGCACAAGTAGTACTCATTACAGCTAGAAAATACCACCTAATTTCTACATGCTCTTGCAAGTTTTCAAAGAGTGAGATTATGAACCAGAGTCAAAATCTCTTCAATCATTAATTCTGGGCACACGCTCCACACCGTGCGCACAAGTAGTATTCAGCACAGCAAGTAAAAACCACCAACTTTCGACATGCTCTTACAAGTTTTCAAAGACTGAGATTATGACCGACAGTCACAATCTTTGAAATCAGGAATTGATGGGACGCGCTCCATGCCATGCACACAAGGTCGTACTCGTGACAGCTAGTAAAAAGCATCCACTTTGAAAATGTTGTTAGAGGTTTCCAAAGAGTGAGATTATCACCGAGAGTCAAAACCTCGAAAATCAGCAGTGGAAGAGAAGCGCTCCACACTGTGCGCACAAGTTGTACTCATTACAGTTAGTAAAAACCACCATCTTTCGACATGCTCTTACAAGTTTTCAAAGAGTGAATTTATGACCGACAGTCACAATATTTGAATTCAGGAATTGCTGGGACGTGGTCCATGCCCTGCACACAAGTAGTACTCATGACAGCTAGTAAAAACCATCTCTTGCTCTTAAAAGTTTCCAAAGAGTGAGATCATGACCGCGAGTAAGAATCTCGGATATCAGGAATTGCTGGTACAAGCGATGCGCAGGCAGAAATCTTGGGCTTTATCGTCATTGTACGACGCTCAGGCACACGGTCCAGAGTACTAATTACTGGTCTTTTTTTTCCTTCTAATAATTATCGTAGTTCACTCCCGGTTGGTATAAGCGATCCGCGGGTGGAAACGTCTGGCGTGATCGTCATGGTACAACGCTCAGGCAAAGTGTCAAGCACTCCGAACCTTCCCTAAATAACCGACAGGCCTACCCCTTTGGAAAAATGCCAGAGCGTAGAGGAAACGCTACGAAGTGATTTTGCGTTTTCTGGCCCGCGTTTTCTCGAAACTTTAGCGCAGAATAGGGAACAAAACACAGGGAAATGTTTACCAGACGAAAACAAGCTTGTGAAAAAGGCTGAAAAAGTTACTTAGTATAGTTTTCCCCAGAGCTCTTCGGAGCTACGTTCATTTTTATACGTATTAATATTCGCCGATGAATTACGTGAGGAAACTCGGTAAACCCATCACTATGTACTATAAAATATTACAAATATGCATTACTCTAATATTACCCTAAATAATAAAAAACTATACAACTAATACTGGATCGAAGATAAAATAAAACCTGCTTTACATGAGTGCCTCCTGTAAACATTAAGTCATTTGATGAGAAAATACGCTCGCAGCCAGCCCGAAACGCTCTAAGAGAGTCAGCTTGCCGCAACTCAGTTGGTAAGCTATTCCAAAGAACATCCCCCAGAATATAGCTAAAACTGTTTTTCATTTACTTTGTGTGTGGCAGTGGAATAGCAAGTTTGCCCTCTGTGTCTCTTAAGAACCGGGAGCCAAACCGTTTAGCTACTTATAAGCCATCACAGCCTTCTGGATTTAATGTTGAGAATCCAGTTTTACCCATCCAAGTTTTTGGATGAGAAACTCAACGTTGGCTTCGTGATTCGATTAAGTAAGGATACGCGCAGCGCGATTTTAGAGTTATTGAAGTTCATTAGCTACTAACAGTTTTACCGCAGCGTCCTCAAACAGAATTACAGTAGTCTTAGTGAGGCTGTACTAAAGACATGAAAATTGATCGGACAGTCTCCTGTGGCGGAACAAAACACCTCACTCGCTTCTACGCGCGCCAATACCAGACGCGATTTTCTTACATAATTTATCAAAATGAACATTCCAGGATAAATTCTGATCAATGTGAACACCTAGACATTTTGTAGAAGTTACTTGAGTTATAGGAGCACCGTCAATGATAAGTAATGGGGAGTTGTGAAGTGTGCTTAGTCTTTGCCTTGATCCCATCAAGTAAACTCAGTTTTAGATGCATTAACAGTAAGCTTGACGTTATTATTATCAAATGTTAAGTGTGTGTCATCCGCATTCATTCGAGGTTCAGAATTTAACAGACAATTAGGCAAATCGCTTATATATTTTATGAAAAGAAGTGGACCCAGAATTGTACCTTGAGGGATACCGCAAGTAAGCAACAGCGTTGTTTGCGCCGGTCCAAGTATGATTTAAACCAATCGTACGAAGTGTCCTTGACCGTAATATTTCTTCAATTTAGACAAAAGAATGTCGTGAGCGACAGTGTCAAAGGCTTTCTTTAAATCCAAGAAAACGACCGCGTTTACATTACCCTGGTCAATGCTGTAAGCCCAACTATCAGTTGCTTCAAGTAATGCAACAGTGCAATGAAGAGGTCGAAATCCCCATTGATGGCTTGAAATGAGTTTGTGTTTAGTAAAATAATTATAGAGTTGGTCATAAATGATTCTCTCCAATACTTTTGCTACAATAGGAATTACTGAAATTGTGCGGTAATTATTTCAATCTGAGCGTTCACCCTGTTTGAACAAGGGGATGACTTGAGCAAGTTTCCATTGATCAGGAAAACTCCCGGGAAAACAATCGATTGATTAAACGGATAGTACAGAGTCGATCAGCTATTGACTTCAGCACATCCGCGCAAGAGCGTTGCTGATATTTTGTCCAAAGCAGTAGATTTTGATTTACATATCATTTCGATAAAAGCACTGGAAAGAACCTTGGAGACGGTGGTTGTTTTTAAATTGGAATCGAACGTGCAATGAAAAGTCTCGGTTAAATAATCTAAATGTGAAATAATCGGTCGTCATTGACATGAATATTATTTGCTGACTTGAGTCCAGTAGAAGAAAAATGACAATTAAAGGCATTAGAGAGCTCATGAGAATCGTAAATACAATTGCCATTAGGGAGCTTAATTTCATTTACAACAGAATCGTGTGATTTTTCTGGACATAAGTTCATTAACAATTAACTCTCCAGGTGTTACGCCAATCACCTTGGGACTCACTGAGTGCATGCTTACGTTGACCGTATTGCGAAGGTTTTTGAATTTACTCCAATCTTTTACATCGCCAGAACGAGTGGCTTTTAGTTTTAGAATATCTCTTGCATACAAACACCTTTTAAGTTGTGAGGTAATCCAAGATGATTTGCATGCACGAACACGTTTGTTTCATGACGGGGGAGGGGGGGAGGGGTCACGATTGGCAACACAATTAAGGAACAGTTTTTTTCCAAACATCCCTCATATAATTTGGTTATCATAAGTACTTATGCCAATTTTGATGGGGCAATATCCTAGCGAAATTGGAAGAATTGAAGTTCCTAAATTTTCTATGGGTAACTGTAGTATGGCCCTTAGATAGTCGATCAATAGAAAGCTTTCCATAAACGTAAACAAGGCTGTGTTTGTCGGTCGTGGTCATGGCGGTAAGACGTGTTTTCACGAGCTCCGCCAACCGTCCTTGTATTTTATATCGTCTTTGGCCAAGATTTACAGTGTAGCATCTGTGTATGTGTTTGATAAGCGTGTGTATGTGTTTTTATAAGCGAACATGGCTGAATTGAGTCAAATCAAGGAGTTGTTGAAGAAGGAATTAACGCCTATTCACGCCAAGCTAGTTATGCTGGAGGAAAACTTTAAGCAACTAACAGCCTCGTATGAATATCTTTCGGCCAAATACGACCAACTCCTCGAACAGTCTAAGGGCACCAATGAGAAGATTATTGGCTTCGTCAAATCAACGAAAACTATGCAGTCAGAGATCAACTCAAACAAGGACATGGCTCTTAAAACAATGGCCGAAACCGAGGTAATGGCTCAGTATTTCCGAAGGGATTGCCTTGAGATTTCAGGAGTGAAACCGAATGCAGAATATAGCAGCGAAAACATCGTAGAAAGTATTGGGAAGATCCTGAATGTTAACGTCACCGAGAAAGACATTTCAGTAGCTCATCCATTGCCTTCGTACAAGAAAGAGGCGTTGCCAAAACTAATTGTGAAATTCACACGCAGCAATGTTCGTAACGAGTTTTACGCGAAAAGAAAGGTCCTCGCTGGCAAGAATCTCCCAGAGGATCCTGTTCTCAAAAGCTTTCTTGTGGGTAAGAACATATATATTTCTGAATCACTGACTCACCAAAGGAAAAACGTCTATGGTGACATCAATAAGTATCGGAAGAAGTTAATGTGGAAATTTATTTGGTCACATAATGGAAGGATTTATGTAAAAAAGAATGAAACCGCTACCGAACAGCACTCATTTGACAACGCTGACGACTTCTGCAAGTTTAAAGAACGCTTTAAAGCACCGTGATTTCAAAATGCAGAGAGAGACAAGTGTCTCCTACGACCAGGTATTTTAGATTGGTAGAGAAATTGTCACGAAGTCTCCTTCTGAGATTAGTAGTTATTTACTCACAGCTACTGTTTGACATTGTACAAGTAAATTTATTTGAACTAACGGACCGATACCGAAATGTTACTGAGTGAACTTCCCTTTTATGTTCTTAGTAATGAAGAATTTGTAAAAGAAACAGGAGCATGGGTTCACGATTCAGCTAGCTCACTACTTGAGTCTAGAGATTTATTTAAAGATATTATCCCGAGCCCAGAGAAGACCGATGGTCAGGATTGTAATGAGAGCTTGGCTAGCGAGTTCATTGAATCTAATTACCACAGCGTTAAACAATGTGGGCGTAGGTTCTATGATATCAGGAATAAAGGCTTATCTATATTACACTGTAACATCCGTAGCTTGACAAAAATCTTAACTCTTTTAAACGATATTTTGCAAAGCGTTAAAGAATTACCGAATATCTTAGCTATTTCTGAAACAAAACTTTCAGATAGTAATCCACTAGATGTTTCAATTCCAGGCTATTCATTTTTAGGTGCGAACTCTAAAACCTTTGCCGGAGGTGAGGGACTATATCTGTCAGAAAATGTTAATTTTAAACGTAGAAATGATTTAGATCTTGGTTTGCTTGAGGGGCTTGAGAATTGTTGGATTGAAATTGAAAGAAAGAAACAAAAGAATGTAGTTATTGGATGTATTTATAGACATCCATCCCAAAATCGTGAGTGCTTCTATCAAGCCATTAAATCTAAATTAGAGATGTTAAATAACGAAGGCTGTGAGGTTTATATTACAGGTGATATAAACATTGACTTTTTTCGATACAATACTGACAACCAAACATCTGAATACTTTGATATGCTGCTAAGCTTGGGTTAATCACTAAACCTACAAGAATTACTGACCATTCCGCTACACTAATAGATCATATCTACACAAATGTTCCGCAAAAGGTGGTTAAATCTGGAGTCTGTCTTGCTGGAATAACTGATCATTTGCCGATTTTTTGCACTGTTGATAATAAGCTCCCAACATATGACGGATTGAAGTATTTCAGAGATTTTTCTAGATTCAAAGATGAGCTGTTTATTAATGATCTTAACAACTTGAACTTAAACAATCTGGTTAGTTCAGATGTGAATCAAAGCATGAATAATATTCTCAAAGCTCTAACAAAGATAACAGATAAGTATGCCCCCTTAAAGAAAATCTCTAATTCACGAAAAAGGTTGTTAAAAAAACCATGGATATCAAAATGTTTGTTAGTTTGTTAATTAAGTCCCATTTCCTAAGTAAAGATCCTGATAAGATAACGCAATACAAAATTTATAGCAATAAACTTAACAAGCTCAAAGAACAAGCAAAAAAGAATTATTTTACAGCTCAATTTAACTTAAATAAGCACAATATAAAAGCCACCTGGGGACTAATGGGAATGTTAATCAATAGAAAAAAGAATCCAAGTACATCTATAAATCATTTATTCTATAAACATAGGATCTACACCGATAAAAGAGACATATGTGAGCATCTCAACTCTCATTTTATTAATGTGGGCCTAAGCTTGGCTGCACAAATAGGTGACTATGGTAACCTTAATCCAACTCAATATATCACAAGATCGTATAGTAATAGTTTTATGTTCCGTGCTATTAATGTCCAAGAAGTAAAAGACCTGATACAAAACTTGAAAATCAACAAAGCTTCAATTGACATTCCTAACAAATGTATAAAATTGGCAGTAGACCGCATTAGTGAAGCCCTGACGGAAGTGTTTAACTATTCTCTTGTTCAAGGGATAATGCCCGATATATTAAAGGTATATAAAAATATACCTATACCTATAGCTATAGAAAAAGGCGGAGATCCAACTGACCCATCTAACTTTCGTCCAATATCTACACTTTACTCATTTGCGCAATTCTTTGAGAAGCTTGTCTACTCCCAAGTTTTAACTTATCTAGAAAAATATGATATTCTGAAAAAATTTTAGTTTGGCTTTCGCAAAGGACGATCAACAGAACAGGCGATAGTAGAAATTAGTGATAATTTGAAGAAAGCCATAGACAACAATCTATACACTTGCGGAGTCTTTCTAGACTTCGCCAAGGCTTTTGATACTATAAACCATCAAATCTTGCTCAAAAAGTTAGAGGCATATGGCATAAGGGTATTCCCTTAAAGTGGTTCACAAATTACTTGTTTAATGGGCAACAATATGTTTCTCTTAATAGTTTTGAGTCATCAAAACAAACGATGAAATGTGGTATACCACAGGGTAGTTCCCTTGGCCCTCTTTTATTCTTACTCTATATAAAAGACATTTTTAACTGCTCTGATAAACTGAACTTTAGGATTTTTGCTGATGATACTAATGTTTTTGCCTCATCACCTTCTATTCGCGATCTTGAAAAACTAATTAACGAAGAGCTGGCTAAAATTAAAGAATGGTGCGATCTAAACAAGCTATCTATAAATATTAAGAAAACTAATTTCATGATTGTTAAATCCCCTAACAAGAAATCAGGAAACATAAATATTAAATTACCAAATAAAGATGGAAATAGTGACCTAATAGAAAAACGAGATCATATTAAATACTTAGGTGTCTTACTTGATCAAAAGCTTTCATGGAAGCACCACATAGCATACGTCTGCTCTAGAATTGCCCGAAATACTGGGGTTTTTAGCAAACTAAGGCATTATATGTCTCTAGCCCAATTAAAACAACTTTATTATAGTCTTGTCAATCCCTACATATCTTATGCTATTCTTGCATGGGGGAGTGGGTATAAAACTCAAATTAAAAAAGTATAAACATAAGAAAACACAGTAATAAGAACAATATTTTTTGCCACTACTCATGGAAAGAACACTGAAAGTGCCTATCCCTTTATCAACTTATTAGATATCCTATCAGTTAATTCTATCTTTAAATTGCAAGCACTTAAATTTGCACATCGTTGGCATATCAAAGCACTACCAAACATCTTTGAAAACTATTTTCAGTATCCTACTGATATTCATAGTTATAATACCAGATATGCCACTAATAAAAATTTTTATAAGCCGTACACAAGAACCAACATTGGAAAACAATCTGTATCTTCAATTGTAGTTGACCTTTGGCAAGATCTTCCAACTAGCTTGAAAAATCTTAACATTTTTACCTTTCCTGGCAAATTAAAAGAATTTCTTCTTAAAACTCAATCCAGTAAGTAAAATCATGCCAACGAGTGCCTACATATGTGCTTATTTTTTCGTCTTAGTTTTTAAATGTGTGTATCTGTTGTTGTTTCTGTGTTGTTCTTGTCGTATCTACTACAATAAGTTTAATTAAGGTTCCTTAGCTAGGGGCTAACTAGAAAACTTAAGTTGATTTAACCCCTAGACACCTTTAAATGGTAATGGTTTAGCTTTTTTCCCCTTTTTACACATCAAAATTCCTTTAAAAATATAATGCTAATTGTTAGAAAAGGTGTAAATAATAAAGATTGTTGTTGTTGTTGTTATCCATAACGCCGTTTCTGTGCTAAACAGGGAACAGATTATGTACTCATGGTCGTCTGTGGGAGGTGTTATGTAAACATAGATAAACATGCTGGCGAATTTTAACATATAAATCACTTTTACGTCGATCACCTGGGCTATTTTGCCCCTATGGAGTCTTGTAAGCATAAGCAAAAAGTATTTTCACGCGAGATATTTTAACAGTCGATATGTGACGCATCAGACCATTGCCGTTTGCTGGCTTTCCTTCCTTACACCCATTAAGTAATTCGAAAACAAAGTGCAATCCACTGAAAAAAATACCAAGACTCGGGCACTTTTGTCATTTGGTTGGTTTTTCCCGTCACTTGAAAAAGTGCTTCATGCAAAGGCGTTCGAATCCTTTATAAATCTTTACGATCAAAAGAAAGGAGCAAAAAAGGAAATAGGATGAAAAGTAATCTGGTATTGAACTAGCGACCTTGCTGGGTCAGTGACAGTAAAATCACTAACTTAGTCCAAGTGCTAGCAAGGCTATTCACACGTGCGATCTAATTATTTGATTGCGTCTTTCGTTGAATGCTACTTCCGTTCCGATTCTGAGCATCCGGGCAATGATTCTTCGAAAGTTTGCCTTCGTTTACCTCAAAAACGAAGTGAAGACAAGCGAAAAACACACCAAGGCGTCGTTAATTAAGTAAATTGAAGACCACATGCAAAGAAAGCAGACTCTTTTGATCGCAAACAATGCCCTAAATCCGTTTATCGCACGCGGAATTCACAGGAAGAGCTACAGCGCTTAAACAGAAGAACAAAGAAAAGAAAGAAATCTTGCCTTTTGTAACACAATATCAACCATCAATATCCAATTTAAAAGAAGCTTTACTCAAAAAATGGCACCTCATACAAAATCAACCGCTACTTCGCCAGATATTCAAACAACCACCTTGAAGGATCTACTCGTTAGAGCAAAAATATAAAAGGTTCAAAATATCTTTCACGCCGGTAGGGATTGTGCGGCCTGTCACCCCTTGCGCTATCACTCTCTCAAACGAAAAACTAACTGACGCGCAAATCAAATTAATCTCCCGGGGTTTAAAATCCATTCCTATGAACACACCGAACAAACATAAAATCCGACGGCAACTATTGCAGGATTTTGAAAACTTTGCAAGGCGAATGCGCCATAAATATATGTTCCATGGACAAAATAGGGAAATCCACCCTTTCTACGTTAAATCTGACTGGAAACCTCCAGTTCAACCATCAGTCGCCCTCGAGAGCTAATGGGAAGAGGTTAAATTGCAACAAAACCATCACATCAATCTAAAAAAGGCGGACAAGGGAAGCACTACTGTTGTCATGAATAAGACTGACAAGATAAGAGAGGGTCAAACTCAAATCAACGACGAAAATAACTACAGACCTCTCACTGAGCCCATGGTGAAAGAAACGCAAAGCAAGGTCTCGCGCCTAATTACAAATCTACACCGTGAAAAACACATCGACGACATGACTAAAAAATGGCTTTCACAAACACCTTGCCCACCAAGAATACCAGAGTTCTACACTCTTACAAAAATTCACAAACCAACTCTTACAGGGAGACCAATCATCTCCGGCTGTGATGGGCCAACAGAAAGAATTTCATCTTTTGTTGACACACTGCTTCAACCAATATCAAAGTTACAAAAGTCATACCTTAAAGACACAACTGACTTTATAAACTTTATCGAAAGCACAAAGGTTAAAAACCGCACATTCCTTGTATCGATGGACGTCACAAGTCTCTACACAAATATACCACAAAACGAGGGCATTGACACAGTATGCAAAGCATATGATAACTTTTACAAAGACAGCCCTCCCATTCCGACACACTACCTACGGGAAATGCTTAGGCTAATTCTAAAAGAAAATTCTTTCCAATTCAATGGGAAGCAATATCTTCAAATTCATGGGACAGCTATGGGAACGAAAATGGCTGTTTCCTTTGCCAATATATTTATGGCAAAGATTGAAACCGAAATCCTAAGCAAAACCGTTTTTAAACCTACAGTTTGGAAACGCTATATTGACGATATCTTTTCATTGTGGGACATAAGTAAACCCGACATTGAAACTTTCATCGAACAAGCAAATTCACATCACCCAACTATCAAATTCACGGCCGATATCTCTGACACTGAGACTGTGTTCCTAGACATGGTTATATACAAAGGCAACAGATTCAAGGAACAATCGACCCTTGATATAAGAACACATTTTAAGCCAACGGAAACCTTCCAGTACACACATTTCACCTCTTGCCACCCACCAAGTGTCAAAAATGGATTCGTGAAGGGCGAATGCTTAAGAATCCTTAGAACAAACTCCTCAAAAGCTACTTTTGAAGAGAACATTTCAAACTTCAAGAAACACTTGGTGGACAGAGGTTACCCACGCAATCTAATAGACAAAATCCTATCAGGAATAAAATTCACAGGAAGAGCTACAGCGCTTAAACAGAACAACAAAGAAAAGAAAGAAATCTTGCCTTTTGTAACACAATATCAACCATCGATATCTAATTTAAAAGAAGCTTTACTCAAAAAATGGCACCTCATACAAAATCAACCGCTACTTCGCCAGATATTCAAACAACCACCTATCCTTTCATATAAGAAAGGGAAATCCTTGAAGGATCTACTCGTTAGAGCAAAAATATAAAAGGTTACAAAATATATTTCACGCCGGTAAGGATTGTGCGGCCTGTCACCCCTTGCGTTATCACACTAGTCTTCTTCTTTGTATACCATAGGTATAAAAAGTTTGATGCAATAAAGAAGAAATGATTAAATATGTGACTGGTCATCGCAGTTATGAACACAACTTAAGCAGTTGTCAGTACGGGATTCGAACCCACGACCTCTGCGATACCGGTGCAGCGCTCTAGCGACTGAGCTAACAAACCATCTGTTTGGTGCTTCGTAATATACCCGTGAGTGGTGAATATATGAGAATGATCATATGATAAATATATGATAAATTATATCTCGATTAGTATACGCTTAATTATCGTTGAAACCTTCGTCTTGGTTGGAATCACCTCTCTGAAAAGAAAATCGCTACAAGTTTGAGAAGACAACTCTAAAAAAGTTTAAGAGGAGATCACATTGTGTTCCTTTTGTCTTATTATCATTTTTAGCGAATACGCATGCGCAATTTCCGCGTTCTCGAGTACGCAGTTGTGTACCATCCGGCAGAACTCAATGAATGCTTTAAGCTATATATATCGCTCGCAATCTTGATGTAAGCCGAGTGGGACTGAGCTGCGAAGTCAGAACGGGATCTGTCACATATGGTTTCGGGGCCGGCATTTCTCTCCCTCAATGCCCTGCGGGTTGCGGGTATCTGAATGAGTAGCGAGCGACCAATACTCGAGGCTGGTATAAGCGATGCGCAGGCAGAAATCTTGGGCTTCATCGTCATGGTACGACGCTCAGGCACACGGTCCAGAGGTACTAATTACTGGTCATTTTTTTTTTCCTTCTAATAATTATCGTAGTTCACACCTGGTTGGTATAAGCGATCCGCGGGTGGAAACGTCTGGCGTGATCGTCATGGTACAACGCTCAGGCAAAGTGTCAAGCACTCTAAAGCATCCCTAAATAACCGACAGGCTTACCCCTTTGGAAAAATGCAATAGCTTAGTAGAAACGCTACGAAGTGACTTTGCGTTTTTTGGCCCGTGTTTTCTCGACACTTAAGCGCAGAATAGCGAACAAAATACAGGGCAATGTTTACCGCACGAAAACAAGCTTGTGAAAAGTGCTGAAAAAGTTACTTAGTATAGTTTTCCCCAGAGCTCTTCGGAGTTACGGTCATTTTTATACGTATTAATATTCGCGCGTGAATTACGTGAGGAAACACGGTAAACCCATCCGTATGTACTATAAAACATTACAAATATGCATTACTCTAATATTACCCTAAATAATCAAAAACTATACAACTAATACGAGATCGAAGAGAAAATAAAACCTTCTTTACATGAGTGCCGCGTGTAAACATTAAGTCATTTGATGAGAAGAAACGCTGGCAGCCAGCCCGGAACGCTCTAAGAGAGTCACTCTGCCGCAGCTCAGTTGGTAAGGAATTTCAAAGAACTCCCCCAGAGTATAGCTTAAACTATTTTTCGGTTCTTAGTGCGTGGCAGTGGAATTGGAAGTTTGCCCTCTGTGTCCCTTAAGGATCGGAGTAATTGCAGACGCTACTACGGTCAATAAATTTAGAACTAAGATAACCGGGACAGCCTTATGGATTGGATGTTGAGAATCCAGTTTTACCCATCCAAGCTTTTGGATGAGAAAATCAAGGTTGGCTTCATGATTCGAGTAAGTAAGGATACGCGCATCGCGATTTTAGAGTTTTTGAAGTTCATTAGCTACTAACAGTTTTACCGCAGCGTCCCCAAACAGAATTGCAGTAGTCTTAGTGATGCTGTACTAAAGACATGAAAATTGATCGGACAGACAGACAGACAGACAGAACTTTACTTTACGTGGCACTCCACTTAGCTAAAAGCTACTTCGGAGGAAGGTCACAAATAAACAAATAAATTAGAAAACTAAAGGAAGGTTAAAATTTAGCTAACAATCTAAAAATTTAAGAATCTAAAATTTCTAAGAAATTTAATTGGTTGTTAGTACATTTATAAATATGACTTAAAATTACAATTTCAAAAACTAATAACAATTTTAGAAAGCTACATGACGAATATTTCTTTAAAATTCCCTTGTGCCGGCCGTGGCGCGAATCGAATCCGGTAGCGCATTTCATGTCTTTGCCGCGAAGTACCGAAAAGACCTGAGACCATGCTTGGTGCTTCTTACTTTGGGCAATGAGAGCATGTTCGTGCCCCCTAAGTTATATTTTGTGTCCTTAACCTTGAATAGGTTTACAATGGGGGTCGGTGCCCTCTCCTGAAAACAACTATTTATTGTGATTAACATATCCTGGAAACGACGTCCCTCTAGCGTGCTACGCAAACCAATCGAATTTAGCAACCTATCGTAAGAGCTTTTCTTGTCCTTGTATACAAATCTAAGTGCACGTTCATTTACTCTCTCCAGTTTCTTGGTGTTCCTGGCTCCACAGTGTTGCCATATTTGGCTACAATAATCAAAATGCGGTAAGATAAAAGCACGATACAGTGCTTCCTTAGTTTTACAAGGCAGAACATTCTTAAGCCTATTTAAGGCATTTACTTGTCCTCCTCCTTTTCGGCAGATAGATGCAACATGAGAGTCGAATTTCAACTTATCATCTAATGTTACGCATAGTAGCTGTATCTCCACAGCCTCCTGTGGAACAAAACACCTCACTCGCTTCAACGCGCGCCAATACCAGACGCGATTTTCTTGCATAATTTATCAACATGAACATTCCAGGATACATTCTCATCAATGTGAACACCTAGACATTTTGCAGAAGTTATTTGAGTTATAGGAGCACCGTCAATGATAAGTTATGGGGAGTTGTGAAGTGTGCTTAGTCTTTCCCTTGATCCCATCAAGTAAACCCAGTTTTTGATGCATTAACAGTAAGCTTAACGTTATTATTATCAAATGCTAAGTGTGTGTCAACCGCATTCTTTCGAGGTTCAGAATTTAACACAAAATTAGGCAAATCGTTTATAGATTTTATCAAAAGAAGTGGACCCAGAATTGTACCTCGAGGGATACCGCAATTAAGCAACAGCGTTGTTTGCGCCGGTCCAAGTATGATTTAAACCAGTCGTACGAAGTGTCCTTGACCGTAATATTTCTTCAATTTAGACAAAAGAATGTCGTGAGCGACAGTGTCAAAGGCTTTCTTTAAATCCAAGAAAACGACCGCGTTTACAGTACCCTGGTCAATGCTGTAAGCCCAACTATCAGTTGCTTCAAGTAATGCAACAGTGCAATGAAGAGGTCGAAATCCCCATTGATGGCTTGAAATGAGTTTGTGTTTAGTAAAATAATTATAGAGTTGGTCATAAATGATTCTCTCCAATACTTTTGCTACAACAGGAATTACTGAAATTGTGCGGTAATTATTTCAATCTGAGCGTTCACCCTGTTTGAACAAGGGGATGACATTAGAAAGTTTCCATTTATCAGGAAAACTCCCGGGAAAACAATCGATTGATTAAACGGATAATACAGAGTGGATCAGCTATTGAAATCAGCACATCCGCGCAAGAGCGTTGCAGATATTTTGTCCAAACCAGTAGATTTGATTTAGATATCACTTCGATAAAAGCACTGG
Source organism: Pachyseris speciosa (assembly GCA_016490735.1). Taxonomy (NCBI): domain Eukaryota; kingdom Metazoa; phylum Cnidaria; class Anthozoa; order Scleractinia; family Pachyseridae; genus Pachyseris; species Pachyseris speciosa. The sequence continues at coordinate 138,580 of JAEMWC010000535.1, read as the reverse complement.
AAAGAACCTTGGAGACGGTGGTTGTTTTTAAATTGGAACGTGCAATGAAAATTCTCGGTTAAATAATCTAAATGTGAAATAATCGGTCTTCACTGACATGAATATTAGTTGCTGACTTGAGTCTAGTAGAAGAAAAATGACCATTAAAGGCATTAGAGAGCTCATGAGAATCGTAAATACAATTGCCATTAGGGAGCTTAATTTCATTTACAACAGAATCGTGTGATTTCCTGGACATAAGTTCATTAACAATTAACAGGGAACAGATTATGTACTCATGGTCGTCTGTGGTAGGTGCTCTGTAAACATAGATAATTTAACATATAAATTGCTTTTACGTCGATCACCTGGGCTATTTTGCCTCTATGGAGTCTTGTAAACATAAGCAAAAAGTATTTTCACGCGAGATATTTTAACAGTCTATATGTGACGGATCAGACCATTGCAGTTTTGAGGCTTTCCTTCATTACACCCATTAAGTAATTCGAAAACAAAGTGCAATCCACTGAAAAAAATACGGAGACTGATTATTGACGAAATAAATTGAAGGCCACCTGCAAAACCTCAGGCACTTTTGTCATTTGGTTGGTTTTTCCCGTGGCTTGAAAAAGTGCTTCATGCAAAGGCGTGCGAATCCTTTATAAATCTTTATGATCAAAACAAAGGAGCAAAAAAGGAAATAGGATGAAAAGTAATCTGGTCTTGAACTAGCGACCTTGCTGGGTCAGTGACAGTAAAATCACTGACTTAGTCCTAGTGCTAGCAAGGCTATTCACACGTGCGATCTAATTATTTGATTGCGTCTTTCGTTGAATGCTACTTCCGTTCCAATTCTGAGCACCCAGGCAATGATTCTTCGAACGTTTGGCTTCGTTTTAATCAAAAACGAAGTGAAGACAAGCCAAAAACACACCAAGGCGTCGTTAATTAAGTAAATTGAGGACAACATGCGAACAAATCAGACACTTTTGATCACAAACAATGCCCTAAATCCGTTCATCGCAAGCGCGCCTAGTCTTCTTCTTTGTATACGATAGGTATAAAAAGTTTGATGAAATAAAGAAGAAATGATTAAATATG
>JAEMWC010000535.1:130000-132500 GCA_016490735.1 Pachyseris speciosa | reverse complement strand
GTTCCAAATGTTTCAAGCGTTCCAGAAGAAAACAAACGTCGCTCAACTAGAAATTCGATCGAAACCAAAACGTTTAAATGAAGAGATGTAAAGAACTCAGCAGAAAAGGACACTGTGTCAAAGAACTCCAACAACTTAATTATAAAGACAATTACGTGCACTTTTTAGATTACCTTAAAATTAGTTTTCATTTTTTTCCCAATTTCAATTTAAGCGGGAAGAAGTGTTATGGTGTTAACGAATTGTATTACGTATTAATGAATCAGGTTTTTCTGTAAGAAGTTACGTAATACCCAGAGCGGATGTAAAAGGTTTATATAACATGCGTTCCTGCATGTAATGTGTGGCAGAAATTGTAGTTTTCGTGAAACATTTAATTCTTTTCAGTCGGCCGTTTTATCCGCGGGTGATTTCTTTTGCGTTCGGACACGACATAAAGCACTCTAAATCATCCCTAAATAACCGATGTCAAGGCTTACCCCTTTGGAAAAATGTAAGAGCTTAGTGGAAACGCTACGAAGTGACTTTGCGTTTTTTGGCCCGTGTTTTCTTGAAACTTAAGCGCAGAATAACGAGGGCAATGAATAACAGGGCAATGTTTACCACACGAAAACAAGCTTGTGAAAAGTGCTGAAAAAGTTACTTAGTATAGTTTTCCCCAGAGCTCTTTGGAATTACGTTCATTTTTATACGTATTAATATTTGCGCGTGAATTACGTGAGGAAACACGGTAAACCCATCAGTATGTACTATAAAATATTACAAATATGCATTACTCTAATATTACCCTAAGTAATCAAAAACTATACAACTAATGCTAGATCGAAGATAAAATAAAACCTGCTTTACACGAGTGCCGCGTGTAAACATTAAGTCATTTGATGAGAAGAAACGCTGGCAGCCAGCCTGGAACGCTCTAAGAGAGTCCCCCTGCCGCAGCTCAGTTGGTAAGTAATTCCAAAGAAATCTCCCCAGAGTATAGCTAAAACTGTTTTTCATTTACTTTGTGTGTGGATTGGAGTAATTACAGACGCTACTACGGTCAATAAATTTAGAACTAAGATAACCGGGAGCCAAACCATTTAGCCACTTATAAGCCATCACAGCCTTATGGATTGAATGTTGAGAATCCAGTTTTACCCATCCAAGTTTTTGGATGAGAAAATCAACCTTGGCTTCATGATTCGAGTAAGTAAGGATACGCGCAGCGCGATTTTAGAGTTTTTGAAGTTCATTAGCTACTCACATTTTTACCGCAGAATCCCCAAACAGAATTGCAGTTGTCTTAGTGAGGCTGTACTAAAGACATTAAAATTGATCGGACAGACAGACAGACAGACAGACAGACAGAACTTTATTTTACGTGGCACTCCACTTAGCTAAAAGCTACTTCGCAGGAAGCCCACAAATAAACAAATAAATTAGAAAACTAAAGGAAGGATAAAATTTAGCTAACAATCTAAAAATTTAAGAATGTAAAATTTCTAAGAAATCTAATTATTTATTAGTACATGTATAATTATGAATTAAAAATTACAATTTAAAAAACTACGTAACTACAATAATAACAATTTTAGAAAGCTACATGACGAATATTTCTTAAAAATTCTCTTGTGCTGGCCATGGCGCGAATCGAATCCGGCAGCGCATTCCATGTCTTTGCCGCGAAGTACCGAAAAGACCTGAGACCATGCTTGGTGCTTCTTACTTTGGGCAATGAGAGCATGTTCGTGCCCCCTAAGTTATATTTTGTGTCCTTTACCTTGAATAGGTTTACAATGGGGGTCGGTGCCCTCTCCTGAAAACAACTATTTATTGTGATTAACATATCCTGGATACGACGTCCCTCTAGCGTGCTACGCAAACCAATCGAATTTAGAAACCTATCGTAAGAACTTTTCTTGTCCTTATATACAAATCTAAGTGCACGTTCATTTACTCTCTCCAGTTTCTTGGTGTTCCTGGCTCCACAATGTTGCCATATTTGGCTACAATAATCAAAATGCGGTAAGATAAAAGCACGATATAGAGATTCCTTAGTTTTACAAGGCATTACATTCTTCAGCCTATTTAAGGAATTTACTTGTCCTCCTGCCTTTCGGCAGATACATGCGACATGAGAGTCGAATTTCAACTTATTATTTAATGTTACGCATAGTAGCTGTATCTCCACAGTCTCTTGTGGAACAAAACACCTCACTCGCTTCAACGCGCGCCAATACCAGACGCGATTTTCTTACATAATTTATCAACATGAACATTCCAGGATAAATTCTGATCAATGTGAACACCTAGACATTTTGTAGAAGTTACTTGAGTTATAGGAGCACAGTCAATGATAAGTAATGGGGAGTTGTGAAGTGTGCTTAGTCTTTGCCTTGATCCCATCAAGTAAACTCAGTTTTAGATGCATTAACAGTAAGCTTGACGTTATTATTATCAAATGTTAAGTGTGTGTCAGCCGCATTCATTCGAGGTTAAGAATGAAACACACAATTAG
>JAEMWC010000535.1:52500-125000 GCA_016490735.1 Pachyseris speciosa | reverse complement strand
GCTATATATATCGCTCGGAATCTTGATGTAAGCCGAGTGGGACTGAGCTGCGAAGTCAGAAAGGGATTTGTCACATATGGTTTAGGGGCCGGCATTTCTCTCCCTCAATGCCCTGCGGGTTGCGGGTATCTGAAACAATAGCGAGGGACCAATACTCGAGGCTGGTATAAGCGATGCGCAGGCAGAAATCTTGGGCTTCATCGTCATGGTACGACGCTCAGGCACACGGTCCAGAGGTACTAATTACTGGTCTTTTTTTTTCCTTCTAATAATTATCGTAGTTCACTCCCGGTTGGTATAAGCGATCCGCGGGTGGAAACGTCTGGCGTGATCGTCATGGTACAACGCTCAGGCAAAGTGTCAAGCACTCTAAATCATCCCTTAATAACCGACAGGCTTACCTCTTTGGTAAAATGCAAGAGCTTAGTGGAAACGCTACGAAGTGACTGGGTGTTTTGGCCCGTGTTTTCTCGAAACTTAAGCAAAGAATAGCGATCAAAATACAGGGCAATGTTTACCACACGAAAACAAGCTTGTGAAAAAGGCTGAAAAAGTTACTTAGTATAGTTTTCCCCAGAGCTCTTCGGAGCTACGTTCATTTTTATACGTATTAATATTCGCCTGTGAATTACGTGGAGAAACACGGTAAACCCATCAGTATGTACTTTAAAATATTACAAATATGCATTACTCTAATATTACCCTAGATAATCAAAACCTATACAGCTAATACTAGATCGAAGATAAAATAAAACCTGCTTTACATGAGTGCCGCGTGTAAACATTAAGTCATTTGATGAGAAGAAACGCTGGCAACCAGCCCGGAACGCTCTAAGAGAGTCAGCCTGCCGGAGCTCAGTTGGTAAGCTATTCCAAAGAACTCCCCCAGAGTATAGCTAAAACTAGTTTTCATTTACTTTGTGTGTGGCAGTGGAATAGCGAGTTTGCCCTCTGTTTCCCTTAAGGATCGGAGTAATTACAGACGCTACTACGGTCAATAAATTTAGAACTACGATAACTGGGAGCCAAACCATTTGGCCACTTATAAGCCATCACAGCCTTATGGATTAAATGTGGAGAATCCAGTTTTACCCATCCAAGTTTTTGGATGAGAAAATCAACGTTGGCTTCATGATTCGAGTAAGTAAGGATACGCGCAGCGCGATTTTAGAGTTTTTGAAGTTCATTAGCTACTAACAGTTTTACCGCAGCGTCCCCAAACAGAATTGCAGTTGTCTTAGTGAAGCTGTACTAAAGACATGAAAATTGATCGGACAGTCTCCTGTGGAACAAAACACCTCACTCGCTTCAACGCGCGCAAATACCAGACGCGATTTTCTTACATAATTTATCAACATGAACATTCCAGGATAAATTCTGATCAATGTGAACACCTAGACATTTTGTAGAAGTTACTTGAGTTATAGGAGCACAGTCAATGATAAGTAATGGGGAGTTGTGAAGTGTGCTTAGTCTTTGCCTTGATCCCATCAAGTAAACTCAGTTTTAGATGCATTAACAGTAAGCTTTACGTTATTATTATCACATGTTAAGTGTGTGTCATCCGCATTCATTCGAGGTTCAGAATGTAACATACAATTAGGCAAATCGTTTATATATTTTATCAAAAGAAGTGGACCCACAATTGTACCTTGAGGGATACCGCAAGTAAGCAACAGTGTTGTTTGCGCCGGTCCAAGTATGATTTAAACCAATCGCACGAATTGTCCTGGACCGTAATATTTCTTCAAGTTAGACAAAAGAATGTCGTGAGCGACAGTGTCAAAGGCTTTCTTTAAATCCACGAAAACGACCGCGTTTACATTACCCTGGTCAATGCTGTAAGCCCAACTATCAGTTGGTTCAAGTTATGCAACAGTGCAATGAAGAGGTCGAAATCCCGATTGATGGCTTGAAATGAGTTTGTGTTTAGTAAAATAATCATAGAGTTGATCATAAATGATTCTCTCCAATACTTTTGCTACAACAGGAATTACTGAAATTGTGCGGTAATTATTTCAATCTGAGCGTTCACCCTGTTTGAACAAGGGGATGACATTAGAAAGTTTCCATTGTTCAGGAAAACTCCCGGGAAAACAATCCATTGATTAAACGGATAGTACAGAATGGATCAGGTGTTGACTTCAGCACATCCGCCCAAGAGCGTTGCAGATATTTTGTCCAAACCAGTAGATTTTGATTTACATATCATTTCGATAAAAGCACTGGAAAGAACCTTGGAGACGGTGGTTGTTTTAAAATTGGAATCGAACGTGCAATGAAAAGTCTCGGTTAAATAATCTAAATGTGAAATAATCGGTCTTCATTGACATGAATATTATTTGCTGAATTGAGTCCAGTAGAGAAAGAAAAATGACCATTAAAGGCATTAGAGAGCTCATGAGACTCGTAAATACAATTGCCATTAGGGAGCTTAATTTCATTTACAACAGAATCGTGTGATTTCCTGGATATAAATTCATTAACAATTAACTCTCCAGGTGTTACGCCAATCACCTTGGGACTCATTGAGTGCATGCTTATGTTGACCGAATTGCGAAGGTTTTTGAATTTACTCCAATCTTTTACATCGCCAGAACGAGTTTCTTTTAGTCTGAGAATATCTCTTGCATGGAAACACTTTTTAGGTTGTGAGGTAATCCAAGTTGATTTGCATGCACGAGCACGTTTATTTCGTGACGGGGAGAGGGGGGAGGGGCATGCTTGTCAACACAGTTAAGGAACAGTTTTTTTCCAAACATCCCACATATCATTTGGTTATCATAATTACTTATGCCAATTTTGATGGGGCGATATCCTAGCGAAAATTGGAAGAATTCAAGTTCTTAAATTTTCTATGGGTAACTGTAGTATGGCCCTTAGAGGGTCGATCAATAGAAAGTTTTCCATAAACGTAAACAAGGCTGTGATTGCTTATCCCTAACGCCGTTTCTGTGCTATGACTTTTGCGAGAGGTGTATTGGAAAAGAGGGAACAGATTATGTACTCATGGTCGTCTGTGGGAGGTGTTATGTAAACATAGATAAACATGCTGGCGAATTTTACCATATAAATCACTTTTACGTCGATCACCTGGGCTATTTTGCCTCTATGGAGTCTTGTAAACATCAGCAAAAAGTATTTTCACGCGAGATATTTTAACAGTCGATATGTGACGCATCAGACCATTGCAGTTTGCAGGCTTTCCTTCCTTACACCCATTATTGATAACTGATGATGATAACTTTATTTAAGTCTCAAATCTGTATAGCCGAACACAAGTGCCCTACTCTTTGGGGAGACTAAAATATAAGGTAAAATCCATTCAACTAAAATCTAGTAGAAAATAAGATTAAATTTATGAACAAATTCGTTAATTAATGCTATTACAATAATATTACCCACTAGTTGATTAATAGCTACATAGTTGAACAGCAAGAACAACATGTATATCCGTCTTCCAGCAAAGAACTTACATCAAATTTTCGTATCATACTTTTAGAGTTGTTCAAAGTTTTTGCTGATCTGATATTTGTAGGCAGTTTTCCCCATAATTTAGGTCCAAGGTAACGCAGAGAGTGTTTACCAAATGTTACTGTATTCCATCTAGGAATGCTAAAATCAGTTTGTCTGAAGAAGTAAGAAGTGCTATGAGTATTAAAAATATTGCCAATATAAGCTGGACATAATTTGTGTTTGACTTTGTACATAAGGGTGCATATATCTTGCAGGCGTCTGTTCTTTAGTGTTGGTAGTTCGGCCCTCTTGAGTAGTTCTGAGTAGGTTGTGTGATGATCTTTGTACACAGCCCTTAAGCCTCTCTCTTGGAGTCTTTCTATCTTGCGTGAATCGCTGGCTTTACAGAAGTGCCAAACTAATTGACAATAGGTTAAGTAGGGTAGAATCGCTGTTTTGTACAGGACTAGTTTAGCATTTATAGGGATTAAGTTTCTTAGTCGCATAAGCACTCCTATCCTTTGACTGGCCTTCTTACAGATTGAGCTAATATGATCAGTGAAGTTGAGTTTCGAGTCTAAGATAACACCTAAGAGTTCAAGTTTTCCTACTGTTTTTATTTCCTCATTGTTCACACAAACTGTGAATGTGACATCATTTTCGTCTTCACTATAACCAATGCTCATAGCCTGATACTTCTTGAGGTTCCCAGCAAGAAGATTGGCGTCGTACCAGCTGGTGGCGGTGCGCGCGGTTTCTCTGAGCTCTGAGGTAACACTAGCTTGATGATTTCCGATGTGAAACATTTGATGGTCGTCTGCGTACATCGACAAGCCCGACTTTACAAAAAAGGACAAGTCATTTTGAAATACATTCCACAGCAGTGGACCCAGCGCAGAGCCCTGGGGCAACCACGGCTGACCGTCCTGGACGAGCTTGCGTGAATGCCAATTTTGACTCGATATACCCGGTCGCATAAGTAGCTATTTAAGAGCTGTATCATGCCTTCCTGGAAACCATATGCTTTCAACTTACTCAGTAGCAGTGGGGGATGGAGAGAATCGAATGCCTTGGACATGTCGGTCGATAAAATGGCTACAGCGACTCTGTTGTCCCTTGCTCGTTTCATTCTTCCACTAAGTTTATTAGTGTCGTTTCACAGCTGTGAACTTTTCGATAGGCAGAGGACTGTTCATAAATATTGCCTTCAAAGGCAGTTGACACTTGCATGCATATTAGTTGCTCAAACACTTTGTCCACGCATGGTAACACAGTTATGGGTCGGTAGTTTTCTTTAGAATACTTGTCATCTTTTTTATAGACAGGAGTCCAGTCACCGCGCTTCCAGTCGCTCGGTCATACTCTCTCCCGTATACACGAGTTAAAAAGATTAGCCAGTGGTTGAGATAATTCCTCAGCTCCTATTTTCATAATGTTTGCTGGAATGCCATCACAGCCGGTAGCCTTATTCGTATCGAGTGACTCTAAGACGGTTTTGACTTGACCTTGCGTGACAGGTGTTACGTCATCAACGTAGTAAAGTTCTTTCTATGCTGTCGAATTCTTTGAATGCTTTGGTGGTTGTCAAAGTCATCCATTGACGTTAGCTGGGCACCCATACCTCCTATACCATCAGCTATTGTTGCGAAATGATTGACAAGCACCTCAGCAACTTCTTTTTCGTTACTCACGAGGGTTCCGTTTACATTTAGCCTTATCTCCGCATTATTGGCATTCCCTTTTGTGTTAAGAAAGGGTCTGAAAGTTTTGAAGAAGTCTCTCGGTCTAGTCTTGAGATCTTGAGCTCTTTTCTTCCAGTATTCCTTGATGGCAATTCTTCTTTGTTTAGTTGCTTCATTTCTAGCTTTTCGCTTGAGCTCCCAGTTCTCTTTTGTTTTATTTTTCAGAAATTTTGCCGTGGCCCTTCGTTTTGCTCTAATGGCTCTTTTCCATTCAGAAGTCATAAATGGAACATCTTTTTCACGAACTCTCATGGTTTTGATTGGTGCCAATTCATTTAGAATATCGTTCATAAGCAAATTCCAGGCGTGCGTCTGATCGTCAACTTCATCAAACAGGTGACAAATGTGCCATGGAGCCGTTGATAGGCATTGCTTGAATAAATTAGGCTCAAAGTTTTTGTAACTCCGAGCTGTAACGATTCTAGGCTTATTTGAATTAACTCTCTCCTTTAAGACACCGTAGATAAGGGCATGATCGCTTAGTGATGGATAATAGTTTCCGGAGTATTTAAAGAGTTCGGGCTTGTTGCTGAGTAACACGTCGATCAGAGTTTCCGACACCATTGCACCTCGACTCTCTACTCTTGTGGGTTTTGTAATTAAACATTCAAAGCCTTGTTCATTTTCCAAATCCAATAAAACCTTCCCCTCGGGCTTATCAGGACGCAGTCTGTTTAAATTTAAGTCGCCGATTACTACCACACAGTTGCCTTGGAGGCTGGCCCAGTTACAGACGTGACTGAGTTCGTTTTCAAGAAGTAATCGATAGTCGCCGCACATAGATCTTGGTGGACGATAAATGCCAAGAATAATTACGTTTCCAAAGATAGTCTTGACTTCCAGTGCTATGTGTTCAAGTGTTTTGTAGTGTTTGTCTTTGTTTGTTTTGTAGTGTTTCTCAGACAGAAGAGATGATACCAAAACCATAATACTTCCGCCTCCCTTTTTCCTATCATTTCGGTAAATTGCGTAGCCAGGAATGGAAAATTGCTCGTCAGGGTAGCTGGCATCAATCTTGGTCTCACTAACAAACACTATATGAGCGCTCATCTTGTGGACGGTTGCAGCTAATTCTTCAAACTTGTTCTGGATGCTGTTGATGTTTAGATGACACATCAGTAGCTCCTTGTCATTGATACCTCTTAGTGATTCAAGCCGCTCGTTGTCGGTTAAATCGCTTGGAGATCGCTCGGTCTCTGCTTCAATTGAGGTGGGATTATCATCGATAAATAAAGACTCCAGCGTAGAGTTGCCAACATCGTAAAAAGGTAAATCCATCAAACAGGTCGTGGACACACATATTGGGCAAATCCAAGTTGAATGTGCAGATTTCTGCATCCGTTTGTATTCACTGTGCATAATGTTTCCACACTTTATGTGTGTTCGACCATTACACTGATCACAATGGACGACGCGATGATTACGAGAAAGTGTCCTCGAACATACATTGCATTTCTCCGGTCCTGGATTTGGACATATGTCTCCACTAACCTGAAGCCGACATAGTTTAAATGTTGAAGATGAATTAGGATAACGCATTACTCTGGTGGCGAGATATGTAGTCCGCCGAGGTTTGTGTATATGTTGGCTTGAGCCACGTGTGGCGAAGATGAGCTGATTAAGACGACTGTAATCCATAAAATGATGGTTGATAGCATTTCCAATAATCCCTATTCCTCTCAAGTTGATTTGAACAGCGTTTAAGGTACTAGACAGGAGACGAACAGCTACAATATAGTATAAAGTGAGAGAGCTCAGAGAACCATGTCCAGTCGCCATTGTTGATTATGCATTACGTGGCATTAAGTAATTCGAAAACAAAGTGCAATCCACTGCGAAAACTACCAAGACTGATTACCAGAGAATAGCTAAAACTGTTTTTCATTTACTTTGTGTGTGGCAGTGGAATAGCAAGTTTGCCCTCTGTGTCCTTTAAGGATCGGAGTAGTAACAGACGCTACTACGGTCAATAAATTTAGAACTAAGATAACCGGGAGCCAAACCATTTAGCGACTTATAAGCATTCACAGCCTTATGGATTGAATGTTGAGACTCAAGTTTTACCCATCCAAGCTTTTGGATGAGAAAATCAACGTTGGCTTCATGATTGGAGTAAGTAAGGATACGCGATTTTAGAGTTTTTTGAAGTTCATTAGCTACTAACAGTTTTACCGCAGCGTCCCCAAACAGCATTGCAGTAGTCTTAGTGAGGCTGTACTAAAGACATGAAAATTGATCGGACAGTCTCCTGTGGAACAAAACACCTCACTCGCTTCAACGCGCGCCAATACCAGACGCGATTTTCTAACATAATTTATCAACATGAACATTCAAAGATAAATTCTGATCAATGTGAACACCTACACATTTTGTAGAAGTTACTTGAGTTATAGGAGCGCCGTCAATGATAAGTAGTGGGGGGTTGTGAAGTGTGGTTAGTCTTTGCCTTGATCCCATCACGTAAACTCAGTTTTAGATGCATTAACAGTAAGCTTGACGTTATTATTATCACATGTTAAGTGTGTGTCATCCGCATTCATTCGAGGTTCAGAATGTAACACAAAATTAGGCAAATCGTTTATATATTTTATCAATAGAAGTGGACCCGGAATTGCACCTTGATTGATACTGCAAGTAAGCAACAGTGTTGTTTGCGCCGGTCCAAGTACTGGACCGTAATATTTCTTCAATTTAGACAAAAGAATGTCGTGAGCGACAGTGTCAAAGGCTTTCTTTAAATCCAAGAAAACAACCGCGTTTACATTACCCTGGTCAATGCTGTAAGCCCAACTATCAGTTGGTTCAAGTTATGCAACAGTGCAATGAAGAGGTCGAAATCCCGATTGATGGCTTGAAATGAGTTTGTGTTTAGTAAAATAATCATAGAGTTGATCATAAATGATTCTCTCCAATACTTTTGCTACAACAGGAATTACTGAAATTGTGCGGTAATTATTTCAATCTGAGCGTTCACCCTGTTTGAACAAGGGGATGACATTAGAAAGTTTCCATTGTTCAGGAAAACTCCCGGGAAAACAATCCATTGATTAAACGGATAGTACAGAATGGATCAGGTGTTGATTTCAGCACATCCGCCCAAGAGCGTTGCAGATATTTTGTCCAAACCAGTAGATTTTGATTTACATATCATTTCGATAAAAGCACTGGAAAGAACCTTGGAGACGGTGGTTGTTTTAAAATTGGAATCGAACGTGCAATGAAAAGTCTCGGTTAAATAATCTAAATGTGAAATAATCGGTCTTCATTGACATGAATATTATTTGCTGAATTGAGTCCAGTAGAGAAAGAAAAATGACCATTAAAGGCATTAGAGAGCTCATGAGACTCGTAAATACAATTGCCATTAGGGAGCTTAATTTCATTTACAACAGAATCGTGTGATTTCCTGGATATAAATTCATTAACAATTAACTCTCCAGGTGTTACGCCAATCACCTTGGGACTCATTGAGTGCATGCTTATGTTGACCGAATTGCGAAGGTTTTTGAATTTACTCCAATCTTTTACATCCCAGAACGAGTTTCTTTTAGTCTGAGAATATCTCTTGCATGGAAACACTTTTTAGGTTGTGAGGTAATCCAAGTTGATTTGCATGCACGAGCACGTTTATTTCGTGACGGGGAGAGGGGGGAGGGGCATGCTTGTCAACACAGTTAAGGAACAGTTTTTTTCCAAACATCCCACATATCATTTGGTTATCATAATTACTTATGCCAATTTTGATGGGGCGATATCCTAGCGAAAATTGGAAGAATTCAAGTTCTTAAATTTTCTATGGGTAACTGTAGTATGGCCCTTAGAGGGTCGATCAATAGAAAGTTTTCCATAAACGTAAACAAGGCTGTGATTGCTTATCCCTAACGCCGTTTCTGTGCTATGACTTTTGCGAGAGGTGTATTGGAAAAGAGGGAACAGATTATGTACTCATGGTCGTCTGTGGGAGGTGTTATGTAAACATAGATAAACATGCTGGCGAATTTTACCATATAAATCACTTTTACGTCGATCACCTGGGCTATTTTGCCTCTATGGAGTCTTGTAAACATCAGCAAAAAGTATTTTCACGCGAGATATTTTAACAGTCGATATGTGACGCATCAGACCATTGCAGTTTGCAGGCTTTCCTTCCTTACACCCATTAACTAATTCGAAAACAAAGTGCAACCCACTGCGAAAACTAAGACGACTGTAATCCATAAAATGATGGTTGATAGCATTTCCAATAATCCCTATTCCTCTCAAGTTGATTTGAACAGCGTTTAAGGTACTAGACAGGAGAAGAACAGCTAAAATATAGTATAAAGTGAGAGAGCTCAGAGAACCATGTCCAGTCGCCATTGTTGATTATGCATTACGTGGCATTAAGTAATTCGAAAACAAAGTGCAATCCACTGCGAAAACTACCAAGACTGATTATTGACGAAATAAATTGAAGGCCACCTGCAAAACCTCAGGCACTTTTGTCATTTGGTTGGTTTTTCCCGTCACTTGAAAAAGTGCTTCATGCAAAGGCGTGCGAATCCTTTATAAATCTTTACGATCAAAACAAAGGAGCAAAAAAGGAAATAGGATGAAAAGTAATCTGGTCTTGAACTAGCAACCTTGCTGGGTCAGTGACAGTAAAATCACTGACTTAGTCAAAGTGCTAGCAAGGCTATTCACACGTGCGATCTAATTATTTGATTGCGTCTTTCGTTGAATGCTACTTTCGTTCCGATTCTGAGCACCCAGGCAATGATTCTTCGAAAGTTTGGCTTCGTTTCCTCAAAAACGAAGTGAAAACAAGCGAAAAACACACCAAGGCGTCGTTAATTAAGCAAATTGAAGACCACATGCAAACAAATCAGACACTTTTGATCGAAAACAATGCCCTAAATCCGTTTATCGCACGCGCGCCTAGTCTTCTTCTTTGTATACCATAGGTATAAAATGTTTGATGCAATAAAGAAGAAATGATTAAATATGTGACTGATCATCGCAGCTATGAACACAACTTAAGCAGTAGTGAAAATAAAGCCTGGAAAAAAATTTAGGCTTGTCAGTACGGGATTCGAACCCACGACCTTTGCGATACCGGTGCAGCGCTCTAGCGACTGAGCTAACAAGCCATCTGTTTTGTTGCTTGGTAATATACCCGTGAGTGGTGAATATATGAGAATGAATATATGATAAATATATGATAAATGATATCTCGATTAGAGTACGCTTAATTAGCGTTGAAACCTTCGTCTTGGTTGGAATCACCTCTCTGAAAAGAAAATCCCTACAAGTTTGAGAAGACAACTTTAAAAAAGTTTAAGAGGAGGAATGTGTTCCATCAACTCCTCATTTCCGAAATTTTAACTCTCGGTAATAATCTCACTCTTTGAAAACTTTTAAGAGCTTGTTGAAAGGACATGGTTTTTACTAGCTGTGATTAGTACTACTGTGCGCACGGTGTGGAGCGCATCCCATCAATTCCTGATTTCAGAGATTTTGACCCTCGGTCATAATCTCACTCGTTGAAAACTTGTAAGAGCATGTTGAAAGTAGGTGGTTTTGACTAGGTGTGATGAGTGCTACTTGTGCGTATGGGGTGAAAAGCGTTCCACCAATTCCTCATGTCTGAGATTTTGACTGTCGGTCATAATGTCACTATTTTCAAACTCGTAAGAGCATATCGAAAGTTGAAGGGTTTTAGTAGCTGTGATAAGTACTACTTGTGCGAACGGTGGAATAGTATGGAGCGCTTCACATCAATTCCTCATTTCAGAGATTTTGACTGTCGGTCACAATCTCACTCTTTGAAAACTTGTAAGAGCGTGTCGAGAGTGTGTTTTTTACTTACTGTGATGAGTACTACTTGTGCGCACAGTGTGGAGCGCGTCCCATCAATTCCTGATTTCCGAGATTTTGACTCTCAGTCATAATATCACCCTTTGAAAACTTGTAAGAGCATGTTGAAAGAATGTGGCTTTAAGTAGATTTGATGACTACTACTTGTGCGCACGGTGTGGAAAGCGTTCCATCAATTCCTGATTTCGGAGATTTTTGACTTCCGGCAATAATGTCACTCTTTCAAAACTTGTAAGAGCATGTTGAAAGTAGAAGGTTTTCACTAGCTATGATGAGTACTTCTTGTGCGCACGGTGTGGAGCGCGTCCCAAGAATTACTGATTCCAGAGATTTTGACTCTAGGTCATAATCTCACTCTTTTAAAACTTGTAAGAGCGTATTAAATGTAGGTGGTTTTTAACAGCAGTGATGAGAACTACTTCTGCGGACGATGTGCAGCGCGTCCCATCCATTCCTCATTTCCGAGATTTTGACTGTCGGTCATAATCTCACTCTGTGAAAACTTGTAAGGGCATGTTGAAAGAAGGTGGTTTATACCAGCTGTGATGAGTACTACTTGTGCGCACGGTGTGGAGCGCACCCCATCAATTCCTGATTTCCGAGATTTTGACTCTCGGTAAGACCATGCTAAAAGTAGGTGGTTATTACTAGCTGTGATGAATACTACTTCTGCGCACAGCGTGAAGCGCTTCTCATCAATTCCTGATTTCCGAGATTTTGACTCGCGATCATAATCTCACTTTTGGAAAACTTCTAAGAGCAAGTTGAAAGTAGGTGGTTTTTACTAACTGTAATGAGCACTACTTGTGCGCCCGGTGCGGGGCGTGTCCCTTCAATTCCTGATTTCAGAGAGATTGACTCTCGGTCATAATCGTACTCATTGAAAACTTGTAAGAGCAAGTTGAAAGTAGGAGGTTTATACTAGCTGTCATGAGTACTGCTTGTGCGCATGGTGTGGAGCGTGTCCAATCAATTCCTCTTTACCGAGATTTTGACTCTCGGTCCTAATCTCACTCTTGTAAGACGATGTTGAAACAAGGTTTTTTTTTACTAGCTTTCATGAGTACTACTTGTGCCCACGGTGTGGAGCGCATCCGATCAATTCCTGATTTCATAGATTTTGACTCCTGGTCATAATCTCACTCTTTGAAAATGTCTAGGATCATGTTGAAAGAAGGTGGTTTTTACTAGCTGTAATGAGTACTACTTGAGCGCAAGGTCTGGAGCGCGTCCCATCAATTCCTGTTTTCCGAGATTTTGACTGTCGGTCATAATCTCACTCTTTGAAAAGTTTTAAGAGAAAGTTGAAAGTACGTGGTTTATACCCGCTGTAATGAGTACTACTTGTGCGCAAGGTGTGGAGCATGCCCCGTTAATTACTCATTTCCGAGATTTTAAATGTCGGTCATAATCTCACTCTTTCAAAACTTGTAAGACCATGTTCATAGTAGATGGTTTTTACTAACTGTGATGAGAACTACTTGTGCGGACGATGTGCAGCGCGTCCCATCAATTCCTGATTTCCGAGATTTTGACCCTTTCCCTCACCTCACTATTTCAAAACTTTTTATAACATGTTGGAAGTAGGTGGTTTTTACTAGCTGTGATGAATACTACTTGCGCGCAAGGTATGGAAAGAGTTCCATCAATTACTCATTTATGAGATTTTGACTCTCGGTCATAATCTCACTCTTACAAAGCTTTAAGAGCATGTTGAAGCCAGGTGGTTTTTACTAGCTGTGATGATTAGTACTTGTGCGCACGGTGTGGAGCACGTCGCATTAATTCCTAATTTCCGAGATTTTGACTATCAGTCATAATCTCACTCTTTCAAAAATTGTAAGAGCATGTTGAAACTAGGTGGATTTTACTAGGTGTGATGAGTACTACTTGTGCGCACGGTGTGGAAGGCGTTCCATCAATTCCTCATTTCTGAAATTTTCACTCTCCGTCATAATCTCACACTTTGAAAACTTGTAAGAGTATATCGAAACTAGGTGGTTTTTACTAGTTGTGATGAGCACTACTTGTGCGCACAGTGTGTAGCCCGTCCCATCAATTCCTCATTTCCGATATTTTAACTTTCGGTCATAAATCTCCCTCTTTTAAAACTTTTAAGAGCTTTTTGAAAGTCGGTGGTTGTCCCACAATTCCTCATTTCCGAGATTTTGACTCTCGGTAATTACCTCTTCCTTTGAAAACCTCTAAGAGCCTGTTGGTTTTTACTGGCTTTGATGAGTACTACTTGTGCGCACTGAGTGGAGCGCGTCCCATTAATTACTCATTTCCGAGATTTTAACTGTCGGTCATAATCTGACTCTTTGAAAACTTGTAACAGCATGTTGAAAGTAGGTGGTTTTTACTAGCTTTGATGAGTACTACTTGTGCGCACGGTGTGGAAAGCGTTCCATCAATTCCTAATTTCCGAGATTTTGACTCTCGGTAATAGTCTCACTCTTTGAAAACTTTTAAGAGCACGTTGAAAGTAGGTGGTTTTTACTACAGCTAACTACATAATTGTTGAAACAGTCTACCCTTTCCCGCTGTCCCCCAATGTTGGGGTCACAGGATCTGCTGAGAGACTTTCGAGAAACAACACTGAGAGGGAAGCTGTAGCCGCGGAGCGTACAAAGTAGCCCTTTGCTGTGCCGTCTCAAGTAATTTTGTCGCCGACTGTCTACAGGTGGTATTTAAAGTATTTTAAGTATTTCTGGGACGCTAGGATTGACATGAGTGGTGCGTGATTTTCTTGAAGGTCACTAAGACGCTGATGTTCGTTGTAATTTGAGCCTTTGGGGGGAGTGCATAATTTGGGCGTACGGAGTGGGTCAACGTCTAGCGTTCGCATTGCTTGATGTATTTATGGAGTGGGGAGACTAGTTCTTTGTACTGTCGTGAGAGGAATAACAAACGTTTTAATATCTTATGAAGATGTGTGTTGTTTATGCACTTCAGTCTTTTACAGAGGATTAACGATTCTGAAGGAAGAGAAATCAACATCTCATACGTCACATCATTTGTTTTTTTGTTTACATTGCTTGTTTACATTGCATCTGTGAATCAATTGCACCAAAATGGTGACGCGATAAAAAAGGTTTCCAGTATCGCTCGCGTTGCAGATACTATTTTATATAACATGGTCCCCGTAGGGTGATCTAAGGTGCTTCAAAAGGTTAACAGATGTGAAATTGGATGACGCAAGGGAGTAAGAAGTGTGAAAAGGACATTTTTGTGTTAGTGTGCACGAGTCACTGCTAGGTAAAAAAGATGAAATTAGATTATTTTTCTAACGCTTGTACAATGTCACCATGATCATGTTCTTAAAAACGTCCTTTTCTACGGTGCCATAAGCCTGAAAACAACTAGTTCATCTGCTTTGTTTCTACTCTTTCTAGTAGTCTTCATTTGGAACTGCCGCGATCGAAATTTCTTAGAATACACGCCGTTTCAAAACTGGTGACTCGTTGGTGACTCGTCATCAGATATCACCGCGCAAGCTGACTAAGTAAAGCAGCAAAACAACAGGGGACAATTTCCCCTCCTCTTCGGGAATTGCAAAAGTGAAAGCGAATATTTTCCACTACACACTGCCACCTGTAACTCTGCTTCTTCAATACATATATCTAGAACATCCTCCGTTTGTAAAACGAATACCACGGGCCAATATGTAAAGAAGTCTCATGGACGACTTGCCTTTGAAATCAACAACTACACCTGACTGCGAAATGCACAATTATTAACAAGAATCTCTGGGTTGTGCTGTCTGGGTTGCTGGTAAACTGCGTATTGCAGACCGCGGAACCTGTGGAACCTTCGGAACCTATATTTTTTTTGTGAACAAAAAAATAATAATAAAACAAAAACAAAAAGTGATTGTTTAAAACCTTTAACTCTAAAAAAAATGCGATAAAATACTTTTTAGAAACACTGAGAAAATTTTTCAATAAAAACCGACTACGTGTCGACGTTGAACTCACGTCCGCATTATCAAGTCAAAACTCATAGTGACATAAGCCATAATAATGTTATAATGATTTCTACCTTTGGTTTCGTTATTTGGTTTGTTCCGTCCGAGTTCTGACATCAATGCTTTCTCTTTTATTAGATCGACAGTTCTACACCTTTATCTTTTGACCTCGGGTTGCAGACTTCTTTTAGCTCGACAAGTAATCCGTGAAACATTCTTCATGAGCTATACTGATGCCCTTTCCATGAAACCCTCTAGTGCGATCACCCGTTTAGATGAGCGAATTTTGGTGGTCAGTTAATGGTGCATTTAGGGCGATGATGTTGAGCTTGCACTTGAATACCGGCTTGCATCATATTCGTAAACGCAACATTTATTTGTTAACATGAAGATCATCATTTTTTCATTATTGCAATAGCCATAATCTACCTATAACATTCAAAAGAGACTCGAACCAAAACCGATTTTGGTATTTTAGCGTCAAATTTTCAAAACTCAACTCAACAGTTGAAATAACCGTATTATTCAAATGCGAAATAGCGGGCACTGTCATGCGTATTTGAGTTTATCAGTATTTGGAACACCTAAAAGGTCCTGAAATGTATAGTAATTTCAATAGAGAACATGTACTCTTACTGAGGAACCACTCTTGAAAGAACGTGTTCCTTTGTTAACGAGAACTACCGTATTTCCTCGAATAATAGCCAGGGGCGATTATTGTTTTATTCGCACCAAAAAGGGGCGATTATTCGAGGGAAGGCGATTATTTCAAATATTGCTCACTGGAAGTGATTCCCTAAATATTTTGTTTTATCAATCCCATTAAATCAAAAAATGATCACATCAAATAACTGAACACAGGCTTTTTAAGTGTGCCAAATTTGGTTCTTTGATTAATTTTCAATGTGAATATTCAACGAAAGCTTGTTTGTTGCCCAAGGTGCCAATTTTTAACTTGACAGGGAGGGGATAAAAGAAAGAGAAGATGGCGAGAGGGGTGGGAGGTAGGCGATTATTGTAAATATTTCCGTCAAAGGGGGTAGGCCTGTCCTGATTGGGCTGGGCACTTTTTCGAATTTGGAGTACTATATTACATTTCCAGCACTCTCGAGCACTTAATTGACTTTTGAGCAAAATTTGAGCATTTTTTCGCTTTTTGGAAAACATTTTTCACAATTTTCCATATGTTAAATGCAATATTTTGTCTTTGAAACGTTTTCAGTAAAGCCGAGTAATTCTATTATCATGAATTTGAATAATTCCACCTTCCTGTTGTCATGGAAATGCAGGAGCTATGGTCCTTTGAACCATGGGAACAGTCTATTTTGATTTGTTCGTGACTTCGTGTTTCTCAGAACGTTTAGCGCTCTTTTCTGTTCAGTACTGCTGAACAAGTTTTCAGTCTTCTTGACGCCTAGCAAGACAGTGCTCTACAAGATTATAATGAAGCTTCTGTGATGCTTCGAGAGAGAATAATAAGAGTTGTAGCTATGTAGCTATACGGTTGATTGATTGCATACAGTTCTGTGATACTGTGTGCTTTAGAAACCATGCTTGACTGATAATAAGAGTTTTTGTTCGACAAACGTTGTTATACTTTATGGTCACCTCAGTTTTAGAAAATCGAGAGCTAAAAGTTTGATAAAACTAGGAATATGTATGAACGTCTGCTTGGAAATAATAAAAAACTGCTAGAAACTTTCGTGCCCTATTTCTAAGTTTCAAGCACTTTTTTATAAAAATCGAGCACTATTTGAGCCTTGAGCACTTTTTGGCAATTTTTCCAGCACAATCAGGACAGGCCTAAGGGGGGGGGGGGAATTATTCGAGGGACGGTATTTTTCGAGATATTTTACTTTCCATAAGAAATTCGGCCATATTTCTTGGGGAAGAGAACGGCACCATGTGACTTGATACCAAGTGACTCTACCCAGTTGATCGCATTAAAGTAGTAGTAGAAAAAGCGCTGTACAAATACCGTTTTTTAGAACACACCCTCCTCGCACTTGTTTCGGGATTTTACTCCCTCCTCGTTTCACTTCGGAGGGCGTAAAATCCCGAAACCATACTCGTCGGGTTTTGTTCTAAAAAACGGTATTTGATACAGCGCTTTTTCTACTACTCAAGGTAAGGGAAAGCCAAACGCACACCAAAATATCCCGTCAGCCTATTAGAGAAAGAGGTGTATGGTGCAAGAGTTGATGGCGGAGCAAGTGGGAAACCCGCAACCGCCCGCAAGAAATTTTCCCCCAAATAATAGGGCCATGCCAGGGCAAAAGACTGCCCACCCATCTCCTTGGAACAGACGGGAGAGGTGGAAGAGTTTCTGAACCAAGGCCGCCCCATGTCAGACCTTATCGGAATCAGAGTTTTCTAACCTGAAAAACAAGAAGACGATGAGATTCTTTGGTATCTGAGAAGAAGACCATGCGAACAAATGAAAACAATCTTGACCCTGGGAATGTATGAAGGACACGCATTCCTGATCACAGAAATTGAAACGTTGATCAAACACTATGCCTGTGAGGTTTGTGGCTCGCGGTTTACTCGGGCTCCCGACCTCTCAAGACACACAAAAATATGCTCCGCAGTGGAAACAAAACTGGTCTGCAAAAAAACCAACACAACTGCCGAACTTTGTCTTTGTCCGTTTTCCCAAGATTTTCTCCAAAGCTGTGATTTGGATTGAAAGGGAAGAAAAAGCAAGAGGTATCCATATCCACCACCAAATGTATGGGCATGGGGGTGAAAGATACGTGTCTGGATATCCTGTCGACGGTTTTAACCTGGAACACAAAATGATATTCCAGTTTCACGGTTGCTTCTTCCACGGCTGCCCATTCTGCAATCGCTTCGGATTTGACACACCAAACAAGAGGGGGGAAACACCAAGACAGCTTTTCGCAGAAACACAAAAGGTTACATCCTTACTGAAAGAACAAACATTTGAAGTGATCGAAAAGTGGGCAAGTGAGTTCGACCAAGAAAACATTCAAGTTGGAGAGGAATGGGAATGGGAATGGGATTGCGAACCCGGACCACAACAACCACTGCAAATGCCTGAATACAAACACACCATTTACACCTTCTTCATATTCTTCGATTTCGAAGCGATAATGAACAACAAAGAAGGATTTTAGGCAACAACCGATCTTCGTTTTGTGAATGCCCACACACCAATCTCTGTTTCGATTGGAAACAAATTCTACGACCGGATCACACACTTGCAAGCCAAAAATCTAGAAAGGTTGGTTAAAGAATTTGTGAATTTGTGGACGAACTGACCAGCGAAGAAGGGGACTGCCAAATTGCAAAACAAGGCAACAAGACAATGTACAACAAAACCAAAGGCTTTCTATTTCTCGACATCATTCTCTATCTTGGCCCAGGAACAAATTACGACTCATGGGTGAAAGCATACAAATGTGCAGGGCAGAAATGGTGGTTGCCATACGAATGGTTCGATTCGCCTGACAAGCTGAACTTTCCCGGTCTCCCCGACTACCCACATTGGTATTCGCATTTGAAAGAAAAGTTTGTTCTGCCCCTCAGCGAATGGAAAAAGTACAAGAAGCGTTTCCGCGAGAAAGAAATGAAAACCTTTGCAGATTGGTTGTGCTTTTACAACAATCTGGATGTGAAGCCGGGCATCGAAGCGATAACCAAAATGAAAGATTTCTAAGCAGAGAAAATCATTGACATATTCAAAGACGCTGTGTCTATTCCAGGAGTCAGTTTGCGCTATCTTCTTGACGGAGCACTTCGCGAACTCGCAAAAGAGGAAGGAAACCTAGTGCTCTGGAATCCAAACGAGGAAGCGTACACAATGTTAAAAGGCGCGGTGGTCGGCGGGCCAAGCATTGCGTTCACCCGCTACCACGCCGCGGGTGAAACTTTCCTTCGCAGCCACCAAAACCAAAACCCGAAGAGGTGTGCAGCAATCTTGGGGACGACGCCAACGCTTTGTATCTGTCCACAATGGCAAAAGACATGCCTTGTGGAAAAGGAGAAGTGCGGCGTTTCGAAAGACCAGCAGATTCACGCCACGTGGCTACCTTTGTGGAAAGGGTTCTGACAAAGAAATGGTGCGGATTTGCCGAGGTCGACAATCCCCAAGGGATGGTGGCCCGTGTTCCAGGAGATGTCTCCATTCTTTGTGAATAAGGAAATCCCCGAGAAGGCAGTGCCAGACCACATGAAAGATTACATGAAAAGAACCAACCGCAACAGGGGGAATGGAAGGAGACTGGTTGGTGCTTTGAAAGCAGAGAAAATGTTGCTGTACGCCCCACTGCTGGTTTGGTATCTGAAACACAAAGCTGTCGTTACAGCTGTCTATCGAACGATTGAGAACTCCCCCCGAAAACCGTTCGTTTGGTTTGTCGACGAAGTAACAGAAGCAACAAAAGAAGGAGACAAGGACAAAGACAAAGCTCTGTTGGCAGATGTGTTCAAACTGCTTGGCAACAGCGCTTATAGCAAGATGGTTGAAAACAAAGACAACCAAACCAATGTGAAATACACAATAGAAAGGACAAAGCGATGCGAAGCCCATTCTTCAAGAACCTCAACATTGTTGGTAATGCATTCGAGATTGAAACCCAGAAAACAAAGATAAATATCAGTCGACCATTTCAGATTGCTATTGCGGTGTATCAACTGGCCAGGCTGCGTGTGTTGGAGTTCTACTACGACTTTCTGCTCACGTTCGTGGACCGGCGGGACTTCGAACTGATCCAAATGGACACCGATAGCTTGTACATGGCGACCAGCTCCCCCAACATCGAAGACATGGTCAAGCCAAGAATGCGAGAACGGTTCGAACGAGAGAAGCACCTTTGGTTGTCGTTTAGCAGTGAAACAAAACGACGCCGGGGCTACTCAAGTTGGAGTGTATGGGGGAGGAAATGACTGCCTTATCGGTCCAAGTGCTATTTCGTCTCTGTGGCTGAGCAGAAAGGGAAAGAGCTGGTGCCTTGGGGAGAAGAGCTGTTGCGGCGCGAATGTGCAGGCAGGCGTATGGTCCGCCAGGGACCAGGCCCTTGTTTCGCCACAGACACCACATCAGACAAAATGAGCACGAAAGGAATGACCAAAGCGCAAAACCGGCTGACATGGGCAAGGTTCAAGGCTTCGTTGCACGGGGCAAACGACACCACAAAGCAGCGAACAGAGGGTTCAGAATGAAGAATGGGAGGATGATGACGTATGAGCAGCACAAGTTGGGATTGAGCGCTTACTACGACAAGCGATGGGTGCTGCCGGATGGGATTCACACAGAACCTATTAAATATCACATCTAGCCAGGCTTGGCAGGAGGAAGCTCGGTATTCGGTGGGACAACCATCAACTCTTCGCGAACGAAGCTTCGTTTTGGTCCGTTGGAAAGCCAATACATCACCGGCTGATTTGGTTTGGTCATGACCCTTGCCACCGCGAAAGTTTGCAGAGACCAGATTGGATTTGTGGCCCTTCCGTACCACCTTCCAACTCACCAGGTTGAAACAGATAGCGTGCTTCCACGCCAAGGGGAAGCTTTTTTCGGCCGCGCCAACAGGTCTGGAATACGAGGATGCGGGCTGTGCAAAAATAGATTGTTCTCGGATCGCATCTGTGGGTTTCAATTCTGTCAACCGGGTGGTTTGGTTGTTGAGAGCAGCTACAACCCTGGGAAGTCTTGCCACCCGAGCAACAGACCGTTCTCCCTCTGGTAGCCGCATTTCGACAGCATACTGGTGTCTGAACAGACGCTCAGCAAGAATGCGGTTGAAGCGTTCCACAATCGCCTGGGCGCGGTGCACTTCCACATGCCCACGGCGAATGCTTGTTCCATGCTTCTCCATCTCTCTGGAAACAGCACCCGTGAACGCTCGCCCAGGGTCCACCTGCAGCAGCTTTGGCCATCTGAGAGGTCCGCCTTTGTAAATTCTTTCAAAGGCCCTGGCCACCTCGTCAGAATTTTTCGTGGTCAGAGGTTCAGCTGCCTTTAAGCGGCTGGCCACTTCGACCACAGTCAGCGCGTATTTGAAAGTTTTCTTTCCCATTCTGTCGTGCGGCATAAAGAGCAGATCAGCTTGGTGCACCGCGTTGGGTGTTGGCACGTCAAACTTCGGTCGAGGAATTCGCCGCGGCGCGGGAAGAAAGATCTGCCAAAGCGCCTGCCCTTGCAACCATTGCTTGGCCACAGGTTCCGAAACCTTTGCGGCTTGGGCCAACGTTTTCACCGCGGCGAACTCTTTCCAATAACCTTGCGGACTATAATAAATTTTTGCAAGGCGCATTGCCATTTGAACATAGAAACAGTGGGGAAGATGGTGTGTTGTGGCGAAGTTATGATCGAGGGTGCTCTCGGTTTCGGGTTTATGGTATGTCGGCGCTGTGGGAAACCTGAGGTGCCCAACATTCCAACCGAAGAGGAGGAGGAGAAGGAAACAATTGCGGTCGTGAAAGAATGTTGTGGGAAAAGAATGAAAAAGGATTTTGTGTCTTTCGAGCTTATGTGTCAGCGCTGTGGGAAAGTCGAAGAGCTCGCTACCCCAAACAAAACCAGGCAGGAGGCGGGGTGGGCAGCCAACCCCGTTTCATACACCAATCCGCAAAGTTCTCAAGAAACACGGAATATTTGACGCCGCCAACACCAGGCGGGACCTCGTCGACCTTTCGGAAGTTTTTGGGAAACCTCCTCCACAATTTCAGAGAGCATGTTTTCCCCAGATCGGTAAACTACGTTTGCTTTCTGTTCGACTACTACGAAGTTGTCCAGAAAGTGTTTGGCCGCGCAAAAAAGAAAGTCTCGCGAACCTCTTTCCAACCGTCGAAAATTCACAGAAACACGTCGCCGGGCGAAAGAAAGTTTCGACGGATGGTCGTGGGGCTTGAATAGCGTCTAGCACGCCGCAACGAAGCGTTTGGCGTACTTCGCCTGTAGTTTCTCGGGAAACGAAGTCGTCGATCGTTTTTAACTTGTCGAGAAACTCCTTTGCATCGAAAGGTTCTCCCCGGAGATGGAACCGGATGGCATCCAGTATTTTTTTGTACTCCACTCGAGCGAAGCTTGCTTTTTCAGCCTTTCTGTCGTACTTCTTCACTGTCGCGACAACTTTGACAACAGCACCAAACGCTGTGAGGCTGGCAATGACAGCAGGTTGGAGAGTAACCCCTCCCGCGACAGCTCCAGTCACAACAGCTTTTCCAGCAACCACGTTGCAAAGCAAGTTTCTGCGCTGAAACGTACGGAAAAGCTTGTCGTAGCCCCAATGTTTCTTGTGGTAAAAAGCATAGAAACGCTTCAACATATTGACGGTGTCCTTCGGAAGGGACGGTTCCATGTGGTTGAAGTCAAAGATGTTAACAGGGGGAGGCGGGCGTTTTCTGTTTGGCAACCGCATGACTGTATATATTTTTTGAAATTTAAAAAATAGTGTCGTAAGAAGATCCTTTCAATTGTGCAGCGAGCATGGCCGCGCGAAGTTTTGCCCGTTCGTGCCATTTGGGTTCAGGGTTTCTGCAAGGGCAGACCAGGCGGCACTTGTCACACCAATCGCACCAGGTGTATGTGCAAAGAAAACTTTCGATGTGGTTGGGCATTGTTTTATAAAGAGAATGAAAATTTAGTTGACAAGAAATTCAAGCAAGAGAGACAAATCGAAAGGTTTTGAATTGGGGTGTGAATAGTCAATGTAAAAGTAGCCTTGGTTCAATTGTCGATTGACGTTGACGGTTGTGACATTTGAGGTTTGACTGATTGTATGACGAAATACTCTTCTCCCCCGTGGATTGCTTTCTTGTGTATTCACGAAAACCAGCGTTCCAGCCTCGGCGTTCTGAATTATGTGAAAACGTTAAAAATTATTTAACACAACCATCTGAATTCCCCCATCGATCAAAACACTTTTCAACACATTATGGTCATGGTTTTGTCTTTCTTCAACGAAGGCGTTGATGAAAAGCGAGTGACCGATTATTCGGTTACCATTCAAATCGAGACTGTCGCCCAGTTTTGGTTGGAAAATAACACGCCCCCCATTTGCAAATCACTTGCCATTGTAAACCGCTGACGGGTTTCGCCGAGCAGTGGTGTAGCCCCACTGTAAACCCATTTTCCACCCAGATCAAAATCTTTCAACATCCGCGTTCTCCCAGATCGGAAATCAAGAACTTCATGAATCCCATGCCCATTCAGATCCAAATCACCATGCATTTTCAACCGTCCATCATCATCAACTCCGAACCTTCCTTCATTCTTCCCAACCACATCATAACCATTGGTGCTCAAATCTGTGTGTAAGACAAGTTGTTTGTTCGAGCTGTCAAACAATATATCACTTCCATTTCTCACTTGTTGTCCGTTCAAATCCAAATTTCCCCCCATTTTTGGTTCAAAACAGTTTTCACATTCAGGTCCAAATCAGTCTGCATCACCATTCGCCCATCTTGCGCAAAGAAAATTTGGTCAAACACTGTGGAAGGCACTTTCGACACAGTCCCATTTAAACCGTAGATGACCATACCCCCAATTGGATTTGGAAATGCGGTTTCCCCGTGCAGATCCAGATACAGATATTCTCGTTGGTCGACATGTCGTTTTTAGAAGTGCAGCACTTTTTTGACATACCCAGCGATGGAAGCTGTCGGTTGGAATGTTTTCGAGGCGTGCGCGCCAAACGACAGTGTGTCGGCAGTCGCATAAACTCTGACATTTCTCATTTCCGGAGGGAAAAACTCCACGACATACCTATAAAAACCGATTGGGATCCTGAAAAGGTTGAAACTAATTCTTGAGCGATAGTGTTCAGTTCAATCTTTGTCGTCAACGAGAGTGAAATTGTACGCCGATTGGTTTATGTGGTGAGGAGAGGCTGTAAATGTCGAAATATTATGCACCCGAATGTTATTTTCACTTGAGGATTCATTGATGTTTTCCATAAGATATTTGAAGGTGGTTTCTTGTGCGCCGGATGCGTCCACGTGAGTTGCGTCGACATATTTCTTGGTCGCCCCACTACTTGGAGCCACGGGGTCTTTCAAATTTGCGAGCGTGTTGTGCATGTCAATATCCCCTACCATTTGTCCACCACCAAGTGGGAGAAAGGGCGCTTGGTCGACATAAATCTTGTTTGCGACATCTTTGTCGGCTGCTGGTGCCCCGAAATTTTCGATTTTGTGGTTGGCCATCGACAGATCCCATACATCGCCCTCGAGCCATCTCTTTTCACAAAATACTTGTCGATATATTGCTTGTTCACCGCATCTTTCGTTTCGTTTCACGACCGAGTTGCCGTTCATGTTCAAGTTTTTTTGGGCGATCGCGTCGAATTTGGTTGGTAACCCCTGGTCCACATATTTTTTCTTGACCGAGTTTTCAGCGGGGGTGCTGGAATCAACGTCTTTCAAACCTTTAATTGCATAACCGGCCATATTCAGATCACCCAGTGCCGGGTCGCTTCCGTCGCGTTTCAAACAAAGTGCGATTTCAAAGTCGACATAGCTTTTGTTCGTGGCGTCGAGGTCATTCACAGCGTAAACCATGTTGGTGATCAGTTTACGCCGCATGTTGAGGTTACCCGTCATCGCGATGCTGCCGTCTCTTTTGAAGTCGCCCGAGCCTGCAGGGCCTGGAGGGCCTTGCTGTCCTTGCGGGCCTGGAGGCCCTTGCAGTCCTCTTGTTCCTCGAGGCCCCGTAGGCCCGTGTGGACCGGTTGGTCCTTGCGCACCAGTCGGTCCTGGCGGGCCACGATCCGCCTTCTCTCCATGTTGGCCGCGCGGACCGGGTGGGCCACGAGGACCGGGGGTTCCTTCTCCCGCGCTTCGGAAAAGGCTTCCCGGAAGTTCGTTCAACCACCCCATGTCTTTCTATATACTCTCATCGAAATTTTTCTTCATCGCTTTCTTCGGTTTGTTGAAGTAAAAGAAAGAGAATTCTTCAGCGGTTGCGCGGCCCAGCAGGTCGGGGGCACGCACCCCCAAATCGGCAGCGATCCGTCTGTTCTCCCTTTCAGGGAAAGCAAAGATACAAAAATGGCTGCAGTTGTCGCGGATAACTTTTGGGATTTTGAAAAAGTTCTGTGAAAGATAAATCACAGCGCAGTTGTGGTGGCGGCCGCCAACGAAATATTCTACAATGTCGTTTTGGTTTTTTTCGCACACCAAATCATCGAAGACAACAATCTTCTGGTTGTCGGGCCCATCCTCGGGGATGGGAAGTTCGTCGAGAGGAATGATGTCATCCCCACCAAACGCCTCGATGACTTCGTATCACACCTTGGGGTTGATTCTTTCAGCAAAGTCCTGCAGAAGCGCCAGGTAGTTGTTCTGGTGAAGGTTCTCGAAAAAACCAGAACCTTGTCGTACTCCAACAGCTTGTAAAGCATGTGCAGCAAGATGTTTGTCTTGCCGGAACCGCTTGGTCCGCAAATCAACATGCGGAAAATATCCTCAGGCATGGACGGGTGGCCTTGCATCCAATTTTTTTCCACCGAGCTGGGTTCGTAGTTTGGAATTTTCATTCTTCATTCTTCAAGAGAGACTATCGACTGTATTTCATTGCTATAAGAAGTCCAAGCACAAGACCTGTACACAAGTAAAGAAGAAAACCAGGTTCGACTACTATAAAGACGGCAGCACAGCAGTGATTTATCCGCGGGGAAGTAAGCATGGCGGACGGACGGTCAGTTTGTAGTTCTGATGATGATCATGATTCACTCCCTAAAACCGAGTCTTGTTCCCTGAACCCTGAGGTCTGTGAACTGGAATATCTTCATCTTAATGGCGACAAGTTAATGTGGTCAAACGACCTCGAATCGCTCAAGAATTTTGTGGCAGATGCTCTAAAACAGCAAGGGAAATGGCTGACGCCTGGTGGAAATACGAAGCAATTCAAAAGTTCCAACGGTAATTTAATTATTGACTGGTACAACAAGAAACAACGAACTCTGAACTTTCAGGGTCGTGATGGCCCTGCTTTAAAAGATGGGTTAGTGGAATTAGTACGAATGAAGTCGGGAGTGCCAACGGATTTGCAAGACCACGAACCTTTGGTATCAACCGAACAAACAACGCAACCATCACTATCAGAGGAAGACAGCAGTATTCAGCGTAATAGTCGAATATTGATCGACGACGGGAGTCCGTCAATTACACTCAAGAGCGATCAAATCCAGTAATTGTGACCGACATTGAGGGCTTAAAACTTGATTTATTGATACTTCAGAAACAAGTCGAAGAAAATACAAAGCTTTTGTCCATTATAAATGCCAAAAATCAAGACGAAAATGCTTCTTGTACCGAACTCCTTGATTACAAGAAAAGGTGCGAAACGTTATTATCCTCTGTTTCCAAAAAAGACAATGCAATCAGAGAGTTGGAAGAAAAATGTTTGACCTTTGAGAGCCGCGTTTTGTCATTAGGGCAAGAGAATGATTCCCTTAGGCTTGCATTAACCATCATTATGCAAGAAAAGAGTCAAGTTGAAAGCAATCAACCAAGGTCAAGCGAATGCTGGGTCCATGTGGATAAGTCGCGAGGCAACAATGGAAATGCCAAACGTAGCCAGAAGCCAGTGCACACTAATATCACCGAATCCCGAAACATTTTTGAGCCTCTTCGAATTAACGAACAAGTGGAAGTGAGAAATGTAGTCAATCAAAAGGTAAACAGTGGTGACGATGGCCAAGGTACATCTTCGTCTTCCTCGGAGGTTAGAACGGGGAAAGCTATCGAGACCGTTCCAACCGAATTGTCAGACGATCACGACCGACTACAGCCCGACCGCCGGAAGAAGGTTATCATAGCGGGAGATTCTACACTTAAATATCTTCGAGGCCACAAAATGTCCAGAAACTCAAGATAGCCACATTCCCGGGATGCACAACACGAGACATGAAGGATCACATTAAGCCACTTTTACGCAGAAACCCGGACAAGATAATTATCCATGTTGGAACCAATAATTTAAGATCTACCAACTCCCCTCCTGAATGTGCTGAAGAATTGATTGACCTAGCCGAATCAGTTAGTTCGGAATCTTCAGCCATGATTACAATATCCAGTCTCATCAGTAGATCAGACGATGAATCTTTGGCCGGTAAAGTTCCTGATGTGAATAAAGTTCTTGAGCAGTTTTGTAAGCAAAGGTCCTGGGGTTATATTGATCACTCAAACATTTCTGCGACTGACCACCTTAATCGGAGTGGTCTCCACTTAAACAAGGGTGGAACCTCGCGTCTCGCTCAGAATTTTATTAATCATTTACGTGTAGATTAGGACAGTGCCGTCTGGGAATCCGATCCAGCTGATGCCTGCAATTGTAACGACCGCGGTAAGTCCAACCATTCTAGTATCTTTGGTCGAGGGTTAGTCTGTGCGTCTCTTAACATAAATAGTCTACTGTCCCATATTGACGATCTTAGAGTTTTTATGTCCTCTTCTAGAGTAGATATTTTAGTAATCAACGAGTCTAAATTAGACTCTACAGTGCGTAATAACGAAGTCTACTTGTCTGGCTTTGAACTGGTTAGGAAAGATCGTAAAGTTAACGGAAGGAACGGAGGTGGTGTTTGTATCTATTTGCGCACGAATTTAAACTACCGAATACGTGACGATTTAAATAACGACGAGTTGGAGTGTCTATTTGTCGAAATCAGTAAGCCACGGAGTACACCATTCCTAGTCGGCACCTGGTATCGACTCCCAAGCTCTTCACCTAATCTTTTTAATGAGTTCGAAGAAGTAATCGCTAAAATTGACGCCGAAAACAAAGAATTATATATACTTGGTGATGTCAACTGCAATTTGTTGCCTGAAGCAAATGCATATATTTCTTCCTTTCTGATTAATATTTTTGACATATATGGTCTTACTCAGTTAATAAGGGAACCAACACGTGTCATTTCAGTTTCTAATACTCTAATTGATTTATGCATAACAAACTCCCCAGAAAAGGTTTCAAAATCGGGTGTCATCCACCTTGGTATAAGTGATCATTCTCTTGTTTTCTTGACACGTAAGGCCCACTATGACCGTAATGGTGCTCGTATGATCGAGACAAGGGAATTTAAGCACTTTGACAGTTATAAGTTCTTAAGTGATCTCAATCAAATGCCATGGGGCAATGTCGATTTGTATTCTGATCCAAATGACATGTGGCGTGAATGGAAAAAAATGTTTCTCACCTGTGTTGACAAACACGCACCACTGAAATTGAAAAGAGTCCGTAAAAAGCGATGTCCATGGATTACTGGTGATGTCCTGAACAAAACCAGAAGAAGGGATTTCCTTAAAAAGAAGGCAATCTCTTCCAATGATTCAGCCTCATGGAATCAATACAAGCATGCTAGAAACCGGAAGCTCGCAAAGAAACTCTATGTTGCTGACAACCTGGAAGCTAATAAAGGAAATTTGCGAAAAACATGGAACATGATTAACGAGATAACTTCCCGTAAAAGTGGTAAGATGTCCAATATCTTGGAAATCAAAGCTGATAATACAGTGGTTAGTAATCCGGAAGACATTGCCGAAACTATTAACGAACACTTTACTAATATTGCGCAAGTATTAGGAGAAGATATTCCTCCCGTAGAAGTAAATCCTGAATTCTACCTGGAAACTACTGATAAATCGTTTTCTTTGCAAACTCCTAGTATTGATATGGTATTAAGTCTTTTAAAGAAAATTGATGACAAAAAAGCCACTGGTCTTGACAAGATTCCGAGCAAGCTGTTGAAGATGGCTGCTGGTATTATCGCACCTTCGCTTACCGCTATCTTTTCAAGTTCTATTCTCACTGGGATATATCCAAACGAATGGAAATCGGCCAAAGTAACTACAATTTTTAAAAAGGGTCTTAAATCGGATCCTAATAATTATAGGCCTATTTCTGTTCTTCCGATAGTTTCTAAAGTTTTTGAACAAATTGTTTACAACCAACTCTACCATTATTTAAATAATAACAAATTACTATCAAGTTGCCAATCAGGGTTCCGTTCCCTTCATAGTACTCTTACGGCTTTGCTTGAGGCGACAAATGATTGGTCAGTTGACATCGACAATGGGCTACTAAATGGCGTCGTTTTCATCGACCTTACTAAGGCATTCTACACCATTGATCACGAGATTATCTTGCGTAAAATGTCATACATGGGTGTTGACCAGGCAGCTATCAGGTGGTTCTTGTCGTATCTAAGTGGCCGAACCCAAAGATGTAATGTCAACGGCAAACTATCAACTGCTCGCGATCTCAAGTGCGGCGTTCCACAGGGCAGTATATTGGGTCCTTTGCTTTTCCTAATTTATATTAATGATCTCCCCAACTGCCTGCCGGCCGCTGCGCCAAGGATGTTTGCTGATGACACAAACATTACACTTTCGGCTAAAACGTTAACGGATCTCAAACAAGCCTTAACCCCTGAACTAAGTAACCTAAGCTGCTGGCTTAAAGCCAACAAGCTTAGTTTAAACGTTGCCAAAACAGAATTAATGTTAATTGGGTCAAGGCAGAGATTATCTGTCCAAAATGAAGACTTCAAAATAAGAATTGACGATCAAATCATCAAGAGGGTTGGACATACCAAATCCCTGGGTGTTACCATCGATGTTCATCTTACTTGGCGCAAACACGTTGAAGAAATAAGCAAGAAAGTATCCTCAGCTATAGGTACCCTCAAACGGGTGCGACCCTTTATTCCGAAGGAAACTGCCATTCAAATTTATAACGCGCTAATTTTGCCAAACTTTGATTACTGCAGCCCGGTTTGGGACTGTCTTAGTGGCTACTTGAGTGATAAGCTCCAAAAATTGCAGAATCGAGCAGCTAGAATAATTACAAAATTGCCCTTTGATACGAACTCAGACCACCTCCTATCCACCCTTAACTGGGAGAGGCTATCAATAAGACGAAAGAAACAGAAAGCCTTAATGATGTATAAAACAATGAATGGTCTTACCCCGGAATATCTCCAACGTCTTTTTGCTCAGAGCTACTCTAATTACAACCTGAGAAACTCTTAGGGAAAACTGGCATTGCCGAAACCAAGAACCAATTATTTAAAACGTAGCTCCTCCTATAGCGGGGCCAAATTATGGAATAACTTGCCCGATAGCTTAAAAAATGTCGGATCTGTTGATCAATTTAAGCGAAATCTGAAGAAGGTATCCAACATATCGGATTCCCACACGGCAATCATGTAAAGCAGTTAGTTGTAAATAGTCTTAGTTTTTAACTTGTAATACTTAACTGATGATTTTCCGTGTTTAAATAAAGTCTTACATACATATGTCTCTGAAGAAAAGGCGAGAGCGGGCCGAGGCTGAAGCCGCATTGGAAAAACAAGAAGACGAGATCAGGCAAACTTTCAAACGGGCCAAACTTGCAAAGGCATTGGGGGTAATCGAAGCGGAGCGGGTTTTCAAACCGATCACCAAACGGTTGGAATCCCCAACCCAAGCCGAACAACCACCCAAAAAAGGGGGGCCGGACTACGCGATGGAGGAGTTGGATCGAATCAACCCTTTCGACTGGCGGGATGGGTTTCGGCCAGACGCCCCCACACTCCTCCTTCGCCTGTCGTCGAGTACGTCGAGGAAGAACTTCGCCCGCCCCCTCCACCCATGGAGGAAGAGGCTCCGCGACAAAGTTGGGGGAAACCAGCGCCAACAGAGTTTCTCGAGACATACAACGAGTCCAACGATTTGCGGTCGGTCGGCAGTATGATCACCAAAATGGAAAAAAGTGGGCAAGAAACAGTGAAAAATGGAAAATACAAAGGTTGGTCCTTTGAGGACCTCAAAGGGCGCGGAGACGAAATTATCGCTGCACGAGGAGACTTGCCCCTCCCACCACCCCCACTGTCGGCGAGCGAGCTCCAGCAAGCGAAAAAGAGTTTGAAGAAAACCCCTCCCACCACCCCGAAAGAAAAACCAATGACGCCGTTGGAAGAAGCTGTTGTGAGTCGGACATCTGCAATGGAAGGAGATGACGTCTCTGACGCCGGGGAAGAGGAGTGGCAAGAGGGAAGTGGGGTGGGGATTTCCGCGGAAGAGGAGGAGATGATCAACGATTTGTATGTGAAGCTTGGCTCTTTGAGAGCGGGAAACACCTCGTTCAAGCTGCGAAAAGAAATTGCGCGGTTGGTTACCAAACTCGTCAAACGCAACTTGTTGACTCAAGCACAGGGCAAAAGAATCCTTCGGGATTATACGGGATGACTCTCCACTTACTTTTTGACTCCAGTCTTACGCGGCTGCAGCCGGGGCAGAACGACCAAGAGACCCACGATTTTCAAATCTTTTCCATCCCCCCGATCGCGCTAAACGAAACCAAGAACTATGAAGCCCCGCTTGACAAGCTGGTCACGATGACCTATTCTTGGCATAACATCGCTGCGCAATACAACAACAACAAACTGAAATGGCCAAAAAGGGGCGATTCTGAGTGGAAAACTTTGACCATCCCCGATGGGATGTACGGCTACACCAACCTTGCCTCTTTCATCCAAGCACATACGGGGTATGTGGACAGAGATGCCGCTGAAAAGGAGCACATTTTCAATCTGTACTTCAATTTGACGATTTACCGAGTGGCGATTGGAATCGCAAAGGCAGACTACGAGCTGGAACTTTCCGTCGGTGAGTTTGGGGACCTGCTTGGTTTCAACAAAAAAATCTTGCGAAAGTCAACAAGTTTCGTTGGTGATAAAATCCCGAACATCACGAGAGGTGTGGATTGGGTTTTTATCCATTGCGATTTGGTCACAAGGAAGGTAAGGGATGTTCCAAGAAACGTTTTGTACACAGTTTCCACTGTGGGGCTGCCAGTCAGCTACCCTTTCAAAGAAGAACCCCGCCGTCTGGAATTCCAAGCCGTGAACAAGACGCTCATTGACTCGGTTGGAATACGGATCACAGACGGAAGAAACAACATTCTGAACCCCAATGGCGCCGATGTGGCTTTGAGTGTTGTGTTCCAGGAGGTCTCCCCCCGAGATGAAAAAGTTTCCCAGAGGTATAAATGAACAATCCAAGTGAGTGGATGAAAATTTTAGACCCGCGGGTTGGCTGGTATCTCTTCATGCACAAAGGGTCTGGTGTGATTCGTGACTCTCTCCCCAACCTTGGCACAAGTTGGGCGAAACCGGCCCCACCTCCAGTTCCTGAAATTTCTTCGCGGAAGACAGAAAAACCCAAAAAAGAGGGGGAGGGAAGGGGGGCGGCGGAAACAATCCGGCAACTGTTGGGGAGGGAAAGGGCGCAACCGAGAGGAGAGACCATGTGGAAACTCACCCAAATTTTGGCTAATCGGCTTTGAAATTTTTTGTTTTTCATTATATATCCCATGGATTGGTTCCGCTCGCCCCAGTATCTTGAAAAGACGGATGTCGAGCGCATCATAGCCAACACCAAGAGAAAACGGGCCTGAGTTTCTTCGCATCGAATCGAAACATCATCTCTGACTGGTACAACGCTTATTTCAAAGTTGAGTACCGGTTCGAGGCTCTTGCAGATGGTGTCAACATTGCGGACAACGCGCAAACAGCGCCAATCAACGGCTCTTTCTCGTTGATAAGGAACGTGACTTTATAATCCTCTGGAAACCAAATGTACACAGCCACTAACGTCGGCAAAGTGATCTTCATCAAAATTTGTTGGATTATTCCGACGACTACTCGCGGAACGTGGCGAAGCGTGAGTTCTGGTATCTCGACACCGACAACACAACTTACCAAAACAAAAACATCGAAGCGCGACACAAACTTTCGCGAGGGGCGGGAATGGTGAAAACGATGATTCCTC
The DNA here is from genome assembly GCA_016490735.1 of Pachyseris speciosa. Taxonomy (NCBI): domain Eukaryota; kingdom Metazoa; phylum Cnidaria; class Anthozoa; order Scleractinia; family Pachyseridae; genus Pachyseris; species Pachyseris speciosa. The sequence goes on along the minus strand of JAEMWC010000535.1, from coordinate 92,195 downwards.
TCAAACATTTTTCATTTTCGAAGAGCTGGCAGACAAATTGCTCCCTGCATTGAACCTCGAGTTTGAAATTGAGCTGCAGAATGACAAAGAACTTATTTTCCAGAACGACGCCACCGAGCGACGAATTGTGGTCACAAAGTTCGAATTGTGGGTTCCAAAACTGCAGTTGACGCCGGAATGAAAGAAAAGGGTGAATGAACAGTTCTTGAGACCGGCCGTCTCTCTGCGCATCAAACCCGAACAGATCGGGGTTGGTGATTCTCTTCTTTTGACCACCACCCAGATTAATCACTTGCAGAAAGCAGCCAGCGAGAAGCGAGGCGCGGACATCACGATAAGAAAAACACAAATCGCCAAACTTGCACAAAGCGGCGGTAATCTTTTTTCCACGGTGTTCAGTCTGGCTAGACCGTTGCTTGTGCCCGCGGCAAAATCCGCCGCCAAAGCCTTGGCAACTGCGGGTCTCAGTTTCGCTGCAGACAAAGCTTTGAAGGACCAAGGGAAGTGGAGCTTTACCGTTTGACAAAAATGTTGTCTCCAGACCAGAAAAGGGCAATTCAAAGACACTTGATTGGAAACGGAATGGTTCGTGGTGGAGGAAGTGCGCAGTATGGAGGTTTTCTGGGAATGTTGGCTTCTATCGGGATTCCCCTCGCCATCGACCTTGTGAAAGGTATGTTGGGAAAAGGGATGCAAGTTGGTCCTTCCCGTTCGAGACGCTCAGCGCCCCTTCCGCCACCGCCCCCTCCACGAGGAAAAGGAATGCAAATTAATCCTCCTTGGTATCCCCCGTCTGTTTGGGGAAGTTGGCGAAAAAAATACGACGATGAAATTCAAGGATGTGCCCCTTTCCAACGTTGATCTGACCAATTGGTGCAAATATCTCAGCATCCCCATTCGAGGAATTTTCTCCCGAGATGAAGTCAAACCTCTGAACCACTCGCCTTGCATTTTGAATTTGGATGATTTGGGGAGTTTGGGAACACACTGGGTCGGTTGCTGGCGTGGGGAAGATGTGGAATATTTCGACTCTTTTGGCCAGCACCCTCCGTTGGAATGGGAACAAGAGATGTTGAAAGCGGGACACAAAACCTTCCTTCGCAATAAAGACGAGATTCAAGCAACTATTGTTTGTTGTTTCTCCATGAGCAAAGAGGGGGTGGAGATGGGGCGATACTATGCGTCGGAAGCGATGAGGAATCCCGAGCTCCAACGAAAGGCGATCGATTGGGCTGTGGAGAAGGGAAAGCCCATGTTTCAAAAGGTTGGGAGTGAAGCCTTGAACTAACTTTCCACCAAGACTGAACCTGGATGGAAGGGGGATGGATATCCACAAATTTATTGGGAAACTACCGGCGCCAAAAAAGGGTTGGACCCTCCATGGCCATCGCTATACTGGGCCTTACAACACCCTCGAAAAACAGTTGAGTTTTGAGACGGGTGAGATCTTGGAAGTGTTTCAACAACCCACCGACCCTTCCGATGCTGTGGCAATGCAACATGATGTGGATTACAGCAGCTGTGGTTTTCGTGCGCAGAAGCAGGGAGGGAATGAAAAAAAGTGCAAGCATGTTGCTGACCGAAAAATGGTCAAAGCACTTGACACGATTCCGTGGGGACAGAGACAATGGGGCCATGCGTTGGCCCGCAACGCGATTAATACGAAGCAAAAACTTGGTTTGGGTGTAGCAAACCGTCGCGTTTGAATTCGTCTACGACTCGCTGAAATTCGTCAGCGACCACCCTTTCCAAAGTTTTTGGCCATCCTTGTATTTTGATTGCGATGGGCACCACCCACCAATACATTGCGAGCATAAATGTGGCAACCATGAGTGCAGGTTGTCCATTACCCACCTTTCTCTAATACGGAAGACATAAATGGTGGTACCTATTTTTCAACCAACAGGCCCAACAAGTACCATTTCGCCTGCATGTAACACATTTTCCACAGGATGTGACATAGGTATAACAACCTTCAATTTCACAAAAGGGAGCATCTTCGAAGAAATCGAAAAGATCTCTGTTTACTTCGTCCCAGCCCGCCCTTTTTTTGTCTTGAATTTTGGCTTGGCTTGTTTTTTGAAGGATGATTTCCTTCAGCTCGGTCGGAGTTGTTGGATTCTTGCCAGGAGATCCATCTGTATTGTGGGCACTTTTGTTCGATGGGCTGACAACGTTCCCCAAAAGTTTTCATGGTACAACCAACACTCCAGAAACTTTCTTTCGGGGGGTTTAAGAATAACAAGAGTTTTGAGAACGAAATCCAAAAAACGTGTTTTAATGCTTTTGGTGTTCTTGATAAACGCCCACGGGGATTCTTCCTTTTGCAAAAGACAGCGGAAAAAAAGGACCGACTCGTACGCCTCGGGGAGATTGAGTTTGTCCAGTTTATTGAGCCACCTGTTTATTCTTTGAACCAACTTTCGGCAAACGAAGAAGCGTTCGGCGCTCATTTGTCTAGACACCAATTTGTTCAATGGACCGTGTCATAGAACCCTTCGTCGATTAACCATTTATCAAGAAACTCCTCTTCTTCTTTTGTGATGTTATAACTGACCATCCAACAACAGAGCGCATATTCGTCGAAGAAAAAGGGATCTGCTGTTTTCTTGATGTATTGCCCGGGCGACATGTCTTGGCACAACAGATCGCGCACATAGCGCAATGAAAGTTTGTAGGGAGAATCTTTGTTTTTCTTTCTCCCCAACCACCTGTTTATCTCGTCAATCAATGCCTTTCTGATATTGTAGCGCAACAGATCAGGATCGGTTGCCATATATTTATGTGTGCTTTTGTCTAATTGATATCACGCCGCTGCGGCTGTCAGATTGAGGACTACTTCTGGTTGAAAGGGTGTTTTTTCTTCCCTTTCCAACATTGCCTCCACAGCGGATTCTTCTTCAGCCAATGTGAGCAAAACAGCCCCAGTAAGTTCTGGAGATACACCTTCTGCCCACATCTCGAAGAGCATCTCTTCCAGCCGGTCAATATCCTCCCTCTTACCCTGAAGATGTGCTTCTCTAATTGGGGTGTGTTTTTATTTCACCAAAAGTAAGTACATTTAACTTTTTATACAGCTCATTAATTTCTTCGTTTATACGTCTCCTTTTACTTAAAGACAATCTACTTGTGATAAAATTTGCTCTTTTTGTTCTTCCACACTTATTTGCGTTTGCTCTGCGCCGGCTGCTGGTTGAAAATTTTCCACTTGCTCCGCCATCACTCTTGCACCATACACCTCTTTCTCTAATAGGCTGACGGGGTATGTTGGTGTGCGTTTGGCTTTCCCTTGCCTTGAGTAGTAGAAAAAGCGCTGTATCAAATACCGTTTTTTTTAGAACAAAACCCGACGAGTACGGTTTCCGGATTTTACGCCCTCCGAAGTGAAACGAGGAGGGCGTAAAATCCCGAAACAAGTGCGAGGAGGGTGTGTTCTAAAAAACGGTATTTGTACAGCGCTTTTTCTACTTCTAAAGTACATCTAGATGGACGTCAATGACGATTAAAACATTTCTCTTTTCTTTGTACCCGAAAAAGAATTTATTAAACTACTTTTTTTTTAAATAAAATTTGATTGCCTCATCTAGGAGATACTTTCTATAAAGGGACGAAATCCCAGCTTCAACACGCAGACTGACTCCATTCAGGCGAAACTCTTTGTTTAAAGAACATTGTTATCACTTTATTCCCTTTGTAATTGAACCATTGTTTTAATTAGTATTATACATTTTACCTTCACTATGATAATGACTTGATAATGACATGAGTTCGACGTCGAAACGTCGTCAGTTTTCATTGAAAAACTTCTTAATGTTTGTTAAAAGTATTTTATCGCAGTTTTTTTATAGTTAAATGTTTAAAAAAATCGCTTCTTCTTCGTTTTGTTTTGTTTTTGTTTTGTTTTTATTTAGTTATTTAAGTAGTATAGCCGGAGCTACGCAACTACCGTTTTTGCAAAACCATTGTCCTCGTCGCTTCGCTCCTCGTCCTCGGTTTTTTAAAAACAGTAGTTGCGTAGCTCCGGCTATACTACTTGGGAGGTGATTGGACACAAACGAAGGACCAACCCAAAACCAGTCACCCAATTAGAGAAATGGGGATGAGGTATAAGCGTGTCACCCAATTTGACACAAGTGATACCAAGGGTATACAATGAATCGGTCGGAAAAATTTTCCAGTGAAAATATAGGCAGTAGAATGCCGACAACCACACGCAAAGTGGACCAGGGGAAGAGAGAAAGCAAAGTTCAAACAAAGAAACCAACATCATTATCTTCAATGAAAAATGTTGAAACTATTCTTGAGTACAATGCGGATGAAATGGCAAAACTTTTGTATGAATTATTGTTTGAGGACGAAGAGAGACCAATTCCACCACCTCGTAAAAAAAGAAACAAAAAGGTAAAAAGCTGGGAGGAAAAGAAAGCAGATGTCATGCAGCATTTTCTTGTTGATGAATCACCTAAGCGTAACTATCCCAATGAATTTTACTTTTGTCTTCCCAAAGAAACAAGAAAACCCAAACCCCTTCCCCCCCCAAAAATGGAAAAAGTATTGAAAGAGTTTGAGCCCTTTGTGATCTGTCGACCAACACAAGTTAATGAGCCCGAAAACCTTGAAACCTTGTTTGACACAGAGTTTGAAGGTGTTGAGTTGTCCAGAAAAGGTAGACGTTATTTTATTTGGAAATGTATAAAATGTTTGATTGAGGCCTAAAACTGCTGTTTAAAAGTAAAAATTAAAATCCAAGCTTTCGCCTATCAACGGCATCATCAGGGATGAGAAAATATTCCGCGCGTGCTATATATATGCAAAGAAGGTGTAGGGTGAAATGTGTAAAAGATGTGACGTGTGTATGCAAGCTATAGAGATAAACTGTGAGTAGAATACAAAGCTCTTATGATGGAGTGTCTCTAAACAAAGGACCTCTAAAAGAGCTAGGAATAAAATAGAATATTAAAATAGAAGGTCTGCGAATTCAGTACATTCTTCTCGGGAATTGAGTGTGGGCTTGTACTTTCTAATATAAAATGCTTCATAGAGGCGTAGATTAGCGGGGTCGTTTTCACTCATGATTATCTTGACCTCAATGCCTTTGTAGTTCTGGCAGGAATGGATGTGTTTTTTAACAGAGGAGTTTGCGTTATTGATATGTTCTCTCACGCGGTCATGGATGAAGCGTGTGGTGCTACCAATGTATTGTTGACCGCAGCTGTTACACGTGAGCTGGTATACTGCATTTCTTCGTAGACATAATCCGGTGTTAGAGATAGGGCATTTGTCTCTTGTGCACTTGCGCTCCGTTGGGGTGTGGGATAGGGCTTGTCTGAGGGTGTGGGATTTGTAGACAATGCGTACTGGGATGTTTTCTTTTCTGAAAATGTTAGTGATCCTGTGATTGAGTCGTTCAGAGATATAGGGAATCTTAAGATATGATCATTCTATGCTGCTAGGTTGGGGGTCTCGTTGAGGATTTTGTGGGCGTTTTGTCTGCTCTATTCTGTCCTCTGGATAACCGTTGAGGCGAAGGATGTCATCGAATGTGTTTAGGTGTTGTTTGGCAGATGTATTTGAGGAGCATCTGTCCTTGATGCGTTTTCGCTCGTTGCGAATGAAGTTGAGTTTGGATTTGATTGGCATAGCTGAATGATGGTGGAAGAATAGTGGTTTCTTGGCTGGTTTCTTGTAGAATTCAAAAGAGCTGATGCCATCTTTGGATATGGTGACTTTGAAATCGAGTAAAGACAATGACAAGCCATTCGACGTTGTTTTTGGTTTTTCAATTTCGAATTTCAAATTAGGGTGCACATTGTTTATAACGTCGTGGAAGTGGTCAGCTGTTTCTTCATTAGTTGTTTGGAGATAGATATCGTCAACATATCTCTTGTAAGGGCTTATCATTAGGTGCGAGGAGAGGGCGATGGTTTCAAGTTTGTCCATAAATAGGATGGCCAGCATACCTGAAATGCTGGAACCCATGGGTAGGCCCTCTCTTTGGCGAAAAACTTGATCTCTGAAGGAAAAATACATGTTGTTAAGCGTGAACTTGGAGGAGGTCCGAGACGTCTTGTCTGGAGAGGTGGAGTACTGGGTTTAGGATTCTATCCGTGGCATTAGTGATGGCCTCCTCTCTTCTATGAAGCATTTTATATTAGAAAGTACAAGCCCACACTCAATTCCCGAGAAGAATGTACTGAATTCGCAGACCTTCTATTTTAATATTCTATTTTATTCCTAGCTCTTTTAGAGGTCCTTTGTTTAGAGACACTCCATCATTAGAGCTTTGTATTCTACTCACAGTTTATTTCTATAGCTTGCATACACACGTCACATCTTTTACACATTTCACCCTACACCTTCTTTGCATATATATAGCACGCGCGGAATATTTTCTCATCCCTGGTGATGCCGTTGATCGGCGAAAGCTTGGATTTTAATTTTTACTTTTAAACAGCAGTTTTAGGCCTCAATCAAACATTTTATACATATTTTAATCATGCTGCTGAAGGACAACATGAACAGATTATTTGGAAATGTTTGAATAAGTTGGAAGAAAATAAAACAGAGGAATTCATGGAAAAAATTGGGGAAAGGGTTGGAACATCATTTTATCTGAAGTATTACATGTGTAACAAAAGAAGACATGTTGTCACCGATGAAGTTAAAGCGAATTGGGAATCAACTAAAGGTTCCCCTTGGTTTAATCGACTTGATGAAGCAAGGGAATGGTTGGCCGAGCAGGAAAACAAACGGGTCACGGATGGACAAATCACCGGGCAAGTTGATGGTGAGACAAATTGGGGTTTTGATAGTTTTTATCGAGTGGACGTTAAGGCTGTTCTTGACAACCTTTACTTGGTGCTGGGAAGCTTCCAGAATGGTTGTGTAATTTAGCGCATTCACGAGCGATGATTGAATTGCATTGTTTTGAAGATAATTTATGTATTTGGAGATGTTTAGCTCTTTGGTGGGATGGGGACGAAGCAAGAGTTGACAGATGTGAAAGAAAATCACTTAATCTTGCAAGAAGATACTTCAGAAACCCAAGATTAAAAAAGAAAAATTGTCCTAAAACGTGTTTGGAACATTTGGAAAAAATAGAACAACATTTTAATTTTACAAAACCCGTTTCAGAATGGATTGGTTTTCGTGTTTATGAGCCAGTACAAGAAAACGGTTCCGTTGTTTGGTATCTTCGTCGCAGCACAACAAATAAAGTAAAAGTGATGACAATTGGAATTTTCGAGGATCACGCTTTTCTTATTAAGGATATCACAAAACTTGCTCATGTTTATTCATGTGCCATTTGTAACGCAAGATTCACATCAAAAAACAACTTAGATAGACATATTAATGAAAGGTGTGTGAAAGGAACAACAAAGATAGAATTTTTGAATAAACCACCAACAAAACTTCAAAGCAGTTTTGAAAAAGCTTTCTTTCCAACATCCAACGCATCCAATTCATCGGTTATCTGGCTTGAGACGGAAGCGCAAAAAAGAGGAGTACACATTCATCATGCGAGGTGTGGTCATGGTGGAGAAAGGTGGATTGATAGAGCTTCTGTGGACGGATATGAACCCATTTCCCGAACGATATTCCAGTTTCATGGTTGTGTATTTCACGGTTGTCCAAGATGTTATCCAAATAATTGCGATGAGCCTTATCCAAATGAAACCGGTACGTCTCACAACACAAGATAAATTAAAACCCAACAAAGAACAAGAAAATTAAGAGAAGCTGGGTTTATTGTCGTGGAAATTTGGGAATGTCAAGCTGGGTTTCTTTCAAGGGAAAGCCTCCCCAAACCTTTTCAAAGAAGTTATCCACACGTAATCTTTGATTTCGAAGCCTTTGGAAACGCAAACGCGCGCAAAGAGCCAACACCAGATCTTTTGATAGAAAACGAGCGCGTTCCAATTTTTGTTTCTCTTGGGGATACTATGAATCCAGAACCAACCCATGTATGCAACAAAGATCCATCACAACTTGTTTCGCTTTTCATGGAAGAATTGGAAAAAAGAGGAAAGCGAATAAGGGAATCTGTCAGAAGAGAATTTCTTCCAGACATGGAATTTTCACCCAAGAAACAACGTTTGAAGATTAAGGAATAGTGTGATCAAGTGCCAGTTCTTGGTTTTAATTCAGGAAGATACGATTTGAATTTGATAAAAAAACACCATTTTCCAAGTATTTTGTCCGACCAGGCAAAGAAGATAAAAATAGCGAAGAAAGCTAATAAAACTATGTTTATCACAGCCCCCCATTTTACGTTTCTTCCCCTTCATTATTATTGGTATTCCAAACTTCACGGAAAATTACTTTTGTCAGAGGAAGAGTATGAACAATGCACCAAAGTGTTTGAGGAAAAAGGTATGAAAACCTTTGCTGATTGGTTGAAATACTACAATAATCTGGATGTAATACCTGGATTGGAGGCATTGACAAAAATGAGAGATTTCTTCACCGAGAAAGGAATTGACATGTTGAAAGACACCGTTTCCATCCCGGGAGTCAGCATGCAATACTTGTTGCAAGGGTCATTTGACAGAGGATCCAGGCTTTGGACGCCCTGTGAAGAAGCTTATGACATGTTGAAAGGCGCCGTTGTCGGAAGGCCAAGTCTCGTTTTCACCCGTTATCATGAAGTTGGACAAACACATATCAGAAGCCATCGAATCACCAATCTCGAACCCTGCAGGCGAATTTGGGGTTGTGACGCGAATGCGTTGTATCTTTCCACCATGCTAAGAGACATTCCTTGTGGGCAAGAAACAATTTCTCATTTCAATGATCCATTTGGTGCTGTACACAATTTTGTGGAAAGATTGAAGAAAAGGCAATGGTTTGGGTTTGCGGAGGAAGACATTGAGATTCCAAAAGTTTTGTGGCCAAAATTCGAGGAAATGTGTCCTTTCTTTATTAACAAAGAGGTTCCTAATGAAGCCATTCCACAACACATGTTGGATTATCTCCAGAAAACAGGCAGGAAAAAAACGCAAGGGAAAAAACTTGTTGGCGCGTTATCTGCGAACAAAATGCTGATTTATGAGCCCCTGTTGAGATGGTATATTGATCATGGCGTAAGGATAAAAGCTGTTTATCGTACAATAAACAATGCAGTTGGCAAGCCTTTCACTTGGTGTGTGGAATAAGTCACAGCTGCGCGAAGAACAGGAGATACAGACAAAAGCAAATCAATTCTTGCTGATATGTTCAAACTGCTCGGTAATAGCGCCTATGATAAAATGATTGAAGCAGTGGAAAGGCACACAGACACGATTTACACGAAGGATGAGAAGGTTGTAGACAGAGCAATGAGAAGCCCTGTCTTTGAAGATCTTGATGAAATTGGGGATGTGTATGAGTTGGACAGTCGAAAGAGGCGAATCGAGATAAGAAGACCGTTTCAAGTTGGAATTGCGGCTTATCAACTGGCAAAATTGCGGATGCTGGAGTTTTACTTTGATTTCTTTGACAAATACATCGACATAAAAGATTTTGAATTGATTCAAATGGACACAGACAGCAACTATCTGGCGATAAGCGGCGAAAAGCTGTCGTCAAACCGAGTATGAGAGAAGATTTTGAAAAAAATAAAAAGAACTGGTTGGCGTGGGACAATGAAGCGGGCGCACACCGGGGTTGTTTAAAGGATATGTCGAAAAGACACAATCAGATCACTTGGAATCGTTTCAAAGCAGCACTTGATGGGTTTTGTGATATGGCTGAAAACAGGGGCTTTCGAATGCGAGACGGTCACATGGTGACTTATCACCAAAAGAAACTTGGTCTGTCTGCTTACAACGACAAGCGCCATGTTGTTTCAGACGGAATTCAAACGGAACCGATTGAGTATCATTGTGCATGAAAGAAAGAAATGGGTGAAGAATCTCAAGTGAGACTTGCTGGTGGTAATTGTGTTTTTTGGGGGGACAACCATCAATTCTTCTCGCACAAAACTGCGGCGCGGGCCAGTGTCAAGCCAATACAAAGCGGGCTGGCGTGGCTTGGTCATGACGAGCCCAATTTTGAACACATTCATTGACCAAATCGGATCAGTTGCTCTTCGTGCTCCACCTTCCAATTCACCAGGAAGAACCGACAGGTCTCAAATAAGGAGCAGTAGCTGGTTCTGAATTCACGCGGCTTTGTTTGATTGCATCAACTGGTTTCATTCCAATCAAGCGAGTTAGGCGATTGTTAATGGAAGCGATAACTCAAGGAAGCCGTTCCACCCAAGCCACAGATCGTGCCCCTCCAGGTCTTTGCATTTCCACACCGTATTGATATCGAGAAAGCCACTCTGCAAGCGTTTGATTGAATCGTTCCACAATTTCTTGGTCACGATGAAGATTTGGATGGCCGCGTCAGATGGTTGTGTCGTGCTTGTCCATAACACGGGTGACTGCTCCCATGAATTCGCGCCCCGGGTCAACTTGTAACAACTCCGGCCACTTCAATGGCCCCCGTTTATAAATGTCTTCGAAAGCCGAAGCAACTTCTCGTGAATTTTTTATGGAAATTGGTTCGGCTTGCAACATCAACAACAGCGAGGGCATATTTCCAAATTTTACCTTTGGCTTGATCATGAGGCAGGAAAATCAGGTCGGCCTGGTGTACCGCGTTGGGTATAGGCACATCAAACTTTGGGCGAGGAATGACCCGAGGTGGAGGAAGAAATACCTGCCAGGGTGCCTGTCTTCGCAACCATTTTTCTGCCACCTTTTCCGAAACTTTCGCCGCTTGTGCAAATTTTTTGAACGCGCCCCATCCCTTCCAATATCCCCCCGGACTGTAATAAATTCTCGACAAACGACGTTCCCGTCTTGACTTTCCATTTGCACATATATTTCTGGAAAGAAAAATATAACCGGAAGAAAAAGTTAGCGATGAATCGAGATTGGAGAAGAAGAGAAAGAAAAAGCTTGGCAGGCGTTTGCTACCCCAACCCACCATTTGTGGTAAGTGACAAAAAAAAGTGAATGGCATTGCGAAGAGAAAATGGAGGAAAAATCTGAAGCTCGTGAACTTGTTTTCCGAAAATGTGGGCTGGTCCAGAAGCTCGATACAGTGCTCCACCCCCGCAGAGAAGAGAAGGGCTGGCAGCCAGTTGTGATTCCCCGGAACCACATCCGCAAAATTTTGCAAAAATACGTTGTTCTTAACGAAGTCAACACCTTCGCGTTGCGAGGAGGACGAGAGTGTGGCGCGGTGCGGTGAGTGTTTTTAGGAAACATCATACACGAGTTCGCGAACTTTGACAATAAGCCAGTCAATTACATTTGTTTTCTCTACAGCTATTTCAATTCGGTTCCAGTGGAAGTTTGGCCTCGCAAAAAAGAAATTCTAGAAAAAAATTCACCCGCTTTCAAGAGAATCCGACCAGAGGCACGGCAAAAAGCACAAGAAAGGTTCGAAAGGTGGTGGTGGAACGCCGTCAGTTCGCGGTGAAATGTTTGGAGTACTTCGCCTGGAGTTTCTCGGGGATTTCCATACAGTGGTCGGAAACGAAGTCGTCAATCATTTTCAGCTGGTCGAGAAACTCCTTCGAATCGAAAGGTTCTCCCCGGAGATGGACCCGATGGCATCCAATATTTTTTTGTACTCCACCCGAACGAAGCTTGCCTTTTCGGCCTTTCTGTCGTATTTCTTCGCCGTCGCGATAATTTTCACGACAGCACCAAACGCGCTCAGCCCGGCAATGACAGCAGGTTGGAGAGTAACCCCTCCCGCGACAGCTCCAGTCACAACAGCGTTCCCCGCAACCACGTTGCAAAGCAAGTTTCTGCGCTGAAACATTCGGAAAAGCTTTTCGTAGCCACAATTTCAAAGTTTCTTGTGGTAAAAAGCGAAGAGTCGCTTCAACATATCGACAGTGTCCTTCAGAAGGGTCGGGTCGATGTGGTTGAAGTCAAAGAAGTTGAGAGGGGGAGGCCGAGGTTTTCTTTTCAGAACCTGCATCGTATATATTGGAAAAAATTTCAGAAGACAGTATCGTAAGAAGAGTCTTTTAGGCACGGTCGGATTTTGTGATCAGGCAATTGTGAATTCAAGCATGAGAAATATTTTGAAAGGATTGACATCTGAGTGTTGATATTAAAGTTCCAAATTTCCTGCAGAAAATGCTTTATTGACATTTATTGAGGTTACAAGGCTGCTACTGGCTGATATATTTTGTCTGTGGTACAAGCTCGTTGCCTTACTTGGGGCCTGTCTATTAACGAAAATTAAAATACCAGAAGGTCCGACGAATAAAATATGAATGACTTTGAAATGAAAATTATCCAAAACAACAATTGTGTCTTGGCCATTCATTTGAACCCTTTTCAAAAGACTTCGATCATGTTTTGTTCTTTCTTCATGAAAGGCCTGTATGAAAAAAGGTTGGCCAACAATTTTGAAGCCATTAAAATTCAAATTTCCACCCAACTTCGGTTGATGAATCACACGTCCATTCGTATTCAACGCATTTCGCATTGTCAGGCCGTGGACGTTCGAGCTGAACAATGGGCGGTCGTTGTTGTAAACCCAGTGGTCATTCAAATTTAAATTTCCACCCAATTTGGGTTCAAGAATCAAATAACTATTCATATTCAAATCATTCATCATTGTCATCTGCCCGTTTGTTCCTCCAAACAATACCGCATTTTCATCGATGACGACTTTTCCATTCAAATCCATTCAAATCATCACCCAGTTTCGGGTTATGAAGAGCATAGCCATCAAGAAACAGATCCGTAGCCATTACCATACCATAAGGATTCGCCCAAAACACTTTGTTTGGGCGGCCTTTTATTTTTTTGTGATTCAAATCAAAGTCTGTCCCCAATTTGGGTTTCAAAAGAAGATGGTCGTTCATATCCAAATTGGTTTGCATGATCATTTTGCCATTTTCCACACTCCAAACTTTGTCAAAGACACCCGAGTCCACATTGGAAATGTAGCCAGAAACCCCATAAACGACGAGGTGGCCTGAGGTTGAACCAGAAGTCCTCCCATGCAGATCCAAATAAATGTAGTTGGGGGTGTTGTCGCTTCATCGGTGGAACTGAACGAGGGTTTTTGTGTAGGGTGCGCTGGCGCGGTTGAAGGTTCGCGTGGTTTGGCTCGTGATGGAAATGACGGTGGCACTTGCCATGACGGACACATTTTTCCCGTGGAAAGTACTCAACCACGAACGTGTAATATCCTTTCGGCAGTGGAAAGAGATTGAAACCGATTCGCGAGCGATAATCATTGCTGCCTGCTTTTTTGACGAGAGTGAACTCATAAGCATTTTTGTTGACCCCATGTGGGGAGGCGGCGAAGTTGACAATCCCATGAACATGAATGTTGTTTTCAGATGAGGAATCGTCCGCATCGTCCATAAGGTAGGTAAAAGGGTTTTTTTTGCCCGCCGGACAAGGAAAGGTGCGAGTGATCCACATAATCCTTCGTCACCGCGTCCGTTTCGCCGACTGACTTTTTTTGAGAGCGGTGATTTTGTGATAACCCATGTTGAGATCGCCAGCCATTGATTGGCTGCCGTCCACTTTAAAAAAGTCCCCTCCCAAATCATCCACATATTTTTTCGTCACCGCGTCACTGTTCGCAGTTGAGGGTTTGAAGATCGGTTATTTTTTGTTGCCCCATGTTCAAGGCCCCATACATCGCACTCCAGCCATCTCTTTTCACGAAATACTCATCCACATATTCTTTGTTCACCGCGTCCTTGAGGTTGAAGGGGGGCGCAAGATTCTCGATTGCGTTGTCGTTCATGTTCAGGTTTTTTTGAGCGATTGCGTCGAATTTAGTTCGCAGTCCCTCATCCACGTATTTTTGGTTGACGGCGTTTTCAGCGGGGGTGCTGGAATCAACGTCTTTCAAACCTTCAATTGCATACCCAGCCATATTCAGATCACCCAGTGCTGGGTCGCTTCCGTCCCGTTTCAAACAAAGCGCGATTTCAGAGTCGACATAGCTTTTGTTCGTGGCGTGGAGGTCGTTCACGGCGTAAATCATGTTGGTGACAAAGTTTCACCAATATTACCGGTCAACGGAGTGCTTCCGTCGAGTTTGGCAAAAGTGGATGTGGCATAGTTTTCACTGACTGCGTCAAGCAAACCAGCGGGCGGACCCAGATTTTCAATTGGGTGTCCACCCAAATCAAGGGGGCCGGTCACTGGGGCGCTTCCATCGAGAGGTTGAAAGGCCCGGGTCGCCGCTGTCGTTCGGGGGTGTCTGTCAACCCCAGGCCTTTTTGCAAACCACCCCATATACATTTTGAAATAATTTTTGACCCGGACAACTCGAAACCGTAAATGAGAGACAAAAAACGTTTTGGTTGGCTGCTGAAAGACGAAGGTGAAATGTAAACAGCACTGACACCGAAACTTTCATCGGCGCCGACGGTTTGAGGGAGGGGGGAAATCCTCCTTTCCCTTCGCGCCAGTCAACCTTGTTGTGTGAGTTTCCCCCTTGTATTCCATCAAAAGCATGAGCTGTGTTCTTGCTGGAAGAGTGGGCGTTATTTCGTACCACACAAAGGTTGGTTTCGCCTGGCCAGGAATCAACGCTCTGGGTGAACTACCAATAAAGGTGTCGCTCTCTCTCGTTGTGTTTTCTGGAAAAACAACCGAGCCCATCAGATGAAAAAATGTTGGGGTGGTGGATGTTTGCGCATCCGCGGGGGTCACAGGGTGTCTCGCCGCTCCAGGCTTTTTTACAAACCACCCCATTATATTGTTTCATCGAAATTTTTCTTCATCAACTTTCGCGGTTTGTCGAAGTAAAAGAAGAAAAACTTCTTGTCGGTGGCGCGGTCCAGCAAGTCGTGGGGAACCCCCAGCTCATCGGCGATTCGTTTGTTCTCCCTCGGGAGGAAGCCGAAAAGGCAGAAATGACTGCAGTTGTCCCGGATGTTTTTGGGAACCTTGTAATAAGTTTGGGTGAGACGCTGACGTTCCTGTGCTGCCCGTTGATGAAATAGTTGATGATGTCGTTTTGGTTTTTTTCACAAACCAAGTCGTCGAACACGACAATTTTTTGGTTGTCAGGCATTCCCACCTCGGGATGGGGAAGTTCCTCCAGCGGAATGATTTCGTCGCCTGGCGCCTCGATGACCTCGCACCCCACCTCAGGGTCGATATTTTCGGAAAAGTAACGCAAGAGTGTTTGATATTTGTGTTGGTGGAGGTTCTTCGAGAAAAGAAAAACCTTGTCGTACTCCAACAGCTCGTAGAACATGTGCATCTGGATGTTCGTCTTGCCTGAATTACTTGGCCCACAGATCAGCATCCTGAAAATATCATCAGGCATGGAGGAGTGCCCCTGCCGGAAACCATTTGTGGTGGCGGCCTCGGGATCATAATTTGGAATTCTCCTTCTTTGTCTCTTTATATATTTATGTCTTTGAGAAAGTGGCGACAAAGGGCCGAGGCGGAAGTTGAAAAACAAGAGCAGGAGATCCGCCAGAAGTTCAAAAGGAAAAGGATAGCGAATCAAGTTGGCCAGATCGAGGCTGAAAAGCTTTTGAAACCGGTCACCAAAAGGTTGGACCGAGAGTTGCAAGCTCCTGTGGAAGAGGTGGGAGGTCCCGATTACACAATGGATGAGTTCGATCGAATTAACCCGTTTGGTTGGGATGATTTCAGGCCAGAAGTTGAAATCGAGACTATCACAAAAAACGGGCAATAAAATATGCCTCACAGATCCACTGGGAGAGTTTCAAAAACTTGCGTAATAAAGTAAATATTCAAATGCGTAATGCCAAATCCAAAAATTTCCACGATAAGATTAATGACTGCTCTAGGTCGAATGACCCTAAGAAAGCTTGGACGCTCATTAATACGTTATTGGGAAAAAATAATAAGTCGAACAATTGGAGCGAGCTCTTAGTTAACCATAATTTAGTGTCAGATCCCAAATCTATAGCAGAGGGTTTGAACGAATATTTTGTTAATATTGGGCCGACGCTAGCAGCAGAATACGATGAATAGTCGTGCGATATTGACCAAACGACAAACAATCATACCAATCCACTCCCATGCACGCAGTTTAAATTTTCATCAATTCCTGTCGATAACGTTGTGTCATCTCTGAGAGGCCTTAAAGTAAATAAAACAACCGGCCTGGATAAGATTGCTCCTAAAATTCTTAAACTTTCAGTAGGTATAGTTGCACCGTCTTTGACGTACATCTTCAACCTCTCTCTTGCGACTGGAATCTACATAGATGACTGGAAACGCGCACGTGTAACACCGATTCTGGAGACAGACGGCAATGTGTGAACTACCGCCCCATTTCTATTTTACCAGCAGTGAGCAAAGCATTTGAAAAGGAGGTTTTTCGCCAGGTATATGGTTACCTGACTGAAAACTGCTTGTTGTCCAAATTTCAATCTGGATTTCGTCCGAAGAACTCCACGGTAACGGCTCTCATCCAAATGTGTGATGAATGGCTTGAAAATAGGGATAATGGGGAATTGAATGGTGTCATTTTTCTTGATATTAAGAAGGCATTTGATTCAATAAATCATGACATTCTTTTAAATAAGATGAAGAAACATTTTGGTATCTCTAGCATAGAACTGAAGTGGTTCGAATCTTATATGACAAATAGAGAGCAGCAATGCAGTATTAACGGAAAACTCTCATCCAAGAAAACAATCACCTGTGGCGTGCCTCAGGGCTCAATCCTGGGTCCATTGTTGTTCTTATTATATATTAACGACCTGCCTGAGTGTTTAAGATCAACTACTCCATGTATGTATGCAGATGATACCCAGATCTTCTCATCCTCTTACGATGCCAACGAACTTGTCATTAAACTAAATTCTGACCTCGCTCGTGTCCGCTACTGGCTTATAGAAAATAAACTTCAAATGCACCCCTCTAAGTAAAAAATTAATGGTTATTGGCTCTACATATAATTTGAACAATAAGAATACCGAACAACCAGTTGTAGTAAATAATACACCCATAACTCGAACTGATACACATAAATGCCTAGGGGTTCAGATAGATGAAAGACTTAGTTGGGATAGTCATATCGACATGATTTGTAAGAAGGCCAGTGCGAGCATTGGAGCGATGAGACGTATCAAGCCCTTTGTTCCTGTAAATACGCTTGAAAAGAATGAAATTAATTTTGTCCATAGTAGCAATTGAGTGATGACGGTCATTAATGCAAGTGCGGTCGCAACACTACTAGAACAGAGACCTGAAAAAAAATTCAGGCTCTGAGCGGGATTCGAACCCACGACCTCTGCGATGCCAGTGCAGTGCTCTCCCAACTGAGCTATCAAAGCCACATGAGAGCGGTCGTATGTCGCATACGACCGCTCTCATGTGGCTTTGATAGCTCAGTTGGGAGAGCACTGCACTGGCATCGCAGAGGTCGTGGGTTCGAATCCCGCTCAGAGCCTGAATTTTTTTTCAGGTCTCTGTTCTAGTAGTGTTGCGACCGCACTTGCATTAATGACCGTCACGCTTGAAAAGGTTTATAAGAGCCTAGTACAGCCTTATTTTGAATATCGTTCCCCTCTTTGGGACAACTGCGGCAAATGACAAAAGATAAAGATTTCAATCTCGCGCTGCTAGAGTTCTTACTGGTGCCAGTTATGATATTCGTTCCGCTGAAATAATCGAGACCCTCTCTTGGGACACACTTGATGTGAGGCGGCTCCGGGCCAAATCAACATTGACGTTTAAAATACTAAATGACGACACTGCGCCCGACCTCAGGAACTCTTTTGGTAGAAGCAATGTTGATCAGACTAATTAACATCTTAGAAATAGTGCTACAGATCTGACACTTCCCAAACCGAAGAGAGAGTTTCTAAAAAGAAATTTCAAATACAACGGCGCGATGCTTTGGAACCAACTCCCAAATGAAGCAAAACTAGCGGAATCGATAAATTCATTTAATAAATATATCAAAACGTAATTGGGTCATGTCATGCTATATAGTCTTGTGTTAGTTATGTCCTAGCTATCCTAATACTTTTTAATGTTTAGTTTATAACGATTAGTTCTCGTTCTTAGCTGAATTTGTGTAGTTTTAGATTTATCATATTATTAACTCGTCATTATGTCCGTATAAACACGCCCTCCATGGAAACCAGCTAAGTGTTGTTGGGGCTAGCGTGTTTCTTGATTTAAATAAAGTATACCTACCACCACCACCATCACCACCATCACCATCACCACCTCCAACACCACCACCAACACCAGTTGATGATGGTGATGATGAAGCTCCCCTCCCTCCACCACCACGCCAAGCGTGGGGTGAACCAGAGGTGCCCAGCCTGCTCGAAGGAATTAGCGAATCTGTCCAATTGCAAACGGTCAACCGGCTTCTCCGCAGCACGGGGACGACCCCAACTACAGAGTGGGAAAGAAAAATTCCCCATTCCACGGGTTTTTGGTGGCAGGGCTTCGAAGAATCCAAGAAGACATTTATGACCGCCGAAGAGGGGGGCGGCCTGCTCCAAGGCAGGAGAGGGTTTCCCCGCAACAGCTGCAAGCGCGAAAAGGGGGTTTGAAACGAACCCCGCCGAAAGAAACAAGACCCCGGCCCCCCACAGATTGGGAACGGGCTATTTTGGAACGACGGGCCCCGATTGAGGGGTTGGAGGAGGAAGGGGATGAATAAGAATACGAAATGGAGGGTAGCGGGTTTGACCTCCCTCTTCAAAGCAAGAAATCGGAGATTCGCGACCAAATGATCCACCAACTGAATGTGAGCCTCGGTTCGATGGGGGGCGGCAACTCTTCAACGAAGCTCCGTAAACACGTTTCCACTCTGCTCGACAAGCTCCTCCAACTTGGTGGCATCAACAACTTTTAGGCCCACAAAATTTTTAACGATTACATACGGAGGTGAAATGTACCACCCGCTGCTCGACTCGAGCCTTGCGAGGCTGCAGCGCGATGGCGCCAACCAAAAGTCACACAACTTCACTATAACATTCAAACCACCCATTGTTCTCGAAAAAACAAAAAACTACGAAGCGGCGCTTGACGAGCTTATCACCATGAGCTATTCCTGGTACAATGTTGCGGCCGAATACAACAACAATACTCTCAGGTGGCGGAAAGTAGGTGAGGCTTGGAAAACCCTGACCGTTCCAGATGGGATGTACGATTATACAGATCTCAACCGCTTCTTGCAAACACAAAGTGGTTTCGTTGACCCCGCCGCGGCGGAAAAGAAACACATCTTCAACTTGTACTTTGTTTACGCAATCACCCGTGTTGTAATTGGCGTGGCCACCGGTTACGAGTTTGACCTCTCGACTGGGGATTTTGGGAAACTGTTGGGTTTCAACAAAAAAGTCCTGACTGGGGCAACAACCTTCACAGGCGACAGCTTCCACGACATCAGGAGGTGTGTTGACTGGGTGTTCCTGCATTGCGACCTCATCACGCGGCGGGCCAACGCTATGACGAGCGATGTTTTGTTCTCCTTTTCGACGGCCAACCTTGAGGTGAGCAACCCTTTCACAAAAGAGCCCCTCCGTCCGAAATTTCACCCGGTGAACAAAACTAACATAGAAAAAATAAAAATGTATGTTACTGATGCGAGGAACAACATTCTCAATCTCAACAACGCCGATGTTGCTTTGACTCTCATGATCAGGGAAATGTCTTTGTAAGGTATATGAACCGACCAAGTGAGTGGGCATGATTTTACGATAAGGGCGCCGGGCGCTTCCGCTACAAGCACAAAGGCTCCGGTGTCGTGCGGGATACACTCATGGCAATTGGGAAGCGCCTCGCGAAAGTGGCCGCCCCCCTCGCAAAGAAAACCGCCTCCAAGGCCACCGAAAAGGCAGCCGAAAAGGCAAGCCAGGCTAAAGAGATACGCCAACTGTTGCGAAGCCGCACAGCAAAGCAGAAAAAACTGCGGCAGACCGCGATCGATTCAATGGTCAAACTCAGTCAAATCTTGGCCAACCAACTTTGATTTTTTTTTGTTTTGTATACGCCACAATGTTTCGAGCGCCACACATGCTTGAAAAGGTTGACTACCAGCGGTTTCGCTTGGACACCCCACTTACCCAACCAGCGAACGGGCAGTCGCAAATCAGAACCGCGCTCAAGTTTTATGTGTCCGATCGCGATGTCATATACGATTTTTACAAAGCTTATTTCCGAGTGGAATACGAGTTGCAGAAAAAGGCCGACGGGACTTTTGTGGCTGCAGATGTGGCCTCGGCACCAGTCAACGGCGCCTTCTCTCTTGTGAAAAGACTGACTGTGAAGGCGAACTCGAAGCCACTCTATGAGGGCAACGATGTGAACAAGATAATCTTTCTGAAAGACCTGTTGCAGTACTCTGTGGACTATTCCAGAACTGTGGCGAAAGATGAATTCTGGTATCTCGACAACGACAATACGACAGTAACGGGGGCCGCTGCCACCAATCTCGGCATACGTTTGAGGGCACTCCTTTCACAAGGAGACCCCATGAAAACAATCAAAGCGGTAATACCTCTCAATCGGTTTTCTTTCTTCGAGGAGTTGGAGGACAAGCTCCTCCCCCCGCTGCAACTCGAATTCAACAAAATATGATATTTGGGGGTGCCGCCTCGGCAAACCATCGAGTTGTGGTGAAACTCTTGGAGTTATGGGCGCCAAAAATGACCTTCTCAGCTGAGGGACAAAAACTGGTCAAGGAAAACTTCCTCAAACCAGCACGTTGGCGCTATCTGAGCGAAACTTTGCATGTGAGCCCGGCTCGGACAGACATCGCGACGCAGTGGCTGATAACCGCGGGGGTCAAAAATGCAAAGCATGTGTCCGTGTTTTTCCAGAAAGCCACCGCGGACGCGACAACAAGGAATCCCTATGTCTTTCATACCTTCAGCCTTGATGGAGGGGAAAAGTTGTCAACATGCCGCCTGCAATATGGCTCGATCTTTTACCCCGAAAATGACTACGAGGGGGAAGACCAAGCGCGGATACGCCGGGATCTGGTGGAATTCAGCTACAGAAGGGATGACTATAACACAGGAACTCAACTGAATGTCGCCAACTACGAAACTCTTTATCCCCTCATTTATTTCGATCTCCGGGCTATGAAAGAAAGTATGACTGGGGATCGATTGAATCAGGCCGCCACGGCAGATTACAAAATATACGCCGCCGTCTTGAATGAAGAAGAGATCGTCTTGGATGTGGTTGGAAATGAGTTGGTCCGGGTTTGAGTTCCTACCTCGCAGGAAATTTCTTCTTTGATATAAGATGCCAACTGTGTATCATCCGTTCAAAGTCGCTTTGTCTGAGGACCAAAGACACAGTCTCGCGAATGCGGTGAAAGAAAGGGCGGCTGTGACTCTGCGTGTCAAGCCGGCACAAATTGGAAATAGTGACAGTCTTCCGTTGACCACCACACAAATAAACCACCTGAAAAAGGCCTCCAGCGCCGGCCGCGGTGCGGATATCACATTCAGCAAGACACAAATAGGACAAACAAAAAAGCTGCTCGGTGGCAACCTTTTTTCTGTTGCCCGGGCTCTCGCCCCTGTTGTTGGGAAGACTTTGGGGATGGCCGGTCTCAGCTTCGGTGCGGAGAAACTTTTGAAAAACATTTTCGGTGGCAAAGTTGGCCCCCAGGAGGTGGAACTGTACAAACTTGTGCAAATGATGCACCCCTCGCAGAAATTGGCCCTTGAAAAGTATCTTGTTGGTCAGGGTATGGTCAGCGGTGGGGCCGCGCAACATGGAGGTTTTCTTGGAATGCTGGCTTCCATCGGCATTCCTTTGGCAATAAGCCTCGTAAAGAAGGTGTTGGGGCGTGGGATGCAGGTGAGTCGGGCGCGGTCAAGAAGGTCTGCACCCCCTTGTTTTCCTGCGCCACCCACAGGGAGAGGAATGCAAATGCGCCCTCCTCCGGTCTTAGGAAGATGGGAAGATTGGGAAAGCCCGTTGTTTGGGCGGGGGAAAAAGATGAAGTTCAAGGATGTGCCGCTTTCCAATGTTGACTTGGTGAAATGGTGTGAATATCTTGACATCCTACTCAAGGGCGTTTTCTCACGCAACTAAGCCAAACCTCTCCATCATTCACCCTGCATTATACACCTGGATGATTTCGGAAGTTTGGGCACACATTGGGTTTGCTGTTGGCACGGTCCTGAGTATTTCGATTCTTTTGGTGTTCCTCCCCCAAATGAGTGTGAGCAGGAAATGCGAAAGTCGGGGCACAAAACCTTTCTTCGGAATGATAACCAAATCCAGTGGATTGGAAGTGTGCGGTGTGGGTATTACTACCTGCTTTTCCTCAACGAACGCAACAAAGGCACAAGTTACAAAGACATTCTGAAAATGTTTTCAGACGATGTTCATCACAATGAGCAGGTTGTGAAAAATTATTTCGTGAATATACCTTGACCAATGGCTGATTGGTATTGTGTGCGAGACAAACGTAAAACCCCGAACGTGCCTGGGTCTGAAATGGTTGTCCCAACCAAAAATGGGCGAAAAATGGGGAAGGCCAAGTGTGCGGTTTGTGGGATAACAAAAACCCGCATTCTTCCAAAAAAGGGGTCGGGAAACTAGCGGGGCCCTCTCTCGCAGAGGGCAATTTCCACCTCAAGATGGGAGATGGTGTTTTGACTGATCTTGCGGGCATGGCGCTCGACTTCACTTTGCAACATGGGATTCCCTTTCTTACGAAAAAAGGGTTTGAAATGAGTAGGTATTACACCCCGGAGGCGATGCGCAATCCACAGCTCCAGAAAAAGGTCATCAACTATGGGGTGCGCAAGGCCACTCCTGTGTTGCAAAAGGTTGGAAGCGAGCTGTTGGACCAGCTTTCCACGAAGGTGCTCCCCAACATCCGTTACAAAACCGACAGGCCTGATCTCGACAATCCCTCCTCAAAGCAGGGAGGAGGAAACTCCCGCCTTGGAGCAGGAATACCTGTTCCTTTCCCATTCGTTGATTTCAAAAAACTGTGGAGTGCCATCTCTGACCCCAAACTTTTCAAGGCCCCCGAAGTTTCTGCAAAAGAGCGGAGGGCAATGGTCGCCGAATACAAACGCCAATATGCAGACTACAAGCGGCAAGGCGGCTCCCACAGCTACGGCTCCTGGATAAAATGGAAGGGTTATGGGAGAGGTATTGGAAACTTGTTTGATCCCCGGTTTGTTTCGCAGGGTGTGCTGGTTCCCAAGTTTGCAACTGACACAAAGTTTTTGAAAGCTTTCGGCAAAGCCATCCCCCAACACCGCGGTTTCGCGGATGTTTTCAAGAAAACCCTGCGTAATTACTATGGGTCTGGTGTTGATGTCCATGCGTTAATTGGGAAACTGCCGGCGCCAAAGGGTGGTTGGACCCTTCCTGGGCATAATTACACTGGGCCTTACAATCCCTTGCACCATCAGCTGAGCTTTGACCCTGAAACAGGTGAGATCTTGGAAATATTACAGAAACCGACCGGCGCAACGGATGCTATTTCGATGCAACATGATGTAGATTACAGCAGTTGTGGGCACAGGGCAAAAAAAAAGGTGAGGACGAAAAAAAAAATGCAAGCATGCCGCTGACAGAAAAATGTTGAAAGCTTTAGATGCTGTTCCGTGGAAAAAGAGACAATGGGGACATACTCTGGCACGAAATGTAATCAACATGAAAGAGAAGTTGGGCCTTGGGGTTTAACAACCTTGATTTTCTGCTGTAATTTTAAGTGAGTTTAACATATATCTTATCCCCCAAGCATCCAACAAAAAATCCCAATCCCAACTTGTCTGATTTTTTTTCTTTGAATTCAAAACATTGAATGAGTCATCCATTGAAAAAAAAATTTCGTCTAATTTACCAATAGCATCTTCCAAAACACCAAGTTTTCCTTTGAATATTTTGAAAGGAAATCTTGAAGGTGCCCAACAAATTTCGTGTTTAAAATCTACTAAAAAAAGTTTGAATTCATGAACAAAAATTAAAAGTTCTGTTGAACAATATTCAACTTCATTTCCAAAAATAAGTGGGGGATCAAGATGAAAAATGACATCTAGCTGGTCACATTTTTTAAAATAATTTTTCAAATTCTCTTTGAAAATGAACGGTGGTCTTTTCTCTTACCATCGATATAACCATGTTTTTTCTTTAAAACGGCGCACCAGCACAAAAAATTTCATCAACCACACGCGCCATTTCTTTTTTCACCTCACAAACAATCGGATGCACAAATTCTTCTTGCACAAAACGAAAAAGGATTACCAACGAAGCAATCATTGTTAATGAATTCAAAAGGGGTTAATGGTGGGTGGAAAAAATTACGTAAAGGAACCAACGGCTCTTCTAAAACCGCGCCCCACCCATTTTTTTTTCTTTCTTCAAATTCTTTTAACTGGTTTTTGGTGTAATATCCATAAATTTTTACACGCAACTCTGGTGGAAGTGCAAAAATCTGTTCCATAATATCCATTTATATTGTTGCGCAGATCTTTAATTTACCATGTCATAAAACCCTTCATCGGTCAACCATTCTTTCATGAAAAATCTTTCATCATTCGGGAGAGAATTAACAACTTTGAACGCTATAAGTGTACATTCATCAATAAAATGTGTTTCCCCTGTTTCCTTTATGTACCGCCAGGGAGACATATCACTGTATAACAAATCCCGCACGTGGCGTATAAGTGGTTTATCTATGGTATCTGTTATTTCATTTCCCAACCACTTGTCTATCTCTGTAATCAAAGCCTGTCTCACATTATAACGCAATAGATCATCATGCACCATTTTTATTATATATTACCAAGGCAAAAAATTTAACAGGGTTAAACATATCAACCCCTCCATCCATTCATCCCAAACCCAAGCAGGAAAGTCTTCCCTTCCGGACCAAAATGGGGGAGCGACACCAGTTCGCAAACAAACATCATCCTCATTACATCCTGTACATTTCAAACAACGAAAGGAAGACTGCTCTTTTTCATCTTCATCCTCCTCCAAACTATCCACAACAATCCGCTTGTCTTTGTTTTTTGTATTAACAACAGGAGAAGGGTTTGTCCCCCGCCTGTGTGGGGAGATATAAAGAGAAACAGACGCTGGCCTCTTTTCTTCAACATTTTCATTGAAGACATTTCTCTCTTCCCCTGGTCCACTTTGCGTGTGGTTGTCGGCATTCTTCTGCCTATATTTTCGTTGGAAAATTTTACCGACCGATTCATTTATACCCTTGGTATCACTTGTGTCAAATTGGGTGACACGTTTATACCCCATCCCCATTTCTCTAATTGGGTGACTGGTTTTGGGTTGGTCCTTCATTTGTGTCCAATCACTTCCCAAGTAGTATAGCCGGAGCTACGCAACTACTGTTTTCAAAAAACAGAGGACGAGGAGCGAAGCGACGAGGACGATGGTTTGGCAAAAACGGTAGTTGCGTAGCACCGGCTATACTACTATTTATTTATTTATTTATTTATTTATTGACAAAAAAATATATGTTCCGCAGGTTACGCGGTCTGCAATCCGCAGTTTAGTAACACCCCTGTGTTGTTAGAAAACTACAAGCAATGATCATATATTTCAACCTCTTTCTTGTTCCGCGCGGGGACTCGTTTGAAATACTCTTTTAACCTTTAAATATATCACATTAGAGCACTCATGATGCAGCACTATAAAGGAAATGGACAATTACGTCTTCTACTCGACTCGAACAAATTGCCCCGGTCACGCGAACATCACCTACACATCACCGGGAACGTCCGATTTTACCCGCCATTAGTCCTACATAACTCAAATTCCTCCTTAATACAGTCTATAGGTGGAATTTAAAATAGTTTAAGTATTTTTGGGACGCTAGGATTGACATAAGTGGTGCGTGATTTTCTTGAAGGTCACGTAGACGTTGAAGTTCGTTGTAATTTGTGCCTTGGGGGGGAGTGCATAATTTGGGCGCACGGAGTAGGTCAAAGTCTATTTTGTAGGACTTACTTTTGGCCTTGATGAGTAATATAAGCAGCAATGTTATCATTCAGCAAAGAGGACAGCAGTGGAATGGAAAATGGTTTACCACGCTACGATTGTATTTACAAACAATTCTATGTACATAGCGTTCGAATTGCTTGATGTATTTATGAAGGGGGGACTAATTCTATGTACAGTCGTCAGAGGAATAACGTTTTAATATCTTATGAAGATGTGTGTTGTCTATGCACTTCAGTCTTTTACAGAGGATTTGCGATTCTGAAGGAAGAGAAATCAACATCTCATACGTCAAACCATTTGTTTACATTGCATCTGTGAATCAATTTCACCAAAATGGTGACGTGATAAAAAAGGTTTCCAGTATCGCTCGCGTTGCAGATACTATTTTATATAACATCGTCCCCGTAGGGTGATCTAAGGTGCTTCAAAAGGTTAACAGATGTGAAATTGGATGAAGCAAGGGAGTAAAAAGTGTGAAAAGGACATTTTTGTGCTAGTGTGCACGAGTCACCGCTAGGTAAAAAAGATGTAATTTGATTATTTTGTCTAACGCTTGTACAATGTCACCATGATCATGTTCTTAAAAACGTCACTTTCTACGGTGCCATAAGCCTGAAAACAACTAGTTCATCTGCTTTGTTTCTACTCTTTCTAGTAGTCTTCATTTGGAACTGCCGCGATCGAAATTTCTTAGAATACACGCCGTTTCAAAACTGGTGACTCGTTGGTGACTCGTCATCAGATATCACCGCGCAAGCTGACTAAGTAAAGCAGCAAAACAACAGCGGGACAATTTCCCCTCCTCTTCGGGAATTTCAAAAGCGAAAGCAAATATTTTCCACTACACACTGCCACCTGTAACTCTGCTTCTTCAATACGTATATCTAGAACATCCTCCGTTTGCAAACGAATACCACGGGCCCAATATGTAAAGAAGTCTCATGGACGACTTGCCTTTGAAATCAACAACTACACCTGACTGCGAAATGCACAATTATTCACAATAATCTCTGGGTTGTCAGAAAACTACAATCAATGATCATATTTTTAACCTCTTTCTTGTTCCGCGCGGAGACTCGTTTGAAATACTCTTTTGAACCTTGAAATATATCACATTAGAGCACTCATGATGCAGCACTATAAACGAAATGGACAATTACGTCTTCTACGACGGTAATTCGGACTCGAACAAATTGCCCCGGTCACGCGAACATCACCTACACATCACCGGGAACGTCCGATTTTTCTAGCCATAAGTCCTACATAACTCAAATTCCTCATAATACAGGTAACGACAAAATTGTTAAAAGAGTCTACCCTTTCCCGCTGTCCCCAATGTTGGGGTCACAGGATCTGCTGAGAGAATTGCGAGAAACAACACTGAGAGGGAAGGGGGAACCGCCGAGCGTATAAAATAGCCTTTTGCTGTGCTGTCTCAAGTAATTTTGTCGCCGACTGTAGTTGTGTCAACTCGCACATACCACCACATTGTGCTTAATGCACATGTCATCGGCTTCCCCGTGGGGTCGACCCCCGGGCTAACCAGGGGGATTTTAAAATCAGTCAAGCAAACTTGAGGAATTTCCCCAGGGGGTCGGGGAATCTCTCAAGACAAAGTCCCCTGGGTTAAGTGCCTCTCAGCTGAAAATTCCCGTGACATCCTTTTCAAACTTGTGAATTCCCCCATCCCCTAATCTTTGACCGTAGAACAATGTCAAGATTTTCCCCTACCCTCTGGCAAAGAATCCCGTCCATCCTTTGTATTCGCCCACATATCTCCCTGGTAGGCCCGGGGGTCGACCCCACGGGAAAGCCAATGACATGTGCATAAGGGGACAAACTACAAGAAAGTGAAATCATATTAATTTTTTTCGAAGGCAACGTAAAACGGCTAGAATGTAAAACTTACCAAGGTTAGACGTATGTGAAAGCTAGTGCTCTACCGTCGATGAAGAAGATCCGTACAGAGTTTTGGTAGAGTTCTCACATCAATGTAATATATTGAGGGCTACCTGCACGTGCACGGCTGGTCTTGGGTCCCAAGGTAGGGGAAAATGCAATCACGTCGGAGGCGTCCTATTTGCCATCGAAGATTTACCAGAAGAGGCAAAAAAATTACGAACCTTTAAGCTGCTCATCCCGTCTCTCAGCATGGGTAATGCCACGAAACCAAAGCGTTGCTGCGAAACCACTCGACCAAGTGTTGATGAGAAAGAAAAATATTCGACGTCAACCCAAAACGATAAAACTTGACCCACGAGCTCCAAAGCATCGAACTAAAGATGAACAGAATCTCAAGAACTTTTGCGAAAATCTTCAAAACTGTCTGCTTTCCAGCTCATGTTTCGTGTTCCACGACATCAAGTCAAATTGTACTAAGGCTGCCTCCCTTCGAGAAGGGAAAGAACCAGAAAGCGTTCCCTTCACAGACAGCTATGACATAGGCACAAAACATTTCAAAAGGATGGTTGATGAACACGTCTACAATATGTCTATCACCCAGGAAGAGATCCAAGAAACGGAAAGGCTAACTCGTGGACAAAACAGAAACAATCTTTGGTTTGAAAAGGGAAAACTCTTCTTACAACCTCGAATTTTGGCAAAGCGGCCAAGACAAAAGTGGAACCTTCAAACAAAGTGAAGTCAGTCCTTTATTCAAACTTCACGACAGATGCTGTTCAGTATGGCATTGAAAGTGAGCAAAAGGCAGTGGACATATTTACAAGGGAAATGAGAAAGATGGGATTGTTGTGCATGTTGAGGAAGTAGGGCTTTTGGTCTCTAAAGACACACCTTATCTAGGAGCCAGCATGGACAGAATAGTTACTTACATAAACAGAAATGAAAAGTGGGGAATGGAAATAAAGTCTCCCCTAAGCAAGGCAGGCACGACTGTTGATGAGGCATGGAAATCCAAGAATTTCTTTTTGGAGAAACTAACTGATAGAGCTGTTACACTTAAAAGAAATCATGACTACTGCTATAAAATTCAGGGGCAGCTCTACTGTTCCAACATAAATCTTAAGGACATTGTTTTTGTGGTGTACTTCGGAGAGGACAGACCATTATTTATTGAATACATTTACCCAGACAACAGTACTTGGTTCAATGACTTTCTGCCGAAGATTGATTTCTTTTACAGAAGAGCTCTTTTCCCTGAGATTCTCACCAAACGAGTTCAGCGAGGAAAGCCTCTGTACATCCATGGTGGTTGGCTTGCCTATGAACAATATTCCTGTACAAGGACTGGGTTTAAATTGAGATTTCACGGGAAAGTTAACATTTATTGCTTATAATGATATGACCATCAGATCTGTCCGTCTGAGGTCAGCGGCTATGCCCCTACGCCAGTACCGGACAGCGGTACGTTACTTATAGGCTTGCGCGGTCTTGTCTCTCGTGTGTTCGACTCGTGTTTGTAAGCTCGCTTGTTCTGTTACTGTCATACAAGTTTAATTAAAGCTTCAGTTGTGTTACGAATCGCGTCATCGACTTACCTACACTCCACTAATTGGCGTGGTGGCAGCTTCCTCGAACCTACGTCAAGAAATCGACGTCCAAATACAAGGAAAAGCTACTCATTCCTAACCCAGGTACGTCGATACGTCGAACATTTTTCGTCGTTCAAGCTCGATTCTCTGGTAAACCCAATACACAACAACAGTCATGGCTTCTTCTCCACGAGCCCCGAAGCAGTGGAGTCTCTCGAAGAACGAGTCTATAAACAGCTTCGAGAATTGGAGACAAAACCTGGTTTACACCTTGTCACTCGACAGCAATTTCGCTCCATTTCTCGCCGATGGCACCACATGGGGAAAGAAGACTAAGACCCAGCCCCTGCGCGGCCTCACCGACGATGGCGAAACAGTACCACTCTCCAAACGCCGAACTGCCCGACAAAAGTCAATTTCCTGGAACTCATGCTCGGGCAAATAGCCAATTATTGTCCGGTAATATCCCGAAATACCTTAGTGAAGAATTCGACCTCTATCCAGTCTGTTTGGAACATGATACGCGCACATTTTGGCTTCCAGATTACGGGGGCTCACTTTCTGGATTTCGCCAATTTGCATTTAGAAGCTGACGAGCGCCCAGAAGACCTCTTCCAACGACTAATGGCCTTTGTTGAGGACACCCTACTCCGTGCCAATAGCCTGTCCCACCATGGTGAAGTGGCCACCGAAGACGAGGAACTCACTCCCACCTTAGAAAATTTCATTATCCTGACCTGGCTTAAACTGATACATCCTGAGTTACCCAAGCTCGTAAAACAAAGATACGGAACAGAACTAAGATCAAGAACTCTAGCCTCGATAAAACCAGAAATATCTCAGGCCCTCACCTCCTTGCTCGACGAAATACGCACAGCTGACGACGCCAAGATTATGCGCATCGCTGTTAGTAATTACCATAAACCTACTAGCAGCAGAACTCCACACAAGGCGAGCACACGACCCAACCGTCCAGCCAGGTCCTGCCCGCTCTGCAAGCAAGCCGGCCGTCCCAATCACGCCCACTTCCTGAGTGAATGTAGTTTCCTCCCAGAACAGGATCGCAAGTACATAGCCAAAGCCAGACAAATCGCCGACATCCTAGATGATCCCTCTGAACCTGACACCAGACCCTATGTAGATGAATCAGTCAGTGACACTGACGACACCGGATCAGGCCTAAGCACCCATGTCTTCCGCATACAGACTCGCCAGTCACCATACTTGGACATGTTCTATGCACACCACCCAGTGCGCGTAACCATCGACAGTGGCGCCACAGGAAACATGATTCGTCACACCGTCGTCCAACGTCTTGGCTGCCTGGTGACGCCCAGTTCCCAATCCGTCCACCAAGCAGATGGCTCATCCCCTCTGCATGTTGTCGGTGAGACACGCTTCCCTTTTACCCGCGAAGGCCATACATTTACCTTCGAAGGCCTTGTCGTGGAAAATCTTGATGTAGACGTCCTGGCAGGAACCCCCTTCATGGAGTCTAATGATATTGCAGTACGTCCTGCCAAGCGCCAAATAACCCTTGGTGACGGAACTATCCACAACTATGGGTCCCAGCAACCGGTAACGGTCAACTCCGCTGCACGCCGTGCCATTGTGCTACGCTCTCCGCCCAAGGCTACGACCGTCTGGCCTGGAGAGTTTCTAGAAGTCGAATTGCCAAGCGAAGCACCCCCTGACTCCGTGTATGCTTTGGAACCGCGGACTGATGCCCCCAGCGTAAGAAAGCTAACAGCTTCCCAATTGTGGCCACAACCAACCATAGTCTCCAGCGTCGCGGGAAAAATACGCATCCCCAACTTAACTCCTGAGCCTCACTTCCTCAAACGGAATGAACACTTCTGTCAAGTACATGCTGTCTACACACCCGAAGCCCACAGCAACAACGTACAGCCACCTGTCTCGCCACCACCCAGGCCACCTGTTCATCAGACCAGCACAAAACACTCTACAAACGTGAGCCTTGACCCAGACAACCTACTCCCTCATGATTTCAGAGCCAAGTTTACATCACTCTTGGATGAATACGACCACATCTTTGACCCAAACATCAAAGGCTACAATGGCGCAGAAGGTCCGTTCGAAGCCAGAGTTAACATGGGTCCTGTGGAACCCCCCCAACGGAAAGACAGGCTGCCCCAGTATGCCCGCCACCAACTACTGGAACTCCAACAAAAGTTTGACGAACTCGAAGCATTGGGCGTCTTTAAACGACCCGAAGACATCAACATCCCAGTCGAGTACTTAAACCCGTCCTTCCTCATCAAGAAACCCAGCGGAGGGTACCGCTTAGTCACCGCATTCGCCGAGGTTGGGCGCTACAGCAAGCCCCAGCCATCCTTTATGCCTGATGTGGACTCCACATTACGTCTTATTGCACAGTGGAAGCACATCATAGCAACAGACTTGACTAGCGCATTCAACCAGATTCCTCTCTCACGCAACTCCATGAAATATTGTGGCGTTGCCACACCATTCCGGGGCATACGAGTATATGCGCGGTCTGCCATGGGCATGCCAGGCTCCGAGACGGCTCTCGAAGAACTCATGAGCCGAGTGCTCGGTGACCTATTAAAGGAAGGCATCGTAGCCAAAATCGCGGACGACCTGTATTGTGGCGGAAACTCCCCAGGTGAACTCCTACGCAACTGGAAGAAAGTTCTACAGGCTCTGCACAAGTGCGATCTTCGCCTCTCCGCCTCCAAAACAATCATCAACCCTCAGTCCACAACGATACTAGGCTGGGTTTGGAACTCTGGCACTTTAAGTGCCAGCCCGCACCGCATCGCCGCTCTTGCCTCGTGTCCTGAACCTGACACTGTTACCCGAATGAGATCATTCATCGGAGCTTTCAAGGTGCTCTCCCGCGTCATCCCAGGGTGCTCTACTCTCCTTGCAAAACTTGACGACACCGTCGCTGGCCGTGAATCTAAAGAGAGGATTCAGTGGACAGAAGACCTCCGTGCTTCATTCCACAAGGCCCAGGCAGCCCTTTCCACTGCTCACACCATCTCACTTCCCATCCCGAGTGATCAACTGTGGATCGTAACAGACGGAGCACTTCGCAAACCCGGCATAGGTGCCACCCTGTACATCACCCGTGATGACAAGTTACGCCTGGCAGGTTTTTTTAGCGCCAAACTGCGAGGCTCACAATTAACGTGGTTACCATGTGAGGTGGAGGCTCTAGCAATCGCCGTTGCCACCAAACACTTCAGCCCATACCTGATACAGTCCCATCATAAGGCCTGCATATTGACCGACAGCAAACCTTGCGTACAGGCGTATGAAAAACTTTGCAGAGGAGAATTCTCAGCAAGCCCCCGTGTATCTACTTTTCTGTCTACCGTGAGCCGTTACCAGGCTTCTGTACGACACGTATCTGGCTCTGCAATACTACCTTCAGATTTCGCCAGTCGCAATGCAGCCCCGTGTGAGGATGAGGCCTGCCAGATCTGCGCCTTCACACAACTCACCCAGGATTCTGTTATCAGATACACGTCAGTCCAAGACATACTCAGTGGCAATAAGCATCTCCCGTTCACCAGTCGTACTGCCCGGTTGGCCACACAGGCGGAATGTCCCGATTTACGACGCACACGCGCACATCTTCAACAGGGAACACGTCCTTCGAAGAAGCTTACCAACATGAGGGACGTTAAAAGGTACCTCAATTTGGCCACCATTGCCAAGGACGGCTTACTCGTTGTGAAGCGTAACGAGCCTCTCGCTCCCACCCGTGAATGCATCGTTGTCCCCCGGCAGGTACTAGAGGGACTCTTAACCGCGTTACACATCCAGCTTAGCCACCCATCCAGTAATCAACTCAAGGCTGTCACAAAGCGCTATCTCTATGCCCTGGATATAGACAAGGCCATCGACCAAGTGACTCAAGCTTGCCACCAGTGTGCCGCCTTACGTCAGACCCCGAACGCACGCGAGGAGCAGTCAACCTCCCTTCCACCGGATGCCGTTGGCGTTTCGTTCGCCGCTGACGTTATCAAACGTTTAAGACAGCTCGTCCTCGTGCTACGTGAATGTGTGACTTCTTTCACAGCCACGACTCTGTTAGAGGATGAGCGACACCACACCCTACGTGACGCCATTATCCGCCTATGTGTCCATATGCGTCCACTAGATGGACCACCAGCCATCATACGCACTGATCCTGCCCCAGGATTCAAGGCACTAACAGAGGATCAACAACTAAAGCATCACAGAATCACAATAGAGCTCGGAAACGCCAAGAATCGCAACAAGAATCCTGTGGCCGAGAGAGCGGTCCAAGAGATCGAAAACGAGTTACTCCGACACGACCCCCTAGGAGGCCCCGTCTCCCTTGTGACACTAGCCGTAGCCACAGCCAACCTCAACGCGCGCATCCGCTCACATGGCCTTTCCTCTAGAGAGATGTGGACGCAGCGAGATCAATTCTCGAACCAACAAATACCACTGCAGGACCAAAGCATCATCGTTAAGCAGAACGAACAACGTATCGCCAACCACACCCACAGCGAAAAGGCAAAGACCCCCATCGCGAGGCGCCGCCCAGCTAATCGCATCGTCGTCGGTGATTTAGTCTACCTTTTCTCCGATCGCAACAAGACAAGAGCTCGCGATCGCTATTTAGTGGTAGAGGTAACTGGCTCTTTCTGCAACATCAGAAAGTTTGTTGGCTCTCAACTTCGAAGCACCTCTTACCGCGTAAAGACATCTGATTGCTACAGGGTCCCATCCGAAGTAACAGTCTTTCGTCCGTCAGCAGTCAGCAGTGATCCTGACTCCTCATCCGACGAAACCCTTCCAGTACAGCCAGTACTTTCCCCTCCATCTCCACCCGTCATACCAAGTGCAATATCGACACCTGCCACTCAAGAAGTTCCTGATGTCTACCTTCCTGCCGATGAATACGAGCCCTGCGAAGACAATGCCCCTGATCCAGTTTTAGACTCCCCCACTACAGGCAATGACTCTGATACCTGTTCCGCGCCTCGCAGATCCACACGCGTGCGACGTCGTCCCGCACGATATGATGACTTTGTCATGGACTCTGACTGAGTTGTGGACACTATCATCTCTAAGCTTTTGACTCTGAGTTATGGACTCCAACCATACAACCCGTTGGTTTGAAGAACTCGATCACTTTTCTTTATAAGTTTTATATCAGGTACTGTTACTTATTAGGCTCTAACTTGATATTCGCCATGTACCCAAGGAACTCGTCACCTTTTTACATAGTCTGAGGGTAGAAGAAAAGGAAGTCACGCCAGTACCGGACAGCGGTACGTTACTTATAGGCTTGCGCGGTCTTGTCTCTCGTGTGTTCGACTCGTGTTTGTAAGCTCGCTTGTTCTGTTACTGTCATACAAGTTTAATTAAAGCTTCAGTTGTGTTACGAATCGCGTCATCGACTTACCTATACTCCACTAATTGGCGCTATTTTTTCTCAGGCAATAAAATTTACAGTAACATCAAGGCTGTGCTCTCAGAAAAACTTCTGGGAGCCCAAAACTCTGAGCTTTTGAAATTCAGGGTGCACAGCGTAGTGAGTTTTTGCTAAAACTAAGGTTTTCTTGTCGCCCAAGGGCTAAAGTAACTCACCAGGGTTCCGGGCACTGCTAGAGCACAGCGCTGATTTACATTTCCCCTTACCAGAATGAAGTCCAATGCCACTTGGCTTGTTAAACTTTACTTATTTTCTGCTTATAGTTATTTACATCGTGTAATGAAATAAAGCTCTATTTGTCCACCCATACAGGCACATCCTTCTGAACCAAAACAAATCTAAGTAGTTCTATTTCTAGTTTTCATAGGTGGAAATAACAAGAGATGAATAAAAAACTAAATGTAACTTAACTCAAAGTATGCTAACATTTGTGCTGAGAATGAGGAGATAGATTGTGATGACTGTGGGTTTTTGAATTTTTCACAAGGGCAATAATTTTTGGAGCTCATAAAACAGCAATTTATGCACTGGCAAGAACTTTGAAAATGTCCAAATATTAACACCCATGGGCAAAAGGGAGGCAGAAGGGATCATTTTAATAAACTAACTATTACAATAAGCAACTTTGTTTGACTTCTGAATCACGATGATACAAAACCAAGGCTATTGCTGAAAGGATTAGGGTTTTCCTGGTGGTAGCAAAGGAGGAAGAAAGTTTGTTAAAAGCCCATAGACAGTTGCTATCAACAGCTCCTTATTTGAGACCTGTTGGGGCGGACGAAAAAAAGCTTCCTGTTGGTGTCAATGTGCGCTATTTGTTTCAACCCGGTGAGTTGGAAGGTGGTGCAAAAAGAACCACGGATCCCATTTGTTTTCTAAGAACTTTCGCGCTCGAAAGAGCCATCATCAAACCGAACAAACCGAATTAACCTGTCATGTATTGGCTTCATGACGGGCCAAAACGCAGCTTCGTTCGCGAAGAATTGATGGTTGTCCCACCAAACAGTGAATTGCCGCCGGTCAACGCTGGTTAATTCCGCCCCGGAGAAGTTGATATTCGATGGGCTCGATGTGAATGCCGTCCGGCAGCACCCACCGCTTGCCGTAATACGCGCTCAGCCTCGGCTTCTGCTGCTCGTCAGTCATCAGCCGCCCGTTTCTCATGCAGAAGCCCCTGCTGGACGCCATGTCCTTGCTCCCTTCAAGCGCCGCTTTGAAACGCCTCAACGTGACCGCGTTCTGCGCCTTCGACATTCCCTTGTGCTGAGTTTGTTTTTCCCGCTGTCCTTTCCTCAACAAAATAACATTTCGAGCAGGTCGCAATCGTCCGCTGGCCGACACACTCGAGTTTGAAGAGGCCCGGCGTGCGGCCGCTCTACTTGTCCCAAGCGAGCCACTCTTTTTTGCGCGCCTCCAATTCTTCTCTCATTTCTGGCTTCACAACGTCTTCCAACCTTTCGCCGCTGATCGCCAGGTAGTTGCTGTCGGTGTCCATCTGGATCAGCTCGAAATCACTTCTGTCAACGTACCTGTCGAGAAAGTAGTAATAAAATTCAAGCATCCGCAGCTTTGCCAGCTGATACACCGCGATTCCGACCTGAAATGGCCTTCTGATTGTGAGCCGCAGCTTCCGGCTTTCCAGCTCGTACGCTTTCCCGATTTCATCAAGATAGCTCAAATAAGTGCTTCTCGTCTTTCGTGTAAACCACGTTGGTTTGCTGCTCCAGGGCTTCAATCATCTTCCCGTACGCGCTCTTTTCCCAACAGCTTGAAAACCTCTTCCAGCTGCGCCTTGCTTTTTTCCACGTCTCCTGTGCGGCGCGCCTCTTTCACCTGCTCCACGAATCAGGTGAAAATTTTCTTCGGCCGGTAGTCGATTGTTCGGTGGACAGCTGTGATCTCCGCCCCGTGGTCCACATATCAGCGAAGCAGGGGAGCATACACCAACAACTTTTCTGCGGACAATGTCCCACCAACTTTTTTCCGTCTCCGCGGGTTCTGACTGTGCGCTGCAGGTAGTCCAACATGTGTTGCGGCACGGTTTCGGCGGGCACCTGATTGTTGACGAAGAATGGCCACAGGTGATCAGGAATCTCGATGTCAACCTCGGAGAACCCAAACCAAGCGCCGTCTTTAAGCCTTTGTGTGAAAATGGGCGCTGCTATGGCCGCCACTTCGGCTGGGTAGCGCACGACCTGTTCCTTCCCACAAGGTATTTCTTTGAGCATGGTTGACAAATAAAGGGCGTTGATGTTGTAACCGAGAATTTTTCGACAGGGTTTCGGGTTGTCAATTCCCCGCTCAAATTCCCGCCCCGAGGCGGGAGTAGCGGGATGTGATCTGATTTTTGTGGAGCCGACTTCGTGGCGTCGCGTGAACACGAGGCTTTGCCCTCCGACGACCGCCCCTTTCAGCATCTCATACGCTTCGTTGTCGGGGCTACAGAGTTCCGCGCCCCGGTCAACTGCCCCCCGAAGGAGATAGTGAAGGCTCACGCCGGGGATGCCGACGGCGTCTTTATACAATACAATACAATACAATACAAAGTTTATTGTGAATGATATATGAAATGAATCATATATGAACTGCGGAAATGAGATCAAATGAAGAATGATCCTCGCAGTTGTGAACGCAATTTATGCAATTGCGAAAAGAAGCCTGAAAAAAATTCAGGACTTCAACGGGGTTTGAACCCGTGACCTCGCGATTACCGGTTCGATGCTC
The DNA here is from genome assembly GCA_016490735.1 of Pachyseris speciosa. Lineage (NCBI taxonomy): Eukaryota > Metazoa > Cnidaria > Anthozoa > Scleractinia > Pachyseridae > Pachyseris > Pachyseris speciosa. The sequence goes on along the minus strand of JAEMWC010000535.1, from coordinate 54,594 downwards.
TAACCAACTAAGCTATGAAGCCACTGACGTTGGGAGCAGGTCAATTGTGGGTTCATATGTTCCCGTGAAAGAAATGAGTGTGAATGATATATTAAATGAATCATATATGAACTGCGGAAATGAATCAATCAAATGAATTCTTCATTTGAGTTCATTTCCGCAGTTCATATATGATTCATTTCATATATCATTCACACTCATTCCTTTCACGGGAACATATGAACCCACAATTGACCTGCTTCCAACGTCAGTGGCTTCATAGCTCAGTTGGTTAGAGCATCGCACCGATATCGTGAGGTCACGGGTTCAAACCCCGTTGAAGTCCTGAATTTTTTTCAGGCTTCTTTTCGCAAATGCATCAATAGCGTTCACAACTGCGAAGATCATTCTTCATTTGACAAAGTTTATTGACAGTCCCTAAAGAGGGCTTTTCAGTGACAATGGCCTAATAATTACAATACTAAAAATGGAGGAAGGAAGCTAAATGTTAATAAATATTCGCTAGAATTACAACTGAGCAACAATAAAAAAATACAATCAAATAGATGTGATATCAACTAGGCCGAATAGATAGGAACTGAGCAGCAAATAATTTGGCTCTAAGTTTACGCTTAAAATTACGAGGAGAGTTACAGAGTTTAAGGGAATTATCTAAACTGTTCCACCGACTTACTGCACGATAAAAGAATGTGCTTTGTCCAGATTTAGATTTATATAAGGTTATATGCAGAAGTTGGGAGCTTCTGGTCGTGCGACCACTTTCTTCACCACGTGTTAGAAACATCGATGAGAGATAAGTAGAAGCGGGGCCAGTCATATATTTAAAAACAAGCACGGCGTCACGGAGATATAGCTGAGATTTAACAGGTAGCCAGTGAAGTTCTTTCAAGAGCGGAGTAACGTGGTCAAATTTTCGGGAACCACAAATAATCCGGGCTGCAAAGCTCTGGAAAGCTTGAAAAAGCTCTGCGCAAGGGCTTGAGCAACTTGTGTGCTTCGATCTCGCCTTGCCCCGCGGTGAGCCGCAATGCATCGCCAGAGACAAAGATTGTCCCGAAAAGTGTCCAGCGCCCCCATTGCCCGGCCGTGCGCAAGGTTCCTCAGCCAGTCTTGAAGGGGGACTGTTCCCAACAACGGTTGGCGGTCCAGCACGGTCTTCCCATCAAGGGTGGAGAAGTTCTGGAACGCCCATTTTGTGTTCGGCCTTTCAATTTGATCAATGCCCAGGCGGTTCGCCTCTTTCCCCTTCAGCCATTCCTCCGCTTCTGCCAGGGAGTTAAACCACGGGGAGCCTTAGTTCTTGAAATGCTCAGTTACGTCGCCGTTTTCGATGTTGCGCAGTTGGCAGCTGCAGATGTGTCTCAAAAAAAGCCCGTGCGAACTCTCTCTCGAACCTTGGCCATGAGCTTAGGGGTGGCGTCATTTTCCAGGCTCTTCTTCGTGCGCCAAACGAGAAAACGGCGTCCCCGCCTTCCAACCTCCACCCCCTCATAGTCCCCGTCTTCCTGCGGGGGGAGGGGGGGGCTTGGAAAAGCTGTGGGCGCGGCGGTTTGGGCGGCCGCGCTTTCGGTTTTTCGGAAATGGGCTCGTCCAGCACGTTTTGAACGGCTGCGCGAAGAGGGCCTGTTGGGGTCGCGGTCTCCGCTAGAAGATTCGCGAAATTCTGCTCTTGCGGTGGGTCCATTTCCGCGAGCAATTGCCGGAGAAACTCTTCAAGAGCTTGTTGGTCAACGCTGTTTGCCATGATGGAGTTCACAAGAGGTGTGTGTCGAATGCATTTTCTTAAGCGCTGTGTGTCTCTAACAGGGCGACCCAATCGGCGCCGTATAAAAAAATGGAAGAAATTGTGCCGCCGTTGCCTCCGCCGTTTCAAGAAGGGGGCGCATTCATCCGCGCAAACTTCTGCGCCCAGGCCTTTGACAACTGATTGCGACTTTCGTTGAATGCTGCTTCCATTCCGATTCTGTGTACCCAGGCAATGTTTCTTTGAAACTTTGGCTTCGTTTTCCTCAGAAAGTGCAAAGAAGACAAAAACACACCAAGGCGTCCTTAATTGAGTAAACTGAACACCACATGCAAAAAAAATCAGACACT
>JAEMWC010000535.1:0-50000 GCA_016490735.1 Pachyseris speciosa | reverse complement strand
TCTAAATGCTTCAATCGAGTTGAAAAGTGTAGAAAAGGATATCACCTGATTTTTTTGAGTTAATAAAATATGTTAACTGCTGGACAAAGCTTATGACAGGGGCACCCAACGACAAGTTTCGGTAGATATCTGTTCGGTGGAGGGTAATTCGCCTTGGGCTTTCGGCGTCGATTTAAGAGTGCACTCGGATTTTCGTAACTAAAACGTGGCCTAAAAGATTCGCAATTGGGAAATCATAGCCCCTGAGGTTTTCGAAACGGCCGTTATTCAGGTAATTGCTGTTTTTGGCAATCAAAAACGTCAGCTAGCATTTTGTGAAAGAAAATAGTTCCCTCGAACGTTCGTAGAAAGTTCATTTCAGCTTGAATTTTCTCAAAGGAAGATTTTGTTCCCTAACATTTTCGGGCAATTGAAATTTCAGCTAAGGAATCCGAACAGAGGAACTTCTTCTAGCTTATGAAAACACCACCTTCAAAATGCCTTTCTGCAGCTTTTGCTTTATTTGGCTCGTTGAGTGCTCCTGTTATGAATTAAACGGAATTATATGCGTTTCAATTATTTTTAGAGTTAGTCCACTTCCCTCACTTGAAAATGCGGGAGCGGCCCCTCCCCACCTTAAAAACTGCTCCACGGGGCCCTGACAATGTTATAGAGGCTGGTCCCAACTGTGTTATCACAGCAAACAAGTCTTTGTGTGCATAAACTCCACTGTTCTTGACATTAGTACCCTGTTGGGGGAAATATACAGACAATCCTGTTGTTTTTTTGTGAGTGATGTGACATGGTATTCAATAAAGGATTCCAAGAGATTACTGTACTATCATTACCGTGTTATGTATTTGAAGTAAATAATAGGGAGAACAGTAACTCCTCAAAGAAAACCAAGAAAGCTTAATGAACAATAACAAAACAGATTTTTACATTATACAATGCTTTACGAGTAATAACTCAACAGTTTTTTCATTACAGAGAGGATTCCACAATTCAACCAACAATGCTCTATGAACAATAAGGTAACAGTTTTTCCATTATACAGTGGATTCCACAAAGCAACCTACAATACTTAATGAATAATAACGCAACAGTTTTTTCCACTATACTGTGTGTCATGTGTCCTTATTAACTCAGAGTTATAATGTAGCAACTGAATTTGCATTGTCAACATTGGATTCACAGCAGTAAGGCCTTATTTCCAGAACCTTGCATGTGGGAAATTCATAAGTGATTTTTAAGCAGTCAAATGATAATATGACCTCTTGCAACTTCTCCTCAGTAACATTAGATTCACTCAATGACTTGTGGTTTTGTTCATTAAATAATTTTATGAGAGAAATTAATGAACTGTGGAGAAAGGTTTAAGTAGTTTTAGTTTCATTCTTTTTAAGAATGACACGTGCATAAAAGTGATTACCACATTTCCTAGTGCTTATGGTGGCACTGCAATTTTGGCATTTAACAGTGGACTTGGAATCATCTAATGGTACTTTCTTTGAGCGATTTGTACACACTTTGTATGAAGACACAGTTGTGGTCCCGATTATTTCAAAGCAATCTGTTTTTTTTCCTTGAAGGAAGTGGCTTTGGTGGAGTAATATTTGCAGTCTTGACACTGATTGATTGACCAACCCGACTGGGAAGTTACAAGAGATAAAATGGCAGCTTCACGCCTCAGACGGAGATTGTTGAAAACATAGGTTTTCCCCTCCTCAACTTTGTCGACAAATGAGTCCCACATTACAAGTTTTACAGAGCCAGTAGGATCGGTAAGCTGGCATTCTCTTACTGAGATGTTTTCGTCAGTAACTTTCTTCTTGACAATCGTCGAGTCAGTGAGATCGTTTACCATGCCAGAAACAGTCAGTAGCTATCCAGCTTGGAGATCTTTTAGAGAACCAATTGTTGCCTGTGTGGATCCACTGGAATTTTCTGATTCAAATGGCAGGGAATAAGACAGTTCATCAACCCTTGTTTCTTGATTATTACATCTGGAGGGAATCCTTTAGTCTTGTTGTAAGTTTGAAAGTTGGTAATTTTCACGGGCGACTTCTTTTCTGACAATTTTGTGTATTGTTCTTGAAGAGCAGTACTTGGGGCAAAAGAGACAGCTCTTACAGTTCTATCTTCCATTTGGATTTGACAATCAAACCATTTGGTATTCTTTGTGTTCTTCATTATTGGAGACACGTTGTGAATATAGCCTGTAATAACTCCTTTAAGGTCTCTGTCTTTTACTTCTGGCTCTACAGATAATAAAAAGGGTTATGAATTAGAGATGTTGTCACATTTTAGTAAAAGCAGTCTTGTATAGAAAATCACACCAACAAGTTCTGCTTGTCAATGAATTACTGGCAAAAAACAAGTTCTGCTTGTCAATGAATTACTGGCAAAAAACTTATTTAAAAGGATGATAGTAATTATACAGTATTAGAATGGTTGTCAAATCACTGTCAAAAGTACGTGTAACTTTGCTTGGGAGAGCTTCTCAACTAATCAGAAGCAAAACTAAAACAAATTGTGAGTAAGACTGTTGCAGAGTAACTAAATCATGACTAATTTGCATGTTTGGAGCTGATGATGAGTATGTGTTTAGAGCTCTAATTGATTCATTGGACTGTGTACAATTGGCTGCGATTGGCCAGAGTAATCGCTTTGATTTTACATGTACTACCACAGAACAGAATTTTGAAAATATTTAAACAATAGCAAATACAATTTCAATACAAAATCAGTTTTTGGGCAAGAAGTTAGAATAACAACATTGAAGTTGAGAACTGCAGGGTTAAATTGTTTGAGGACTGGCTAGGTGGTAAATGCTGTGTAATATGCCCATGACGTGCCGGTATATGAAAAAATTGTGCAGATGGGTGCAATTAGCAGCACACAATATACAAGATAAAAGCTACAGATACCTTTGCTGTGCTGGTTATGCTCTGCCATTGTCCGTCTGTTATACATGCGTGAAAGTAAAAAAATAATAAAAATAAGGACAGAGGTAGACTTCTTAGCGATCTGCCTAAAATCCATGCAGTTATAGTGGGGGTATCCAATTTAACTGGCTGATTTATCATTTGACTAATATATGACAATTTGGTTACTTTTGCCAAACTATTTTCATTGCTTAATTAATGTAGTGATTGCTTTGTGATCTGAAAGCTATATTTCTAAAGTATGGAAACTGACATGTGACTCAGGTAAATTGGTATAAATATGGTCTATGGTGGTTCTGTTATCAGTGGTATACGTTGTTACTATTTGCCTGAAATTATGATCTCTAATAAATAGATTAAAAAGAGGAACTTTGTCTTTTTCATTTAACCAGTTGATATTAAAATCACCAATGAAGAGTTTAAAATCTGAAGAAACAAGGGTAAGAAGTTCCCTCAATGCTGCATACGTCTGTGCCACTGGCACTCTTGGTGACCGATAAACACCTATTATGGTAACATGTGGAATTAGTAGAACTTTTATAATAGTTATTTCAACACCATTAGTGTTGCTACAAAATGGATAACCAGGAATAAAAGGGATTCTACTATAGACTGCTGTTCCACCATAGGGTCTTGTACTGGGTTTTGAAGACTGATCGTCATTTCTAAACAAAGTATATCTTTTCATGGCATAGTCTGTATTGCTGTCGAGATGAGACAATCTGGTTTCTGAGAATATATTGACATCTATGCTTAAATAGTTTAAGTCTTTGCTAATGTCATCAATATGTCTATGTAATGATCTGGAATTAAGGAAGGATATACTAAAACCAGCTTGATCTATTTGATAAATGGGGTTAATAGAAAGCTCCACCTGTGCTTCTGTTCTTAAGCGTTGCATTTCTTCTTTTACATCAGGGTTCACAGCTATTTTAATTTCACAAAGGTCAGTGATATATAGTCTTTCGATGGTTGTTACTCTGCTAAGGCCTACATAATGTACTTGAGGTATTGTTTTTCTGGTGTTAAAGTTCACAACTATTTGAGTTTCAGTGTCACCTTGTGATCTATGTATTGTTTTAGCAGCTGCAGGTCTCAATGGGAACTGCTTTCTTATGACTTGAGCTATTCTGTTTCCTCCGACTTCAAATTGTGCAGTAATAGGTTTGATAGGAGACCATGCTTGTTCGATGCCATGGACATACAAATCCCTGTTGTCACGTCTGGTTTTTTCTCCAACATCTTCATGGTCAAATTGCACCCATATTATGCCAGATGGACTACTCCTATCATGTATCTTTATTTTCTTAATGACATTGCTAGTACCATTTGTCATACCATCATCAGCTCTTATATTTGTTGCTATTTCTGTCCTCTCACCTTCAACAAGGTGAGGGTTTGAAGCTAACTGCTTTGTTTTCCGAGGGTCAGAGGGTATTTGCTTTGAGATTTTATCTCTGAGTTCTGGAGAATTAGCTCCTACAACATTGTCTAATGCCTTGATGGTATACTTGCCACCAGTTGCTGCCCTATGAAACCTACTGTTAAACTGTTGAATTCTGTATGAACAAATGGCGAACATCAATCGGGTAATTCCTACAATTTTCCAGAATAGATCTTTCTTTGAGTTTTGTTATATCATCTGGGGTGTGACTTCTTTCTCTCAACCGGTTTAGAATTTCAGCAAATTGCTTACTTTCTCTTTGTCTCATAATCTCATCAAGCTCAAACATTGTAAATTGTTCTTTCGACACGTTAGGAGCAAGACATCCATATTCTGAGTTTTTCATATCCTTAAAAACATAGCCATCCATAACAGGCTCCAACTGAAATAAGTCACCAAGTACAATGATGCTAACACCTCCAAAGACCTCACTACTACCCTTCATATCCTTCTGTCTATTATTAATTTGTACATCAAGCATTGTATTACCAATCATAGATATCTCATCTCATTAACTTGACAGCACGAAGTTTACACCTGAGGGTGTTAAGTCTACTGGAGTCAAGAGGTTTGTAATTCTTTAGGGACTGGCATGCTGGTATTTGCAATGCACTGTGAACTGTATTTCCTTTTATACCAAAAGCAGCTTTTCCTGTAGGTGCAAGCAGTAATATTTTGACTTCATTGAAATCATCTCTAGCTCTTGAGTTATAATATTTAAATGCTGCTTGATACTGTGATTTGATGAGATGGGATTTACCTACTCCAGCTCCCCCAGAGAGGAAAAAATAGAAAGGTTTGTCAGATGTTTTTATGAGATGCAGAATATGGTAAAAAAATTCTTTTTGCTTTTTGTTTAGTGTCTGAACCACCTGTCTGTAATACTGATCTTGTAGTTCATTCAATATAAGTGGTTCGTAGCCTGTTGCAGTGGAAGGATTTCCAATATCATCTGATAAATCACAGCTTTCTCTGAAATTAGGATGCAAATCTTCAACACCTTGTGCCTCATCTTTGTATTCTATATTTTGGGTAAATGGAGCTACTGAATCAAAGTGATTATCATCAGCATCATCATGGTAATGGTATGCCTGTGACACTAGGTCACGTGATCAGAAAAACCATGTGCTTTTGCGAGGGAGCGGCCACTAAAACTTGTTTGCCTGTTGTTTAATACTCTTCTCGTCATTATTTGAGGCCCTAACGTTACATGGTGTCAGAAGTAAACGCTTAAACTTCGCAGAAAGACATCTCGCAGATTTTGGACGCAGCTACCATCGACGTTGAGTCGAATTTGCATCGATATACAGCGACAAACATGCCCGAGACAAGCAGCGCTACGACGTCCCAAGCAGAGAACGCAAGCACAGCGACAGCTCCAAGCGCTCAAGCACCGTAGCAAATCTTCGCTTCCAATGTCCCGATACCTCCAAAGCTAGATCTTTGCGGCGACCTTGCAAAGAATTGGAAAAATTGGCTTCAAACGTGGAAAGCGTACGAAACGATCACCGGTTTGACTTCGAAACCGAACGATTACCGAGTTGCGACTTTCATCACATGCATCGGACCAGAAGCTATAGAAATCCACTCTGGTTTACCCTTCGCATCCGAGGAAGAGAAAGGTAGGATCGATAAAGTTCTGGAGTTGTGGAAAAACTACTGCGTTGGCAAGACTAACACAATTTACGAACGCTACAAGTTCAACAACAGAGCTCAAGAACCCGGAGAGACAATTGACGCCTTTGCATCTGCGGTCCGAAAACTGGCTGAACTGTGTTCGTTTGGTATCCTAAAAGAAGAAATGATCCGAGACAGGCTTGTGTGTGGAATTCTGGATAATGGACTCCGCAAGAAACTACAAGAAGCAGATCTGACATTAGAGAAATGCATGAATTATTGCAGAGCAGCCGAAGCCGCGAATAGTCAGCTAAAGGAGATATCCAGCCATGGCGCAGAGGCAGTGCATCAAGTGAATAAACCCGAGAGTCATACACGCCCACCAAAGCAGAATAACAAGCGTACGAGAGAATTGAGAAATTGCAGATATTGTGGCAAAACACATGAGCGGAAAATAGAGATACGGCATACGGCAAGATCTGTGAGAAGTGCTCCAAAAGAAATCACTTCGGTTCCGTCTGTCAGCAGAAAATACTGCCACCGAGAAAGACAACACCCTGCAGTAACACACAGAAAAGTAACCCAGTCTCCATCTGAGGACGAACTTTGGGCTTTGTCATTCACTGAGCAAGTCAATGCTGTTAGTACCAACAAGAACAGAATCTATGCAACCTGGAAATTGGAAACAAAACGGTAGAGATACAGGTGGATACTGGAGCATCTTGCAATGTCTTACCCTGCAGCTACTTACCACCTACCGCTGAGATCAGGAGAATAAAGCGAGAGTTTGTTACTTACTCCAATTCGAAACTGAGTGTGCTGGGTACTGCAACAGAGTCTGAAACCGAAAACCCAAGGAACTATATGGAATATACTGTAGAGTTTGTCGTAGTTGAAGATGGATTCACACCACTACTTGGAGCCGAGGCAGCACAGAAAATGAACCTCGTGGTTTTCCAGCACCAGAACATCCTACACCCTGGGAGCGTGACCTCAGACAGCCCTCAGCTCACCGAAGAGAACAGTGTCAACAGCCTGACAAAAGAGGAAGTCTTATCAGAGTACGCCGACCTATTCAGAGGCCTAGGCAAGACAGAAGGCAAACTTCGCCTGGAAGTTGATGAAGCAGTGGCTCCAGTGGTAATGCCGCGCCGACGTGTCCCAATAGCAGTTAAGGGCAAGCTAAGAGAAGAACTTTATCGCCTTGAGAGCCTGGAAGTACTCAAGCAGGAAGATGAGCCAACAGAATGGGTGTCCAGTATGGTTGCAACTCAGAAGCCAAGCGGAAAAGTAAAAGTCTACCAAGCGCTCAAGAGGAGACACTACCCTCTCCCTGTAATTGAAGATATCTTGCCAGAATTGTCCAAAGCAAAAGTATTCACGAAAGCTGATTTAAAGGATGGATTCCTGTAGATACAACTTGACAAAGAATCAAGTAAGCTGACCACATTCCAGACCCCATGAGGCAGGTACAGATGGCTTCGCATGCCATACGGAATCAGTCCAGCACCCGAGTGTTTTCAACAGCAGCTTGATCAATGCCTCAATGGTGTGTACAAGATTGCAGATGACCTACTTATCGTTGGCCAAGGTGACACGGATGAAGAAGCCGATCGCAACCACGATGAAAACCTGAAGAGCGTTCTGAACCGCTGCAGAGCGAAAAACATCAAGCTAAACAAGGCTAAGTTTCAGTTCAAATGCAGTGAAATGTCGTTCATCGGTCATATAATGACGAAGGATGGCATGAAGCCCGACCCTAAGAAAGTTGGAGCAATAGTCAAGATGGAACGACCGGCTGATGTCCCAGCAGTCCAGAGATTCATTGGGCTAGTGAAATATCTGTCTAAGGTTCCTACAAGACCTGTCAGAAATGTGTGAGCCGTTAAGCCGTCTCACACACAAGAATGCCGAGTTGGATCTGGACGCGCGAGCAAGAAGATGCCTTTGAGAAAGGGAACGAAGCAGTTGTCAAGGCACCAGTACTCAAATACTTCAGTGAAAGTGACCCAACAGAAGGCCAGGGAGATGCATCCCAGAATGGGCTTGGATTTGTATTGATGCAACATGGTCAGCCTTTGACATTTATAAGCAGAGCCCTCACACTGGCGGAGCGCAAGTATTCCTAAATTGAGAAAGAATTGCTGGCCCAAGTTTTTGGAATGGAGCACAACGATCACTATGTGTACGGTCGGAAAATCATCTTGTGGACCGATCACAAGCCGTTAGTCTCTATTTCTCAGAAGCCTCTGGCGTCTGCACCCAAGAGGCTACAGCGTAAGCTATTGCGACTTCAGCAGTATGGCTACGAGATCCGCTACAAACCAGGCAAGGAGATGCTTCTAGCTGATACTCTGTCAAGAGCCTACCTTGAAGATTGTGAGCGTTCAGCTACAGAAGTAGAGGTGGAGTGTATTAATGCCACACACTTCCTTCCAATCCCAGATCGCCAACTCAAGGAGCTCCAGAGAGAAACCGCCTGTGACTCAACCCTTCAAGCTCTGAAGAAAGCAATCCTGGATGGCTTCCCAGATACAAAGGACGAACTTCCAACAGCCATCCATCCATACTTTAATATCAGGGACGAGCTCTCAGTACATGATGACATCATATTCAAGGGTCTTCGATGCATCATACCGCCTACCCTGCGACCCAAGATTAAGGAGAAGCTGCACGAGTCTCATATTGGAGTACAAGGATGTCTACGCAGAGCACGAGAGACAGTTTATTGGCCAGGCATGAATGGTGAAATCCCTGATTACATCCAGAAATGTGGCACCTGCATGTCATTCCAGAGCAACCAGAGGAAAGAGCCACTAATATGCCATGAGATTCTAACAAGGCTTTGGGAGAAAGTAGCAACCGACATCTTCACTTTTGATGATAAGGGCTTCCTGTGCACTGTAGACTATTGTTCCGGATACGTTGAAGTGGATGAGCTACACAGCAAAACTGAAGCTGTCATTATAAAGAAACTGAAGAAGCATTTTGCCACCCACGGAATACCTAATGAGCTCGTAAGCGACAATGGGCCACCGTTTAACTCCGCTGAGATTGAGAACTTTCTAAGATCATCTGGAACTGAGCATTTAACCAGCTCCCCAGGCTATCCACAAAGTAATGGGCGAGTAGAGAATGCAGTTAAAACCGCGACGAATTTGATCAAGAAGGCCAAGGATTCAGGAGCAGAGTACTACCTCTCCTTACTGAGTTGGAGTAAGACCCCAACTGAAGGGATGAATTCTTCGCCGGCACAGCGAATGTTTGGGCGACGCACCCGAACTCAGTTACCAACAATTGAGATGCTGCTGAAACTACAGTCACTAGACGCAACCTCAACAAGAGATCAAATACTCAGAAGGAAGGAAAAGCAAACCTTCTATTATGATAAGAACTCTAAGGAACTTCCAACCTTAGTGAAAGGCGAGAAAGTCAGAGTTGTGCCACGGCCTGGTGACAGCAGTCAGAGATTCGTTAAGGCAGAAGTAGAGGAGCAGGCTGATGCAAGGTCTTACAATGTGAGAACAGAAGATGGAAGAATCTTGCGCAGAAACCGCAGACACCTCCGCAGGAGCAGAGAACCATTCTACCCCTCTCAACCGAGTGAGCTCGCAGTAACGCTCCCATCTCTGTGTCACTCCGCTATTCCAGAGAACCCTCACAGGCCACAGTCAATGCCAACAACACCAGGTCAAGAGGACCAGCCTAATAAGCCAGCCAAACCACTTTTGGCAACGCCAAGCAAAGACCTGCCCTTTTGTGCAGCTCATTATGGATTACAAGAGCTGGACGTTTGTCCAAGCCTCCCGGTTATTTGAAGGACTATGTTTAGTTATCCTTGTTTGTTGATTTTTGGAACTGGTCCAATCTTTTGTTGAAAACATTTGTTGAAGAGTTAATGAAACAGTTGAATTTATCAGATAAGTTCTCAGTTGGACTAAGTGCTTACTTGTATTATAGCTGCGCATCTCGCTCTTAGATGCAGTTGGTTTTCTTTTAAACGAGGAAAGGTGTAATGGCCTGCCTGTGACACTAGGTCACGTGATCAGAAAAACCATGTGCTTTTGCGAGGGAGCGGCCATTAAAACTTGTTTGCCTGTTGTTTAATACTCATCTCGTCATTATTTGAGGCCCTAACGTTACAATAATCATCAAACACGTGGATTTTATCCAATTCATTGCCGCAAACAACATATTGTTCCATTTGCTCAGTAACAGCATCTTTTACAAGATAAAAACATGCCTGATAGGAAGAACAATTAGCTATTAAGTCAGTTTCGTCATTCCTCCAGGGTGTGAAGAGCATGATTAGTTCGCGGAAATGTTTCTCTGCATCTTTTTCTTTATTAAACCAAACACTTCTGATAATTCTAGCTTTTGCTCTTTTCTTGTTCTTTATTTCCTTGAAGGTATTTTCATTACAAAGCCCATCATCATTTTCATCATCATTGCCTGTTTCCACAGGAAGGCCATCAGTGTCATTTTCAAATGATTTTTTTTACATATGGTTTCCCACATGAGTCATACCATGCAGCTCAATCTGCTGATGTCAAATGTTCAAGACTACTAGGGCGTTTTGCATATCTTTGAAAATGCCCACCTGTGTATATGTCTTCACATTCATCTTCCATTTCTATTATTTCTTTAATTGGTTTTAGAAGTTGCACTCTTTCATTGGGAGGTGTAGTATTTATGAACACTACTTGTCGTGATGATTTCTTCATAGGCAGTTGCAAAATAATGTAAACAGCTTCCTGAGCACTTATCTCTACACTGTTTAAAAACTTGCTTCCAATATCTCTGACTTGTTTTATGTTAGAATTTCCCTGCATGGCTTCATTGCATGCTTGCCGTAAAAGTTCACTCATTCCTTTTAGTGCTTTAGAGATATATGAAACTATATACATAGCACATGCATAGACATCCAGGGCAAATTGGATATCCATATTGGCTCTCCAGGCCTTTAGGTAAGCTGGATTATAATTATTAATCCTTACAATATAACTCATTTGGTTTTCTTTTTCAAAATATTGTTGGAGATTGTAAAGCTGACCTCAGCAAATATATAATTATATTCAGTAACTTTTAACTTTAGAAGCAGTTCGTCAAAAGTTATGCATTCACCTTCCTTCAGACCATTTAATTATTTTTTGATACTTTTCCAAGTGTCTTTGAGTTTTACTATTTCATTTGGTGGTATATTGCCCTCTAAAGGATACAGAATTTCAGTTGCCCTCATAGGTGGTCGAGGGTAATTAAATCGACATTCATTCTTTGATTTCTTCCTACAGGTATGAGAATGCCTGAGGATTTGCCTCTTTACCAGATTCTGCAGTTGTGGATCATCAACTGGTCATTTACAACTAATGATTTGATCAATAAAGTCTGTAACAACAACATCATCATCAACTGTAAATACTGGTACATTTTCTAGCCATATAAGCATGTGAATATGGGGTGGACCTCGTTGCTGGTATTCTACTCCATAGATGCCAACTCTCCCGCTCTCCCGCTTTGGTACAAAAATCTCCCGCTTTTTACGTATCCTGTGATGGATTGTTTTTTTTTTTTTGGGAGGGGGGTGCACTGTCAAACAATCGCGAGAACCGATATCTGTAAGTCAACCAGAACAACTTATATAATTAAATAAAAGTCGACTCATATAAATGTCTCCCGCTTTTCAGATTCTGTGGGTGGCATCTTTGCTACTCTGTAGAACCAGTCTGTTAGAAAGTGACTAACTTGATAGTCAAAATGTCTGGCACACGTTACTGGGTCACTTTGAATTAACCTGCATTTCTCATCCCAATTCATATTTTCCAATTCTTGATTGGTGTATTCCTTATCATCAACCAACTGACCAAGTATTTTAAGCAAATGGATCCACTGTGTTTCTGCTGAAGAGAAACTACAAAATAAAGAGGCTGGTCCCAACTGTCTTATCATAGCAAACAAGTCTTTTTTGTCTTTTCAAAATATGGAGGTGAGCCGCTTACTGCTCTCAGAAATTGAAATCATTCATCATGGTGAATTAATTTCTCTACTGCTCCTTCGTGTTTAAGCTGCGCTGCATTTAAAGATGTTCTATTACCTTTGCACTTTCTAAGAGCAACTTGAGATTTCACTGACAAAATTTTCATTTGGAGTTTCTTTGTTTTAACGAATATGTTCTCAACACACATAGCAGCCCTTCTATCAGACCGTCGTAATTCAGATTACAAATGTGGCTATAATCAATATTAACAAGCCTATCTTTATTCTGTGGACGTTTTTGACCAGGAAATATACCAGGATATGCTAATTCTTCAGAATACTGATCTCTGAATATACTTAAGGGTTTGTTTCCTTCACCTGGTGTTACACTTAAAATGCCTTCAGCAAAATCTGACTTTGTTAACTTTGTGTCAGTAACTCCAGCAGGTGTTTCTGTTTCATCCTCACTCCCCTTATCTTCAGTCTCAAGAACTTCATCACAATTATTACTATTAGTTCCAGCATCACTTCTTTAGCTTACATTATGTTGTGAAAGCATATTTTGATTTTCAATATTATTGTCATCTCGAAAACAATTAACACTGCATTGTACTCCCCAGTTTTCATTAACTGTTATTCCTTCTTGTCTGTACAAGCTGCTGTTACTAACAAGCCACTTGGCTGCCTGGATAACTTTATGTGGTCTTATGTTGAGAGACAGTGCTGAACTTTTGTATTGTAATCTTCTCTTTAAATCCACCTTAATTGTCCCAAGGGCTGTAGCTAGCATGAGGCGAAACGAGGCACGTGCCTCGGTAAAAATGTCGAGTTCATGGTATTTTTTTTATTGTGTGTGTCTGACGAAAATATAAAGCAGGCTCTCCAGTTTCACAGTTGCGTTAAGCATTTGTTTCAGTTGTACGCTGTTTTCTTTACATTTATAAATCGGTTAAGGCTGGATGGAGATAGCAACATGTCCTGTGTACGACGGTTTTCTAAAGTTGATGTTAAGCCTATTCGTTCAAGTAACTGTTCGTAGGGAGTAGCCTTGTCATTGTACACAAATCTCAAAGCGCGCGTTTCCTCTTTCTAGCTTGTTAATATTCCTTTGGCCACAGTGGTACCACACTTGATTGCAATAATAAAATTGAGGAAGAATAAAAGCGCGATACAAGGCTTCTTTAGTTTTACATGGTAAAATATTCTTCAGCCTATTTAAAACGTTTATCTGGCTCCCAACCTTTCGACAAATTTCAGCTGTGTGTGAGTCAAATTTCAGTTCAATACTGAAACGCCCAGATCACTAGTACATCTATTGCTGATTATTGCATGGAAATGTTTCGTTAAGTCGATTCTTACACAGTTTTCAAGCGGATAAGTAGTTCTAGTAGAACTTTGTCCGTATAAACACGCCACAGCTTCCGCAGATGTCTGGTCAACAATAGGTGTTATCACCGCAGCGGAGGCGAAGTTTCTTCGGGTATAGCTCCGCAATACATTCACGTGGAGCTTACTTAATGCCTCAACGGGCTTTGTATGTAATCCCCATACGGGGTTCAATTATTCCCACATGGGGCTCAATCATTCCCTTAAAGGGCTTTATCTTCCCCAAATGGTGCTCATGAGTATTAATTTCTCTCTTTCGAAGCGATGGGGTGGTCAATCTCAACAGCGCAGCGTGGTCATTCTGCCCGCGGCAAGTACGGCGATCTGTAGCTTGAAAGCACCTTTGCAAGCCTGTCATTCTACCAGACTGAGGGCCTCTTCATATGACCCCGGTTGACCGGGCTGGCTCGGTTAGCGGGATGAATTTTATCATCTGTTCACATGGCAAATTACAGCCCGGTTACCGTGAGGAAAAGTGGTGACGCGGCCATTCACGCATGAAAATTAACGAACAAGTATGGTGAGAATTTTTCGCTTTTATCGGTTTAGACACCTCAAAATCCTTTACCTTTACTTTAACTATCAAAAGAAATTATTCCGAACTATAAATAGAGAAAAAAGAAGTCAAAATCAAATACTGTCCTTTCTACTGACGAAAATGCACTGCATCATTTTCATCCCGGTAACCGGGATGGAGTGTTCATATGGAAAAAATTCCAGCCCGGTTACCGAGATCTCGGTTGAAAAAACCGAGATCTCGGCAACCGGGCCAGCCCGCCCTCTCATATGAACACGTAGAAATTTTTACAAAGCATTTAGTGGTAAGGCGAGATCTCGGGAAACGGGCTAGCCCGGTCAACCGGGCTCATATGAAGAGGCCCTTACTCAAAAAACTAAAAAACCCAAAGAAAAAATTTCCGGGGGTAGCTGGACCACCCCCCCGGTTTTGTCATGAAAATCTAAGAAAAAATACCCTGATATTAAGCAAGAACAGAGTGCTCTTAAATTTAGCCTTTTTAACCAATGACATCTTTCCTACGTACAAGGCAGGCATAATCTGTCAATTTGATTGATACTTTGTCAATCAATCGAGGTAAATAATTAACTATGCATTTAAGCGTCCCAGAATAAGCCGGTTTCAAGGTAAAATATCTCCAATGGTCTTTTCACTACTGTAACGATTATAGCATCCTAGTTAAATTCAGTATTTTGTCTCTTAAAATCAGCAGAAAAATGTTTGGGCAACATATTTAACCAGGGTAAACCCGTCAGCTGAAGCTGTTATAAATGGGTGCCCTGGGCAACTAAAAAAATGAACAATTAAAAGAAAAATAGCTATAACAGATGAACAATTAGGAAAATGTAAAAACTATGTACAATATCTTGGATAAAAACTAAGAATTATATAACTAAGTAAATTAAGACCCTACAAACTCCAAAAGATTTACCAAAACTCTTGAAGTGAAGCTAAAATTATTGTTTTGATAGTCATTTCCGTAAAATATAAATCGTTTAGATTCTGGAAAGCTCGATTAATTCATAAAGAAAATAACAAAGAAAAAAATTTATATCAAGGTGGCAATTCATTTAATTTTTT
Source organism: Pachyseris speciosa (assembly GCA_016490735.1). Taxonomy (NCBI): domain Eukaryota; kingdom Metazoa; phylum Cnidaria; class Anthozoa; order Scleractinia; family Pachyseridae; genus Pachyseris; species Pachyseris speciosa. Next base: position 35,056 of record JAEMWC010000535.1, on the reverse strand, counting down.
TGAAAATCGCGATGACGTTTCAGAGAACTTCGCCGAATTTTAAGCCGCTTTGATAAAAAAGGAAAGTAATGCAATCACACGATTTCTTTCTTAAGTTCTTATTGCTTTTAATTCTTGACTTTAATACTCCACTTCATTTAAACCAGAAAGAACTACCGTACATTAAAAGTCGTGTTGACATCAGTACGACTACGTAGAGCATGACAAGAATTTCAGTACCCTTTTCAACACAACTACAACTGTACAGTTTCAGGTATATGTTGACACCAAAGTAACTTTAAAGTTTCATATTTTCAAACAAAAGATTCCGGCCCGAAGAAAATGCTAAATTACTACTCAAACTATTTGCACTGACTTACTTTGTACGTGTTCTGTTTATGCCTCCTTTCAACGTGACCCGATATAAACCTCTTGTCTGTGATAATTATTGCGTCTTTTATACAATTGTTTTTTTCTTTGATAACAATGTAAAACATGTGGAGACTTATACTGAGGCCTTGATTGCCCTTATGTCATAGTAAATTTTAACGTAACATTTCACGATTTGACTGCGTAACTAAAGATTGCGTGACTAGGATACGAGATCTGCGCAGATTCTCCGTGACCTCAAATGGATTAGTCTGGCTGGCAAATCAGTGATCGCTTCCGGCAATTCTACTTTTCAATAAAAACCTGGATCTAGAAACTGCTAAACTTCATAAAAGTCACCTTCTTGATTTGTTGTTTACACGCAAAACGAAAAATACTATACCTTTCTTGCCGATTTCACTCGCGTTTATAAAACCTTAAAATGAAGTGCCTTTTTCTGTCAGATAAGTGGAGTATTTTTAGGGTTTCTCTCTGTATTGCGTAAGTCAGTTTTCTCAAGTCATTGTTATATTTCGCTTAATGTGAAAAAGTCAAAACGAGAAATTTCTCGAGTTTTTTCAGCTTTTCGCCGTTTTCATCAAAACAGAAAAATGTCGACTCTTTTTTCGTTCGGCCTTCTTGATTGACAGCTGTCAAAAAATGGCGCGAAGCTCAGATCAGAATCGTCGCATTCGGCCGTTCTTGTCTTCTGTAGCTGTAAAGATGTCGAACTGCGTTAAGATTAAGATGAATGAAAAAGTTATGAGGCTTAGGTCTTCGACTTTAACGGTGGGAAACCTAGCTATGATTTTCAAACTTGATGTAAATCAAGGGATTTACATTTGTAGTGAAGAAGAAGGAGAGATAATTATACCAACAGAAACAGGGTTTTTCAACGTAGAAGACTACGACAAGACTTATGTCGTGAACGGAGAGCCAACGCGGCCCGCATCCTCGAGGAGCTCTGCGGAACTACTTTCGCCGTGTAATTCGCTGGGAATTCCCCTGTCTTACCAGAGAACAGCGTCACTGAGAACAAATCTAAACCCTCCACCAGGCCAGATGTCTAGTACGCAAACCTTGCTGCGGCCGAGCTTCACCTCCGGCTCAAGAAAGGTTCAATCAACATCATGGAAGAAGTCGCTTGTAGTAGTGGACGTCGTTCCATCTGGCGCAGTAAACGAGAAATTTCAAGTCCATCTGAGTTTGACCGAAGAAACCGCGTCGGTGGATGAGGTTCAAAAGATGTTGGAACAACAACTGGGTTTCGACGTAATTCTCCTTGATGCAAAACATCTGCCGGTTATGTCCGGGGAGACTACCAAAGGTGAGCTAAGTTATAAGCTTAAATGTTAAGAGGTTCAGTCGACTGAACCAGGTTTTTATTTTAATTTGTCTCGTAAAGTAGAACAGTTAAGGATTGCTTTTATTGTTTTTAATGTGTCTCTAATCGGGGTAGTTTTAATGAGCAAACTTCTTTGAGGGTTTCTATTTTTGAGCCACAGGCGATGCAACTTGTAATGTTGAGCGCTTTGTTTGTCACTCGCGCAAATGTACGGTAGTGGCCTTTTCTTCCATTCGCCAGCTTTATGCCCGACAGTCGAAACTTTCCATTTCGACTGAACCTATCATTTACTCCTTTTTACATTTACAGTGTTTCTTCATAAATTTCGAGCAATTTATTTGTTCTGGGCTCGGTTGTTCGAAAGCCGATTAAAACGAAAATTTTGGTTACAGTTTTAAATTTTTGGGTGAAAGTTTCCTTTGCTGCTTTTTGTTTTCTAGGATGGATTTCCTCTAATATAAAATTTTGTCGAATATCAGCGTTGAACAACTTTTGGGGATAGAGACATAAACTCCTTGGTCCTTAATCCTGTTTTAGCGTTAATCGGCGTTCGAACAACTAGGCCCTGATTTGCTCGTTTGCTATACATGTAGTTGACGAAATATGCAAGCTTAACTATACCGTAAAATATTTGCCTCGTACCTAAGGTTTCAAATTCATGAATTGTTCAGAACTTAAGTTCTATGGAAGTTATTTGACATCAGATTTTCATTAAGGCACTGCAATCTGATTTCTAGACGATCAGAGGGTGAGTAAAAAACCGAGATAAAGTCTGTGTACTCCTAGAAAGTGATAAATTCCCCCTTTCAAATCAACAGGATCTCAGTTCTGGAGAGGAAGCCGAAAGATACTAGTGGCCAAGAAAAGTCAAAGATCGTACTTGAGAAGGGAGAAGGGCAAAAAGAAAAAGCCCACAACACGAGATATTCTGGATCGGTTAAGGAAGATAGTATCCTCAGATGCCGAAGACAATGGTGACGATTTCACGGAAACCCCCGCATCAGAACCCAGGCAATCTAATCAACTACAAGGCAAAAGCAGTAGTTCTTCCACTCAAGAAAGTATTGAAGAAGCTGCCAGAATGCTCAAGGCAATATTTAAGTGCTCAATTTGTCTTAATCATTGTAAGCTACCAGCAGCAGCATGTTCCACTTGTTATGCCGTAATTGGTTGTGTGCATTGTCTAGAGCAGTGGATTGAGTCAAGCACCTCTTTGGCCAAGTGTCCACTGTGTCGCACAAGTGCTGACTACGCGGTTATTCCAATGGTGCGAGAAATTGCCAATATCCTGGGGCAATCAGTCCCTAGAGGCAATGCTCTAGTGGAAAATGACGCAAGTGACAGCGACACCATTCCTTATGGCCGTGGAGATGAAGAGTATCGTTCAGATGAAGACTTTGAACTTGCCCCGGTGTTGTAATAATAACTGTTTTATTCTTCATCTCGAAAAACTATCACATGTTTAAGTGGAATGTTGCGTTATTTGAGAACGTTTTCGTAAGGCTCCTTTCTTACTTAAGTAAACTTGATAACAAAAATTTCAGCATTTATTTAGTTTAACACTAAAATAAAATAGAAGACTACTTTTTGGTTGCGAAAAAAGTAACTCGTTGGCATTATGATATGTTGTAGTTGGGTTAAACTCAGCCATAAACTGTTTATTCTTAAATCACAGAAAAGTCAAGGCGACAAATTTTTAGTAATGTTAATAAGGGACAAAACAGCGGACGTCATCAAGGACCCATCTCCATTTATTATGTTGCTGTAAATTTCGTCGAAAGTAGGATTATGCCGAATAAATTCTGTTTCACGTTGGTTTAAAAGTGCGTCATTGCTTGCCAATGGATCGAACCCAAAAGATGAATCGCGTGTTATAGTGCCTCCAGCATCAGTGTACATTTGTATAGCATCTTCGACGCTTGGTATCATAGCTGAATTTACTGGATAGGCTCTACTTGTCCTCTGTGCAACCATATCTGGAATTCGATCGCTGTTTCCTTTCCAAAGAAAGAGAAAAGTGTTATTTACGCGTTGGACAATTGCACTTGAACGGGTTCCTATTTTCTTCTTGCTAAAAATAGTACTCACCATAACATTTCATCAGTGGTTACTTTTTTTTCTCATATTTTGTTTCAGTTATGATGGTAAAAGGACTTTTCATCTTTCAATTAATTCTGTCTGTGGTCATACCTGTGAATAACAAACCACGGGGGACTCCTATTACGTGGCCTCCGATTCTGTAAAGTAGTCGTTCGATTGAAGATCAAATTCGAGCCCCTTATTTATATCCTTAATCACAATCATAATCATTTTATGTTGGTTATTTCAGAATTCAACTCAGTGAATCAAGCATAAGACGGGAGAGCGAAATTCCATAGCTGATGAGGGGAGAGGAGGGTCTAAACTTCCGTTATTAAAGTCGGAAGCTTTTGAATATATTATTGTTATTGACTAATATTTACAAGGTTAAAAATATTTTAAATATTAGTCATTTTAAATTTTTAGCGAATATTATTATTATCATCATCAGTATTTTTATTATCATTACTATCATCATCATCGTCATCATCATCATCATCATCATTATTATTATTATTATTATTATTATTATTATTATTTGACTGCATTTCTCACCTTCAATGGAATGCGAATTCCAGGATGCCACTACCCTCCTAAGTCCGATTTCAGCTACATTCATTGTTACGAAGGATACGCAAAATTGTACAACAGGATCAAAGAGGTTTATCATCAAGGCATTTTCCATTCTTACGAGCACATCTTTGATCGGGTAAGCGACTCGTTGATTGACCTCTGGCCACTTGCGTTCTGCAGGCAAATTCTGAAGAAAAAATGTGACACCCAATAAGTACAACATAAAATCGCAATGTAGTATTTGTAGAGATTACTACACATATTTTCACAGTTACGCGCCCCTTTTCTCCATTTACGTTTAAACACTAACGGCAGGGGCTTTTGAGAGTAGAGTAAAAAAGGAAATGGGACAGGTTACTTACTTGCCTAGATTGTGTCTGAACAAATGGTTCACATCCCAGGTTTCCTCTTTCGTTTCTCAAGAGATTTTGTACGAAAAGCATCAGGCAAGCCTCAGTACCATAGTCGACCCTAACCATGTCCCAAATACCCTCGTGAAGAAGGATCTCCCTGCAAGCAATAATTTAAACTGAATATGACAACGGAATCGCAAGTTACCAAATAAAAAATTTGCTATACTCTGCAACTCCGAAAAGTTATGTTACAATGCCAATATCCCAGGATATCAAATCGGGGTATCAAATTTTGTTCCATCGAACAAAATCGAACAACATGTGCTAACAAACCTGAAGTGTGCATAAATAATGACTGCATTCTTCTTCGGCATGGAGAACAGCTTGACAATTTTTGAGCTGCAACCGTCCCTTAATGCATAAAACGTACATCCATACATCCCTAGTTTTTCATTTTGATCACAGTGTAGCTTGTTTCCATGGTAGGGAGCGTAATACGGAACCGGGTTTCTTCTACGCACGGTATCTTCCCTTCGTCGTGCATGATTGACTGGATTCACTCTTCGCAAAGATTTTGATACCTGTTTTCCGCTTAGTGTCAAGCCTTTGCTACGAACAAAGCCAGTCATCATTTTACGACCATAGGTTGGCCCGACCTGGAATAAAACCAAACTTATTTCCACCAACATTTTATAAATTTATTTCACAACGAATGAAATGTAGGGAGCTTACCTCGCTAACGCAATCTTGAATGATGGCATCTACCTCGGCGTCATTCATTTTAGTTATGCCATGTTTGGAACAGAATAAGCGCAAGTTTCTTTCCGAGAAGCCTCTTCGTACTTCCGGAAAATTTTGCTTGAATAAATTGCTGATCTCCGTGTATGTTCTGTTTCCTTTTACTAGGCTCCTTACTACGTCGACATTACTTTCGAAATACTCCATAATATAAGAAGGCGCCAAATTCAAATACAGGACAGACAAATTAATGCAGCAAAAATGTCCAAGCCGAGCGAGTATTTTATTTCGCGCCATTTTTTGACAGCTGTCAATCAAGAAGGCCGAACGAAAAGAAGTCGACATTTTTCTGTTTTGATGAAAACGGCGAAAAAGCTGAAAAAACTCGAGAAATTTCTCGTTTTGACTTTTTCACATTGCGTGAAATATAACGATGACTTGCGAAAATTGACTTACGCAATACAGAGAGAAATCCTAAAAATACTCCACGTTATCTGACAGAAAAGGCGCTTCAGTTTCAGGTTCTATAAACGCGAGTGAAATCGACAAGAAAGGTATAGTATTTTTCGTTTTGCGTGTAAACAACAAATCAAGAAGGTGACTTTTATGAAGTTTTGCAGTTTCTAGATCCAGGCTTTTATTGAAAAGTAGAATTGCCGGAAGCGATCACTGATTCTGGCAGACGTGAAAAACAAATCGGAAGTCTCTAATGTTCAAAACGGTGACCTCTTTTTAGTGAAAATGATTCCGTGAGTTCCGTGAGTTTTGTTGTTGTTGTTTTTGTTATTCAGCGGACACTAAACCTCCTTTTGTCATTCATTTATATTAGGGACCGATCGTTTAAGTCGTACATCGCAGGGAGGTGTAGTTTTCAAAAAATTCCAGTCTATCAAAATTAAACCTCCCTGACAAAACACTCAACAAAAAGATATTGCACAAAAAATTTCAAAAGTCTCCTGCTTAAAAAAAATATACCCGCAACCTATCTTGTCCTTTAAAAGTGTACCCACACCACTTTCACTATATGTTTAAAATTATACAACCGTCTACAAAACCATCGATCGGTCTCTTATTAAATGATGTTGTAGTCTGTTGGATGTTGGGACCCCTAACAATGATAATTTTGGTACAGGGTCATGTAGCTAGCATCCCGATTGCATGGTCCGTCGCCATGCTTTATCCCTTTGGCCATGCTTTGTCCCTTTGAAATTTCACTTTCGGGAACGACTAGCCCTAAATACATTGATACCACTCTACAGTTCAAGATCTCTCCTTATTTGTAGCCTTCTTCGTACCATATCCACTTCCGCCACGAGGTCATCAACATCATCACCTTCTTCACCACTGGCCTTACTGGCTATTTCCTCGCGTTGTAATTGGCCACTTTTATTGAGAGCGGAGAGCCTGTTAAAATACCGGGTGATTTGCTATTCTGTTAACCAATCAGTTTTGCCAAACATCTTCTCCCCGTTGGCAGTCCTCAGTGTTCTCATCCTTGTAGCCACTTCTGAGCCATTAGCCTTTTTACCGGTTTCCTCTCCTTTAAAGAAGACCTCACGTAGGTATTTTTTTGCCTTTTCAGAGAAGACCACAGATTTCTTAGCTTTACGAAGCGCCCATCTTTCTTCTTCTTCTTGTGTTTCTGGGATAGAAGCCCCGATATTTTCCGCCGCTGACGTAGAGGGCTCGGCATGAATGTAGCTACCACTTACCGTTATGCAGGTATCAGCCCATTTTCGTTTGATTTCATCATAGACTGATTCTCGCTCTAGCTTTACTATATACTTGCCGACATCCAGGTGTTTTTGAAGGGCAGCAAAGGACTGGTACATTTTAATGCACCCTTCCTTAGGACACAAAAACTGCATAGGATCATTCTCCTCCATGCTTCCTTGGTCAGACCTAGGCAGCTGAGATGGGCCAGGCTGATCCGCGGGAGATCTTGTGGTTGCTACTCTTGGAAAGGTACACACCAGCTGGTACACTTGGCTAACCGAAGGCTTGTTTTATTTGCATCTTTGTTGGGCCCAGGGGAGTGCCGAACCGTGCCAGCTTCTTTCCATCAAAGTACTTGCCAGGCTCTCATACCTACCGCTTCATAAGAAAAATTATGTAATGACTGCACCCCCTGCATGGTGTGTTTTGTCATTGTTTGCTCAGACGATGTAACTTCACACACTGCCGCATAGCAACCCTTCACTCCGCCTTATGACTCAATTCGACATCATTCGACATCATTGTCCTCGTTGATATACCGTCGCATGTGGCTTTTGACGGCTGCGATGCGACGGTCGCATATATCTTTGCCTGCCTGAGGTTCGCCGTAGTCGTAACGAGAGATCTTTACTCCAACGCGATCACCTAGGCTTGGAAGAGACAGAAGTAGGTAGGCGCAATGGTAGCAGCCAGCGTTGTCTGACCTTAAAAACACTTCAGTTATATCGGGATTCAGGGTTTTGAGGAAGGACAAAGTGTGTTCAATGATGGATGCCACAGCAAACCAGTTTTGGATGCACTTTTCGAAGAGGTGAAGATAGGTTCTCGTCTAAAACAAAAACATGAAAGGTAAATTGCGGTCTCTGACACGAATGTCATTCCGAAAGCCACATAAAATGTTTTGAAGTCTTGCAGCACACTGTCAAAACTGAGTTAGCTTTCGACGGAGACAGCGAAATTGACTAAAAGGCAAGAATAGTGGAATTTTCGTACCCGTACTGACACCCTTCCCCTTAAGGTGGGACTTAAGGTGAATTGGAGTGAAATTTTAAGGAGTTATCTGCTGGATTTATGGAACCAAAATAGCACCTTTAAATATTTAGCACCTGTTATTGTACATTATCATGTTACTGTAAATTATCTTATTTTCTTGTTCCTCGTCAAAAGATCCACTTGTAATCTGTACTTGAATTATTTTAAATTAATTTTTGTAATTTGTGTTATTTTCCTTCTGTGTTTTTAACATCCTTTTGACCCACCCGACTTGACCAGCCTTTGCTACCTTCGGGTGGGTACTTTGTATTTGTATCTTACTCTTTATCACTAAAAACGTAAAACTTCTTACTTAGTTTAAAGAAGGATTAAAATGTACAAAAATGTTTTGAAACACCACCAGACAGTTGACACCCCACAAGGGCACTGAAGGTTGCTGGGGAACTGTTTTGGTGTCCATTTACTATTTTTCCACTTTAAATTCCAATTTTAAACCTTGATTAAATCTTCAATATTCCCTATTTCCCTAAATTTAAGAAATCCTTTGAGAAAAAAAATTATCTCTTCCCAAATATGCCCAAAAATCACCAAAAATTAAGCGATATGTTAAGCGACGCAAAAACGGTGTTTAGGTGAAGTCCGGCCTTAAAAGTACATTTGCAGCTTTGGTGATTGCAAAACAGACATGCCAAGGCTTCCCTTTCTTGCCGAACCAGTCTCTCTGGGTCTCTCTAAAACATGTGGGCAAAAACTTCATTACCCAGTCCATGATCGAGATAACTTGGTTTGATAGAAGCTTGTCGATAACATCATTTTTGGCAGCGTCTTGGTGAACTGCACGCAAGATATGCGATTTCCAAGCTTCGAGTTTGGGTATCGCATTTTCCATGTCATGCTGCAGTTCCTCCCGCTTTTCAGGATCCCTGTATTGAAAAATCAAATGCAATTTGAATGAAGACTGTCTTCATTGTGGACTCGGCTTAGTTCCCTCACTCTTCCTTTAGTGAATAAATATCTATAAATCTCCCAGGCGAACGATACATTTCTGCTCTTGACTGTGCTCATCATCCACTTTGTTGCAAGGTTAGGAGCAGCAAACGACTTGCTTAAATACCTTACCTAGAATGTAGTTCAGATAATGCCAACTGAAGATCCACAATTGCGTTTTTCAAATCATCACAACGGTCACAGCTCATGTTGTGCTGATGTGAACAGGTCCCGCGGTACTCAGTGGCATCTGGACTGCTCAATGCGTACACGCTGCAGTGGTCAGTGCATGGAGATCAGAGGAAAGGTCCCTGCCTTGAGACGAGAAAGGATTTCTTTCATTTGTTGCGTATCTTTGAGACCTGAATGAAACAAAATTTTATCCATAAGGAACCGAGGGGGCAAATCAATCGCATGTTATTTTTCTTGGCATAATTACCATATTGGCAAAGTGTGCTCGTTATTTCCTCAAGCGTCGACACTGCATTTACTCCATCGCTTTGAGTGCTGTCAAGCCCAGCTAGAGACTTTTTTGAGATGCTGCACAAACCTACGAAATAAAGACTATTGATAATCACTAACACAATAAAACTGGAAAAGCACATAAAAAAGGGGAAAAGGTAGAGCAGGTATCCATGGATTCAAGCACCGGCTGTCTGTTGTACAGTAAACGTGTTGATTTTATTATTCTTCGTCCATTCTCTTTGTTTAAGGTGGCTGGTACCAGTTTTCAGCTTTTTCACGACGTAAACTTTGAGAGAAAATAACATAAAGGTAAACTGAGGCCGTAAGGAAACGTTTGCAAGATTAAATTATGCCTTTAGTCGTTGACCGAAAATAACTATTATTACGTCATCAGCTGTTACCATAGCAACGGTACTTGAGGGTTATTCAGAGCTGCATTTAAGCTTCAGGAACTTATAATTTGAGAACTAATCCGGTGACCCCCTATTTTTTTCACGTGATTACTTTTGCAATTTGAAAAGGAAAGTGCAAAATGTTTTTAAAAATTTTCTATCAAGCGGATTTTTTATAAACGCGAGAAAAGGCAAATTTATGAGTTGTGTAAAATTTCTCTGATAGAATTTTCTTGAATTTTGTGTGACGTTTACTCTTTACAAGACAAAAATGTTTAAACAATAAAAAGAGGGGATCACCGGGCTCGCTTTCTTGCAAAAACCTTCGTGAGTTGAGCAATTTCCACGCGCGTTTTCGCGCATTTCAAAATCTGGATTCTAAAAGATCGATATTTGCTCATGCGCTTTGCTGACTGCCGCTAACCATTACGCGTACACGCGCGGGCACCTACCGTAGCCTTGTTTGCAGTCCACGTGCTGAGTTGATTTCAGTACGGTGGAGTTTAATAGTCCACAGTTATTGTCTTTACTGTTTGGCCAAGCGTTTGGGCTCACTTAAAACAATTTCTCCACAACTTGTGGCATGACTAAGCATGTTTATGTTAAATAACACCAAGCGAAAGCGTGGAATTGACTAAATTGCTCGCAGAACACCTGAGAACACATGTCAACTGCATGGAGTTCTGACACAAATGCAGATATGATTCGCGGCAAACAGCAGGAGGTGGTGAGGCAGAGAAATTATAATAGAATGTTGAGATGTATTACCTGTAAGTAAAATTTAAGTGCTATCCCAATTTTGCAGTTTTACAATTATTTTCCAGCTTCTTATCCTCCCGGTTCCCGACACGATCGATCGCAGTAGAGGTGGGAATTACCTATTTGGAACTTTGATATGCATTATCAATCTCCAGAAACAAATTTTCCTATGTAAATTGAATTAACTTAAGTCGATCGAGTACATACGGCCTCAAATAAAGGCGAATTTCTTTTGAACAGGACGAACGTAACCTTGCTCAAAGAAATAAAGGGGATTAGTTTCTAAAGAAACTGTGGTGCTGCGTCGGTGGGGAAGTGAGACACGAAAATTTGGTTTATCAACGGAGTTGATAATGTAAATTGACCACCGTACAGGGATTCGATTAGCCTGTACGGTGGTCAATTTACATTATCAACTCCGTTGATAAACCAAATTTTCTTGCTCAAAGAAAGCCTCGCGCCGCCATAGTTGTTTTTGTTTTTCCCGTTCTTCAAATCTCACGCGTATAAAGTGTGACGCGCGCGCTAATGACCAGACTCTCCGCGCGAGTAAAACCGGTATCAGCCACCTTAAAAAAACGCGAATGCACGTTGTCAATTCCGAAATGCACAGAACGCTGTTAGTGCGTTGTTGGTAAAGTTGATCTTTGTACGATCATTTGCACGGCATAGTAACTCTGTTCTTTCTGAGTAAGCAGCCTTTACGGTTGCTGCTATAGACAATACTGATTGGCTATTAGGATAATCTGTAAAAGAGTATAAACTCCATACTAAGACAGATAAACTGCCCTAAACTAAGATTTTAACAAGTAACGACAAGCTACATATAAATCAAGCAAATAAATCGTACTTACTATAAATGAGCATCCCAGCTTCTCTGGGATGCGATTTAAGTAAACGAGATGATTTTACGAACTATCTTCCGTTTTCTTTGCCTGAAAAAACCTCAGTTATGTTCGTTGACAATTCCGAATAACACAAAAATGGACATAGCTTATGCACTATGCTTTCTGAAAGGGTGTTCATTTTCCGAAAATCAAACACAACCGATGCTTGCTGACCAAAAACTATCAAAGCGGTAACCAGTCTTAAAGACCCATATATTTGAAAATGCGAATGCTGACACTATTTTATACCCTCATAGAATTTGGAAGTCAATTAAAAAACATGACATGCAATGTGTTTGAAATCTTACCTTAATGATACTGAACAGTGTAGAGCAGCCAGGAGGTTCAAAGCTAGATTCAGCGCAGTAAGACGAATACAACTGGACGAGACGTGATGAAATAACTGTTCTGACCACATTTAGGATCTCAACTTTTTCACTGCTTGATAATTTTAAGGTCCATATGCCACATCTTGTAAAAATGTGGGGCTCGATATGAAATCTAAGAAATGATCCACTTTGACAGGGTTTAGTCTTGTCCTTGTGATAGTGGGTGGCTCAATTGGCTGTCCAGGTTTTGTCTGGAAGGCATGTTTTCTCGCTCTTTTGTCAACCCTGGTACGAGCTGCAAAAGTTCTGTCTTAGAATAGTCGCTAGCGAAGATGGAAAGAATCTGTTGGACCAAGAGTTTGCATCGTTGTACAGCGCAACTAGTCTAGCTACTATGGCATCTTCTTCTAAAGCAGCATCTACACCTTGCACTCTTTGATGTTTGCTCAGCACCTGCTGTAACAGCCAAGACGAATTTCCTTGGGCGATGGCGTTTAAAACAATTTCAACTGCCTGTTCGGCTTTCTTTCTGTAATACCGTTGGGTAGAAGATGAAATACTCATAACATCTGACTTGTATTGTGATCTGACAGGGCTGACACGCCCATCACTTGTTTTGATCAGGTAACTATTGAGATGCTGTAGCTGATGTTCAACGCGAGGTGTTGGCTGCCATTCGTGTGACGTCTCACCCTGGGCTAAAGATCCCTGCGATGATAACGAGAAGATGTCGGAATATATTCTGATCGCTTGGCTGGAACAAAAAGATAATGCAAGTAACTGCAAGATAATGCAAGATAATGCAAGTAAGCTTTGCTTCTTGGAGATTTCCCCGCCACAGTCACTCCTTCCAAGTTGTATGTTCACTTTATAAATTTAATATTAATAAGCTATTTATTATCTTTTCTATTCTATTTGTAATTTGCTCTGTGTGGCAAGATAATAAAAAATAAAAATAAAACTTGTCGAAGGAAAATACGAACGAGTTTGTATTACTTCATCACATCAATAAGTTGTGATGTGCCCCATATTGAACTAAATTAATTGTGACTCATCTGAGATTTACTTGTATATCGATACATATCCTGGAGTGAGACATGACACACCGTACTTTGGGGCCTTTCATACATGTTACCTCGACTAGAAAAATGAATAAAGGACCACACACTTTCGGTGATCTTGGTGCGAGTTTCATATGAGAAGTCTGACAATATATTTTCATTGTTGGAGAAGTAGGAGTGGCATTAGTGAAGCCAAAGAAGCCAGGCTATAACCCCGCAGTAAATATGCATACCTCACTTGAGGCTTCGTCTTGAAACTGCAAGTGTACTGGTTGCAAAGGTGGTGGTTGTTCAGGCACCTCAAGTTCGGGTTGCACTGTGCACTCTAATACAGGACTTTGTCTCACGGGTACCTCTGCGACAGCAGTTTCCTCATTGTGATCAGCCTCCATGACAGAAACAGTGGGCTCAGCTATTGGCAGCTGAATATCTTTAATCGCGTCACTGTGGTCACCGCGGCATTGTCTAAAAATACCTGTTTGTAATTGTAGTTTATGTGTCATTTGTTTGTTGGTTTGTGCGAATTCTTTCTTTCACTCTTCACATAAAAGATAAGTTGACGAGCCCGGTGCGTGTGCTAAGGTTTGTGTGATACAAAAATCTGTCTACTTTATACTCTAGATACCCTGTCCAGCCCAATCGCAATATCCACTCAAGCATGAGACCCTGGGTACGTATTTGGAGCCTCTCTGACCAGGCTTATTTAAAAGATTGGGAAAGGATAACTTCACCGATTTTTGTAGCCATAGAAGCCAGATACAGCACTTATCGAACATCGAACAATTTGCCTTTGCATTTCAGATTCGTCTTTAACCTTGTAAGCCCTATTATTGTCGCGCATATGTCATGAATATAAATAAGAGGAAAGTCACTCCAATATCATAAGTAAAATACAATTATTTACTTGTAATAGCTATGCAGCGAAAAAAACGAACAATCCATGCCACAAGAAAATTGCCAACAGTAAGCCAAAGATTACTCATTATGGGCAATAATCAATGTATAATCTCAAAATGTCAAATTGATGCACGATCAATTTGTAACCAACTGTCAGTGACACTTGGTTATAAATTGATCATCCATCAATTTATCATCTTTGATTACGTTTGGAGAACACAGACTCTCTGGAAGAACGAAACTGCTATTCTCACGCGCGTAATCCCGTTAGCTGCACTGACTACACCTCTTTTAGCAGTTTTAGCTCATGAATGACGTAGTCATGCAATGAGGTATAGGAGGCAGTCATATGGAACTCACTAACTCACTCACAAGATTCTTATTAATTTATTCATTTAACTTGGATTAATGTACCTCCCCTGGTAAGTATTGTTTGTCCCAACAGTGCTCTTGGCTCAACGTTTGCAAGTATCAGGGTTAGTAGAAAGGCGTAGCTTCTTGCCGCTCGACTGTTTATTTCATGAAGTAAGTATGAATGGCGTCGATCGAAGCGTGTGAAGATGGTTTTTCGTTCAATTCTCAAACAAAATAAACCTTGTGGAGTTGGAAAGTGGAACGCTAATACGATTAAGCACGCGAGCTGCGGGAACAGAACATGAAGGCAAAAAGCATTGCCACTAAGTTTTTGCAAATGACATTTCCTGCGACCATAAGCAAGCAAATAAGAAATTTCCTATCTTCAGGCGCTTTACACAAGGACCACTAACGAAATTGATTCGTTTGAGCAAAAGATTGGAACATTCAGCAATGAATTAAATGCCCCGTCGCATGAGTCCTGCGTGTTGTTGCATAGTAAGTTAAGCTCGGTGAGGGTAAATGGAGGAATGAGTTTGCGGAATGGCGTGTGGCATGACTTGCGGAATGGCATAATTATGCGGAATGTAATATATGCAGAATGACTGGAAGAAATTCAACTGAAAATTCTACAGTTAATAATCCTAGAACGCGAGCACGATTCTCTTACTGAATCACTCTCGACCGTTGGGTTTCATGACAGAAGAAAGCAACAAGGCATGCAAGTAACCGCCGAAAAGCCCCGACTTCACCCTAACAACATCAACAGGGACAGTGGAATTGAAATTCCTGAGGCGTGGATGCCCACGATCAAACACCACAACAGCCGATCAGTACCAAAGCGGACCGCTGAGGGAACAATTTCTAGTCTGAACGACAAGGATCGAAATCCTCCAATCAACAACAGCCTAAGCGAGGATCGAAACGCACCAATCACCACCAGCCAGGGTGCTTCTTATACCCACACGCAGCCAGTCGACACCATCACCTGATGAAACCAGCAGTATAGCGGTCGAAACGTCGCGATCCACATCTTTGTGACTCAATCGTGAGACAAACGATTAACTCAGCTATCATTTGAAACCACGATGACGGACACCTTTCATAATATATTTTTTTTAGTTTTTTTTGTCGTGTTGTCCGCCGAGAGGCCCGTGCCCCTCTCGACCAGAGGAAGAAACAATTACATAAGTAAAGAAATAAATTTTCTAGTACTGGCGCCGGGACTTGAACTCGCGACCTTCAGATACTAACCTCGGCCCCTTATCCGATTGTGTTAATGAGTCAGACTAAAGCTATTCGGAAGACCGCAAATATTTTTAAACTGAACTTGTTGATTTTGGTGGCCATAAAATACAGGGGTCAGAGTTGGAAATCGCGAAATCCTTTCAAAAAGAAATGTTTAGTCAGAATTACAGGAAATGAATTTATTTGAGCGTTCCTTTTGACCCGGTTTTGAAGATGAACAAATATTGACCGAGTTAGTGATGGTGCAATACCGGAAGTGAAATCAACCAACACAGCTCTTTTGCGTGGCGTTGTTTGAACATAGCTTAGTATTATTGAGATATCGGTTATCGTCGAGAAACTGGTCAACGGATCGAAGACGCAGATTTATACCAAATTCTTCGCTTTTTTGAAATTGTCAAACAAATCGAAGTGCCAGTGTTTTGTCAAGCTTCAGCTGGCCTTGGTTTCTCGCGTAGCGAATATCCATAAAATCGGTTCACCACTTTTCCGTGTTAAATTGCAAAATAGGTTTACAACTTAAGCCTTGACAAAAGAAAAAGAAAAACAAGTGAAAAGTAACAGAAAAAAAAGAGATCAAAGAAAAAAAAACTTGACTCTGTTGAGGCATGAAGCTACCATTACAGTACGAAAACAGCGCAATAACCCACTTGACCACCAAAATCTTCTCTAAACTTGTGATCAAATTTTAAATTCTTTATCATTCGGAGTCACGAATTGTCTGTCATACCAACTGAAAGGTGGTGGCCATAAAATACAGAGGTGAGAGTCGGAAATCGCGAAATCCTCTCAAAAAGAAATGTTTAGTGAGAATTGAATTACTCCAATGTATCTCTTATAGGAAACGAATTTATTGGAGCGTTCCTTTTGACCCGGTTTTGGAGATAAACAAATATTGACCGATTTAGTGATGGTGCAATACCGGAAGTACTAGTGAGGGTGCAATACCGGAAGTGAAATCATCCAACACAGCTCTTTTGCGTGGCGTTGTTTGAACATAGCTTAGTAGTATTGGAGATATCGGTTATCGTCGAGAAACTGGTCAACGAATCGAAGACGCAGATTTATACCAAATTCTTCGCTTTCTTTGAAATTGTCAAGCAAATCGTAGAGCCAGTGTTTTGTCAAGCTTCTTTAATCTTCTTTAATCTCTCAACAAAACCTTCTTTAATCTCGTGACCGAATTTTAAATTCTTTATCATTCGGAGTCACGAATTGTCTGTCATGCCAACTGAAAGGTGACAAAAATTGAATTACGATCAACTTAAACTCATCCTGTGCATTAATCCGGCTCGGATGGTCAAAAAGGCCGCTTCTAAATTCTCGAAGAATTTCTTGTTAAGCGGCCGTCGCTTAGCGACGAGCCGCTTCTTGCATTACCCGTGTTTTTTTTTTTTTGAGTTTTTTTCGAGAGGCCGATGCCCCTCTCGGCCAGAGGAAGAAACAATGACATAAGTAAAGAAACAAATTTTCTAGTAGCGGCGGCAGGATTTGAACTCGCGACCTTCAGATCCCAACCTTGGTCCCTTATTCGATTGCGCTAATGAGAAATCTCTTAAGGTAACTAATGAATCTCGTAGTAAATAAAGTCATTAGGTCGGTCACGCATCGTCTCTTTAAAATCCGTTTCAATGCCCAAGGGTTACATAGAAAAGAAATATTTTGTCAGAATTAAATTACTCCAATGTACATCCCAAAACAAAGGATATTTATTTGAAGAGCGTTTGTTTTGAGCAGTATTTCACAACACCGATCATTGGGAGTCCGATATTTTTTGACAAATTCAGCAAAATCGAAGAATTTATCCCATCTTAACTAAAGCTATTCGGAAGATCGTAAATGGTTTTTTTAACTGAACTTGTACATTTTGGTGCCCATACAATACAGGGGTGAGAGTCAGAAATCGCGAAGGCCTTTCTAAAAGAAATGTTTAGTCGGAATTGAATTACTCCAATGTACGTCTTATAGGAAGCGAATTTATTTGAGCGTTCCCTTTGACCCGGTTTCACTTCCGGTTTTGCACCATCACTTGTTTATACACAGTTCTTTTGATTGCGTGTCGTTGTTTGAAGGTAGGTTAGTTTTGGAGATATCGGTTATCGGCGAGAAACTGGTCAACGGATCTAAGACGCAGATTTATACCAAATTCTTCGCTTTCTTTAAAATTGCCAAACAAATTGAAGTGCCAGTGTTTTGTCAAACTTCACTCGCAATTGGCTTTGGTTCTCGAGTTGCGAATATCCGTAGAATCAGATCACCACTTTTCCTTGTTAAATTGCAAAATCGCTTTACAGCCTAAGCGTTGACAAAAGAAAAAAGAGAAAACAAGTGAAAAGGAAGAGGAAAAAAAAAAGAGATTAAACAAACAGAAATTGACCCTGTCGAGGACCGACCCTAAGCTACCACTACAGTACGAAAAAAGTGCACTAACCCATTGGGCCAAGAGAACCTCCTCTTAAAGGGACACAGTCACCGTTGAGACCGCGCTTGCCTGGACACTAGGTTTGTCACTTTTGAAAAGAGATTACCTCAACCCGAAATCAAAGTTATGCGTCGTAGACATCCACAAAATCCGCTTCAATCGTGCTTTGTGGTTCTTTTGATCTGCGATCTTTTACTCAAAACGTGTTCCTGAATATTCTTTTACTCATATTTTAAAATTATTTCATTGTATTTGGCTAAAACGGATTGAATCAAGTATTCAATGTTACATGGACAGAAGAGGAGGGAAACGTGAAGGCGCCGGGCGGAAGAAATCGCCTGCGTTAAAGAAAATAACGAGAGAGATCAATCAAAAACACTGGAGAGCCATATTTGGAAAATCGGGTTTTCTCAAGCTGGAGAAACTTCGTGCGGATGGAGACTTTTGCAACGATTCGGACTTTGCTTCATGGCTGCTCGGTTTGTAGCTCAGACGAAAACAAGAAAATGAGTGAGTCAAAGTACCAGCTCGTTCTGTATTATAAACGATGTGTGATATTTATACTGGACAGAAATGTTTGAAAATCTTCCTTTTTTGTAAATTGAATGAGTTGGAAGAGACTCACAGACCAGCGAAAAAGCATATAAAAGCAAAGTATCTGATTGAAATCACAGAGTGTTTCTCACCTCCGCTGATTCTTCGACTGCTTCGACTTCGAACATTTTGCTTGCCATAGACGTTTCGCCTTCCCTGAACATGTCCA
Source organism: Pachyseris speciosa (assembly GCA_016490735.1). Lineage (NCBI taxonomy): Eukaryota > Metazoa > Cnidaria > Anthozoa > Scleractinia > Pachyseridae > Pachyseris > Pachyseris speciosa. The sequence continues at coordinate 16,347 of JAEMWC010000535.1, read as the reverse complement.
TCGGTTAATTATCCGTGGTATTAAAGAAAATTAGTGCTCTGGTATAAATTACGCTCTATAAGAACTATGTCGACTTGCATTTACTTCGATTCAAGAGGTTTGAAGATTTGCCTACGGGATGCGCATCTCACTTTTGGATTCGCGTGCGTGCTGTTGTGATATGCAAATTAGCTGATAAATGGTATCTAATACACATGCGCACCAGCTGACTGTGTCCCTTTAACTAATGACTGAATTTTAAAAGTCTTTGTCATTCGGAGTCACTAATTGTCTGTCATGCCAACTGAAAGGTGATAAAAATCGAATAACGATCAACTTGAACTTGAGCTCGGATGGTCAAAACGGCCGCTTCAAAATTCTCAAAGAATTTCTTGTTAAGCGGCCATCGCTTAGCCACGAACCGCTTCTAGTAATACCCTCTGTTGTTTCGCTTGCTTCTTGTTAAGCGGCCGTCGCTTAGCGACGAGCCGCTTCTAGTAAGACCCTTTTTTTTTAAGCGGCCGTCGCTTAGCGACGAGCCGCTTCTAGTAATACCCTTTTTTTTTTTAAGCGGCCGTCGCTTAGCGACGAGCCGCTTCTAGTAATACCTTTTTTTTTTTTTTGTTAAGCGGCCGTCGCTTAGCGACGAGCCGCTTCTAGTAATACCCTTTTTTTTTTAAGCGGCCGTCGCTTAGCGACGAGCCGCTTCTAGTAATACCCTTTTTTTTTTTTTTTTTTTTTTTTGTAGTTTTTTTTGTCGTGGTGTCCGTCGAGAGGCCCGTGCCCCTCTCGGCCAGAGGAAGAAACAATGACATAAGTAAAGAAATAATTTAATTATACCGGATGCGGTTTTAGAACTCGCGACCATCAAATTCTTACCTCGGCCCCTTATCCGATTGCGCTAATGAGACATCTGTTGCAGCGAGTAAGAATTTTGTAGTAAATAATGTCATTAGGTCGGTCACGCATCGTCTCTTTAAAATCCGTTTGAATGCCCAACGGTTACAGAGAAAAGAAATGTTTTCTCAGAATTGAATTACCCCAGTGTACATCCCATAACAAAGGATATTTATTTGAAAGCGTTTGTTTTGAGCAGTATTTCAGAACAACAGATGATTGGGTATGGAATAAAGGTCAGAAGGGTGTACAGGTTTTATTTTGCGTGATTATAATTATTTTCTCGATGCTCGCGTCGTTGTATCTAAACTTTGCGTAATAATGTAAAGAGTATAAACTTTTAATTGACTAAAAGGCACCCAGAGTAGCATAACGCTTGCTTTCCCGATATTGCGTGTATTAAAAGTTATGTTTCTTGTCTGTTTCACTGGTGGGAACGGGCACTTCTGATTGGACAGATATTATAGTTTTGAAACTGTGTCCTGTCTATGGTTATTTTCGTTTCACAATTCATTTGTTTTAAAAAAAATCTTTTTTGGGCATTTGTGTTTCTTTTCCGGAATGATAAATTGTAACAACGTTTAAAATAATTTATAAGGCCTATGAAATCTTAAAGAAAGTCCATAACTTTCACTGAATTTACTTTACATGTAACGAGATTGTTCGTGACCCGGTTTTGAAGATAAACAAATATTGACCGAGTTAGTGATGGTGCAATACCAGAAGTGAAATCAACCAACACAGCTCTTTTGCGTGGCGTTGTTTGAACATACCTTAGTGGTATTGAGTTATCAGTTATCGTCGAGAAACCGGTCAACGGATCGAAGACTCAGATTTATTGCAAATTGTGCGCTTTCTTTGAAATTGTCAAACAAATCGAAGTGCCAGTGTTTTGTGAAGCTTCAGCTGGCCTTGGTTTCGCGCGTAGCGAATATCCATAGAATCGCTTCACTACTTTTCCGTGTTAAATTGCAAAATAGGTTTACAGCTTAAGCGTTGACAAAAGAAAAAAGAAAAACAAGTGAAAAGGAATGGAAAAAAAAGAGATAAAAGGAAAAAAATTTTTCACTCTATTGAGACTTGAACCACCCACCCTACGCTGCCATGACAGTATGCAACGAGCACATTAACCCACTAGGCCAATAAAACCTTCTCTTAACGCCGATTCGAATTTTAAATTCTTTATCATTCAGAATGACGAATTGACTGTCATGCCAACTGAAAGGTGACAAAAATTGAATTACGATCAACTTGAACTTATCCTGTGCATTAATCCGGCTCGGATGGTCAAAAAGGCCGCTTCTAATTCTCGCAGAATTTCTTGTTTTTTTTTTTTTGTAGTTTTTTTTGTCGTGGTGTCCGTCGAGAGGCCCGTGCCCCTCTCGGCCAGAGGAAGAAACAATGACATAAGTAAAGAAATAATTTAATTATACCGGATGATACCGGATCCGGTTTTAGAACTCGCGACCATCAAATTCTTACCTCGGCCCCTTATCCGATTGCGCTAATGAGACATCTGTTGCGGCGAGTAAGGAATTTTGTAGTAAATAAAGTCATTAGGTCGGTCACGCATCGTCTCTTTAAAATCCGTTTGAATGCCCAACGGTTACAGAGAAAAGAAATGTTTTCTCAGAATTGAATTACCCCAGTGTACATCCCATAACAAAGGATATTTATTTGAAAGCGTTTGTTTTGAGCAGTATTTCAGAACAACAGATGATTGGGTATGGAATAAAGGTCAGAAGGGTGTACAGGTTTTATTTTGCGTGATTATAATTATTTTCTCGATGCTCGCGTCGTTGTATCTAAACTTTGCGTAATAATGTAAAGAGTATAAACTTTTAATTGACTAAAAGGCACCCAGAGTAGCATAACGCTTGCTTTCCCGATATTGCGTGTATTAAAAGTTATGTTTCTTGTCTGTTTCACTGGTGGGAACGGGCACTTCTGATTGGACAGATATTATAGTTTTGAAACTGTGTCCTATCTATGGTTATTTTCGTTTCACAATTCATTTGTTTTAAAAAAAATCTTTTTTGGGCATTTGTGTTTCTTTTCCGGAATGATAAATTGTAACAACGTTTAAAATAATTTATAAGGCCTATGAAATCTTAAAGAAAGTCCATAACTTTCACTGAATTTACTTTACATGTAACGAGATTGTTCGTGACCCGGTTTTGAAGATAAACAAATATTGACCGAGTTAGTGATGGTGCAATACCGGAAGTGAAATCAACCAACACAGCTCTTTTGCGTGGCGTTGTTTGAACATACCTTAGTGGTATTGAGTTATCAGTTATCGTCGAGAAACCGGTCAACGGATCGAAGACTCAGATTTATAGCAAATTGTTCGCTTTCTTTGAAATTGTCAAACAAATCGAAGTGCCAGTGTTTTGTGAAGCTTCAGCTGGCCTTGGTTTCGCGCGTAGCGAATATCCATAGAATCGCTTCACTACTTTTCCGTGTTAAATTGCAAAATAGGTTTACAGCTTAAGCGTTGACAAAAGAAAAAAGAAAAACAAGTGAAAAGGAATGGAAAAAAAAAGATAAAAGAAAATGCAACGAGCACATTAACCCACTAGGCCACTAAAACCTTCTCTTAACGCAGTTTCGAATTTTAAATTCTTTATCATTCAGAATGACGAATTGACTGTCATGCCAACTGAAAGGTGACAAAAATTGAATTACGATCAACATGAACTTATCCTGTGCATTAATCCGGCTCGGATGGTCAAAAAGGCCGCTCTAATTCTCGCAGAATTTCTTGTTAAGCGGCCGTCGCTTAGCGACGAGCCGCTTCTTAAATTACCCGTTTTTTTTTTTAAGCGGCCGTCGCTTAGCGACGAGCCGCTTCTTAAATTACCCGTTTTTTTTTTTTTTAGTTTTTTTTGTCGTGGTGTCCGCCGAGAGGCCCGTGCCCCTCTCGGCCAGAGGAAGAAACAATGTCATAAGTAAAGAGATAAATATTCTAATTGCGGCGCCGCGACTTGAACTCGCGACCTTCGGATCCCAATCTCGGTCCCTTATCCGATTGCGCTAAGGAGACATTTCTTGCGGTTATTAAAGAATTTTGTAGTAAATAAAGTCATTAGGTCGGTCACGCATCGTCCCTTTAAAAGCCTTTCAATGCTCAAGGGTTACAGAGGAAAGAAATGTTTTGTCAGAATAGAATTACTCCAATGTACATCCAGTAGGAAAGGAATTTATTTGAAAGCGTTTATTTTGAGTAGCATTTCACAACACAGATGACTTAACGAAAGCTTTTCGGAAGACCGTAAATGTTTTTAGACTGAACTTGTAGATTTTGGTGGCCATAAAATACAGGGGTCAGAGTCGGAAATGGCGAAATCCTTTCAAAAAGAAATGTTTAGTCAGAATTATAGGAAATGAATTTATTTGAGCGTTCCTTTTGACCCGGTTTTAAAGATAAACAAATATTGACCGCAACATTCATTAGTAGTATTGAGATTTCGGTTATCGTCGAGAAACTGGTCAACGGATCGAAGACGCAGATTTATACCAAATTGTTCGCTTTCTTTGAAATTGTCAAACAAATCGAAGTGCCAGTGTTTTGTGAAGCTTCAGCTGGCCTTTGTTTCTCGCGTAGCGAATATCCATAGAATCGGTTGAGTACTTTTCCGTGTTAAATTGCAAAATAGGGTTACAGCTTAAGGGTTGACAAAAGAAAAAAGAAAAACAAGTGAAAAGGAATAGAAAAAAAAAAAAGAGATCAAAGAAAAAACAAACTTCACTTGGCGGAGCAGTGAAAACGTAAAGCTTGTGGGATGTGGCTGGAGTGACAATGATATACCTCACAAATTAATGTGATTTGGTAAGCTGAAGCCACTCTAAAGGCACTAAGGCCACATGGTAGCGGGCATTACCCCTTAAATCTACCAAAGCAAAGATTGAGCCCAAGCATTAGCAGCCATGGACAGCTGTTTCGGCCTTGTTAGGCCTCATCAGCATGGCATAGCTAATGCTCAGGCTCAAGTACCCACATATCCATAAAACAAGCAGTGAAAACGTAAAGCTTGTGGGATGTGGCTGGAGTGACAATGATATACCTCACAAATTAATGTGATTTGGTAAGCTGAAGCCACTCTAAAGGCACTAAGGCCACATGGTAGCGGGCATTACCCCTTCACTTGGCGGAGGCTGGAACCGTCGACCATAAGTTGTCATTACAATGCGAAAAGAGCATGCTATCCCACCAGGCCACCAAAGTCTTCCTTAAACCCACGGTCAAATTTTAAATACTTTATCATTCGGAGTGACAAATTGACTGTCATGCCAACTGAAAGGTGACAAAAATTGAATTACGATCAACTTGAACTTATCCTGTGCATTAATCCGGCTCGGATGGTCAAAAAGGCCGCTTCTAATTCTCGCAGAATTTCTTGTTTTTTAGTTTTTTTTGTCGTGGTGTCCGTCGAGAGGCCCGTGCCCCTCTCGGCCAGAGGAAGAAACAATGGCATAAGTAAATAAATAATTTCTACTAGCGATGCCCTGACTTGAACTGGTGCCCTTTGGATTTCAACCTCGTTGCCTTATCCGATTGCGCTAACGAGACATCACTTAAAGAAACTAGAGAATTTTGTAGTAAATAAAGTCATTAGGTCGGTCACGCATCGTCTCTTTAAAAGCCTTTCAATGCTCAAGGGTTACAGAGGAAAGAAATGTTTTGTCAGAATTGAATTACTCCAATGTACATTCAGTAGGAAAGGAATTTATTTCAAAGCGTTTATTTTGAGCAGTATTTCACAATACCGATGACTTAACTAAAGCTATTCGGAAGACCGTAAATGTTTTTAAACTGAACTTGTAGATTTTGGTGGCCATAAAATACAGGGATCAGTGACGGAAATGGCGAAATCCTTTCAAAAAGAAATGTTTAGTCAGAATTATAGGAAATGAATTTATTTGAGCGTTCCTTTTGACCCGGTTTTGAAGATAAACAAATAATTGACCGAGTTAGTGATGGTGCAATACCGGAAGTACTACCGGAAGTGAAAGCAACCAACACAGCTCTTTTGCGTGGCGTTGTTTGAACATACCTTAGTGGTATTGAGATATCGGTTATCGTCGAGAAACTGGTCAACGGATCGAAGACTCAGATTTATACCAAATTGTTCGCTTTCTTTGAAATTGTCAAACAAATCGAAGTGCCAGTGTTTTGTCAAGCTTCAGCTGGCCTTGGTTTCTCGCGTAGCGAATATCCGTAGAATCGGTTCAGTACTTTTCCGTGTTAACTTCCAAAATAGGTTTACAGCTTAAGCGTTGACAAATGAAAAAAGAAAAACAAGTGAAAAGGAATAGAAAAAAAAGAGATCAAAGAAAAAAAAGACTTCTCTCTTTTGTCGCTTGAACCATCAACCATAAGTTGCCATTATAGTACGAAAAGTGCACAGTAACCCACTAGGCCACCAAAACCTTCTTTAAATGGTTGATCGAATTTTAAATTCTATATCATTCGGAGTGAGGAATTGACTGTCACGCCAACTGAAAGGTGACAAAAATTGAATTACGATCAACTTGAACTTATCCTGTGCATTAATCCGGCTCGGATGGTCAAAAAGGCCGCGTCTAATTCTCGCAGAATTTCTTGTTTTTTTTTGTTGTAGTTTTTTTTGTCGTGGTGTCCGTCGAGAGGCCCGTGCCCCTCTCGGCCACAGGAAGAAACAATGATATAAGTAAAGAAATAATTTAATAATACCGGTTCCGGGATTTGAACTCGCGATCTTCAAATTCCTAACTCGCCTCCTTATCCGACTGCGCTAATGAGACATCTCTTGCGGTGACTGGGGAATTTTGTAGTAAATAAAGTCATTAGGTCGGTCACGCATCGTCTCTTTAAAATCCGTTTCAATGCCCAAGGGTTACAGAGAAAAGAAATGTTTTCTCAGAATTGAATTACACCAATGTACATCCCATGACGAAGGATATTTATTTGAGAGCGTTTGTTTTGAGCAGTATTTCAGAACAACGATGATTGGGTATGGAATAAAGGTAAGAAGGGTGTACAGGTTTTATTTTGCGTGATTATAATTATTTTCTCGATGCTCGCGTCGTTGTATCTAAACTTCGCGTAATAATGTAAAGAGTATAAACTTTAATTGACTAAAAGGCGCCCAGAGTAGCATATTACGCTTGCTTTCCCGATATTGCGTGTAAGTTATGTTTCTTGTCTGTTTCACTGATGGGAACGGGCACTTCTGATTGGACAGATATTATAGTTTTGAAACTGTGTCCTGTCTATGGTTATTTTCGTTTCACAATGCATTTGTTTTAAACAAAATCTTTGGGCATTTGTGTTTCTTTTCCGGAATGATAAATTGTAACAACGTTTAAAATAATTTATAAGGCCTATGAAATCTTAAAGAAAGTCCATAACTTTCACTGAATTTACTTTACATGTAACGAGATTGGCAAATATTGACCTGAGTTAGTGATGGTGCAATACCGGAAGTACTAGTGATGGTGATATACCGGAAGTGAAATCATCCAACACAGCTCTTTTGCGTGGCGTTGTTTGAACATAGCTTAGTAGTATTGGAGATATCGGTTATCGTCGAGAAACTGGTCAACGTATCGAAGACGCAGATTTATACTAAATTCTTCGCTTTCTTCGAAGTTGTCAAGCAAATCGAAGAGCCAATGTTTTGTCAAAGTTCGGCTGGCCTTGGTTTCTCGCGTAGCGAATATCCATAGAATCGATTCAGTACTTTTCCGTGTTAAATTGCAAAATAGGTTTACAGCTTAAGCGTTGACAAAAGAAAAAAGAAAAACAAGTGAAAAGGAATAGAAAAAAAAAGAGATCAAAGAAAAAAAAAACCTTCACTCTGTTGAGGCTTGAACCACCGACCCTAATCTGTAATTACAGTTCGAAAAGAGCGCACTAACCCACTAGGCCACCAAAACCTTCTCTAAATGCTCGATCGAGTTTTAACTTTGTTATCATTCGGTGTGAGGAATTGACTGTTATACCAAAATTGAATTACGATCAACTCGAACTTATCCTGTGCATTAATATGGCTCGGATGGTCAAAAAGGCCGCTTCTAATTCTCGCAGAATTTCTTGTTAAGCGGCCGTCGCTTAGCGACGAGCCGCTTCTAGTAATAGCCTTTTTTTTTTTTTTTTTTTTTTTTTTTTTTTTTGTAGTTTTTTTTGTCGTGGTGTCCGTCGAGAGGCCCGTGCCCCTCTCGGCCAGAGGATTTTTGTTGAGAATTGTCAAGCGATTATGAAAAGAAAGGTAGCTTCGTGGCTGACCATTTTTGCAAGCTTGGGCATAGTATGAAATGCCATATTCTCGACACTTTGAAAATTTTGTGGCTTTGCCTCGTAGGCTAAAGTTCCGGCAGTCTGATTGATCTCTCAGTTTTTGAACGCGTAGTACGCCCCTTGGGTTACCGGGCAAACAACTCGGCGGAACGCTTCTACAGCGCATGCAACCGAATTTGGAAACTGGCGAACATCGGACGGGTAGGCATATAATCTTCGGTCTCTCTGGTGGCAATTTGAGGGAGATAGGTCGAATTTTTTGGAATTTATTGGCCTTCGCGTGGTGAGGGTTGGTTCGGAGCCCCCCTGCCTTCAGTTATTTTGTAATGTACAGCACTCGTATGAAACAAAATCGACGATATGGTGTTCAAAACAGCTAGAAGGCACAAGGCGGCTATTGAATAAAGGTAAGAAGGCTTTACAGGTTATATTTTGAGTGATCATGATTATTTTCTCGATGCTCGCATCGTTGTATCTAAACTTCGCGTAATAATATAGAGTGTAAACTTTAATTGACTAAAAGGCAATTTATTACAGGTAGACAAACAAAAAGATTTCTGGCCTTCGCGTGGTGAGGTTTCGTTCAGAGCTTCCCTGCCTTCAGTTATTTTATAATGTAAAGTACTCGTAGGAAAAAATTCAACGAAATGGAGTTAAAAATGACGGCTAAACTTCAGCAAGGAGGCTATGGAATGGAATAAGGGTAACAAGGCTGTACAGGTTATATTTTGAATGATTATAATTAATTTCTCGATGCTCGCGTCGTTGAATCTAAACTTCGTGTAATAATGCAAAGAGTATAAACTTTAATTGACTAAAATTCACCGAGAAGAGCATTACGCTTGCTTTCCCGATATAGCGTGCAAGTTATGTTTTGCCTGTTTCACTCGTGGGAACGGGCACTTCTGATTGGACAGATATTTATAGTATCGAAACACAATGCCGTTGTTTTAAACAAAATCTTTTGATATTTGTGTTTCTTTTCCAGAATGATATAAAATTGTAACAACGTTTAAAATAATTCATAAGGCCTATGAAACTTTGAAGAAAGTCCATAGCTTTCAGTGAATTTACTTTACATGTAACGAGATTGTTCGAGATATAAACATAATTTAATCGGCTTCGACAACTCAAGTGGTCGAAACTTCATATTTGTAATACATGTGCTTCCCTTTTGTGTTCATTGCATACCGTTTCCCTGTTATTCTTTTAAAAAGAAAATAAAACTGCCATTTGCGTACGGTTACTGCTAAGTTTAAGAAACCGGAAACTGCGTTACGTGGCTTCCGGTAGGAAAGTATGTAATCTCTTGAAAAACTTTCCTTCTGAGTAAGAACATCGGACGGGTTGGCATATAATCTTCCGTATCTCTGGTGACAATAAGAGGAGATAGGTCGATTTGTTTGGAATTTATTGGCCTTCGCGTGGTGAGGGTTCGTTCAGAGCTCCTCTGCCTTCAGTTACTTTATAATGTACAGTACTCATAGCAAAAAAATTCGACAAAATGGCGTTTAAAAGGGCTGGAAGGCACAAGGCGGGTATGGAATAAAGGTAAAAAAAGGCTTTACAGGTTATATTTTGTGTGATTATGATTATTTTCTCGATGCTCGCGTCTTTGTATCAAAACTGTGCGTAATAATGCAGAGAATATATACTTTAATTGGCTAAAAGGCAATTTATTACACTGAGGTAGGCAAACGAAAAGATTTCATATTGAAGAAAGATTTGCTTTTAATTCTCTGGAATACGCGTAGGTAGAAATTTTTACTGAACCCGATTCCACACACAGCTGTACGCTTTGAGCTGTTTGTGTTTACTTGAGCATAAATTAATTTTGTCAAAGTTGTCAGTTGCGTGAAAACGCGTATCTCTCGTTATCAGTTCAATAGTTCACAATGATTTTTATCTCTTTGGAAAGCCAAAAATACGGGCTATTTGAATTTGGAAAGCAGTTTGCAGTAACTAAGAAGAAAAACTTGAAATATTTTTGTTTCGGTAAACCACAAATAACTCATTCAAAAATATTCACAGCGACTTGGACTGGTAAAATTTCTCGCCTTTGTAAAAGTAAGACGTTTGTAACTAGCCTTTTACCCGGCGTTGTGTAATAATTTTTGTCTTTCCGGGAAGCTAGAAACATATCCTATTCAAATTCCGAAACTATTATTCTTTTAAAAGGAAAATAAAACCACCATTTGCGTACGGCTACTGCTAAGTTTGAGAAACCGGAAACTGCCTAACGTCGCTTCCGGTAGAAAAGTATGCAATCTTTTGAAGAAGTTTCCTTCTGTATAATATCACCTTATGAGTCTAGTCTTAGACCAAAAGAAACAAGAAACAACGTAGTTTACAAATATTAGAACGTTTTTTATTCTAACAAAATGGAAAATTAAAAATTGCTCACGCGGAGTTAAGTTTATGCAAGTAAACACATTAAATTTTGTGGAATGCGTGAAAAATATTAAGTCGCCTTGTATTTATCGCTTGATAATAATTTTCCTACCTATGGAAAGTTCAAACCATGCAGTATTCGAATTCCGTATTCTTGAACAAAAAATTTTATTTAGGGGTAGGAGTCACGAATCGCAAAAGCCTTTGAATCCTATTGACCGAGTAGTAGCCTAGGCACGAGTTACTGCGATGATGTTGCAATACTGAATGAAATCAACAAGGCAGTTGTTTTGATTGCGTGACGTTGTTTGTAGTTAAAGCTAGCTTAGCTTTGCAGTGGTGGAGATATCGGTTATCGTCGAAAAAGTGGTCGACGGATCTAAGAAGCCGCTTTATACCAAATTCTTCACTTTGTGTGAAACAAATCCGAGGATTAGTCATTTGGTGTTTTGACACAGTTTGACAAGCTGTCACAAGTGTTGGAGTCTGCCTGAATCGTCTGTCACGCTAACTGAAAGGCGCCTTCAACAAAAAATGAATTAATGTACGATCGACTTCAACCGCATCCTGTGCATTAATCCGGCTCGGATGGGCAAAAAGGCCGCTTCTAATTCTCGCAGAATTTCTTGTTTTTTTTGTTGTAGTTTTTTTTGTCGTGGTGTCCGTCGAGAGGCCCGTGCCCCTCTCGGCCAGAGGAAGAAACAATGATATAAGTAAAGAAATAATTTAATAATACCGGTTCCGGGATCTGAACTCGCGATCTTCAAATTCCTAACTCGGCTCCTTATCCGACTGCGCTAATGTGACATCTCTTGCGGTGACTGGGGAATTTTGTAGTAAATAAAGTCATTAGGTCGGTCACGCATCGTCTCTTTAAAATCCGTTTCAATGCCCAAGGGTTACAGAGAAAAGAAATGTTTTCTCAGAATTGAATTACTCCGATGTACATCCCATAACGAAGGATATTTATTTGAGACCGTTTGTTTTGAGCAGTATTTCAGAACAACGATGATTGGGTATGGAATAAAGGTAAGAAGGGTGTACAGGTTTTATTTTGCGTGATTATAATTATTTTCTCGATGCTCGCGTCGTTGTATCTAAACTTCGCGTAATAATGTAAAGAGTATAAACTTTAATTGACTAAAAGGCGCCCAGAGTAGCATTACGCTTGCTTTCCCGATATTGCGTGTAAGTTATGTTTCTTGTCTGTTTCACTTATGGGAACGGGCACTTCTGATTGGACAGATATTATAGTTTTGAAAGTGTGTCCTGTCTATGGTTATTTTCGTTTCACAATGCATTTGTTTTAAACAAAATCTTTGGGCATTTGTGTTTCTTTTCCGGAATGATAAATTGTAACAACGTTTAAAATAATTTATAAGGCCTATGAAATCTTAAAGAAAGTCCATAACTTTCACTGAATTTACTTTACATGTAACGAGATTGGCAAATATTGACCTGAGTTAGTGATGGTGCAATACCGGAAGTACTAGTGATGGTGATATACCGGAAGTGAAATCAACCAACACAGCTCTTTTGCGTGGCGTTGTTTGAACATAGCTTAGTAGTATTGGAGATATCGGTTATCGTCGAGAAACTGGTCAACGTATCGAAGACGCAGATTTATACTAAATTCTTCGCTTTCTTCGAAGTTGTCAAGCAAATCGAAGAGCCAATGTTTTGTCAAAGTTCGGCTGGCCTTGGTTTCTCGCGTAGCGAATATCCATAGAATCGATTCAGTACTTTTCCGTGTTAAATTGCAAAATAGGTTTACAGCTTAAGCGTTGACAAAAGAAAAAAGAAAAAACAAGTGAAAAGGAATAGAAAAAAAAAAAGAGATCAGAGAAAAAGAAACCTTCACTCTGTTGAGGGTTGAACCAACGACCCTAATCTGTCATTACAGTTCGAAAAGAGCGCACTAACCCACTAGGCCACCAAAACCTTCTCTAGATGCTCAATCGAATTTTAACTTTGTTATCATTCGGAGTGAGGAATAGACTGTCATACCAAAATTGAATTACGATCAACTTGAACTTATCCTGTGCATTAATATGGCTCGGATGGTCAAAAAAGGCCGCTTCTAATTCTCTCAGAATTTCTCGTTTTTTTTTTTTTTTCTAGTTTTTTTTGTCGTGGTGTCCGTCGAGAGGCCCGTGCCCCACTCGGCCAGAGGAAGAAACAATGATATAAGTTAAAGAAATAATTTAATAATACCGATTTCGGGATTTGAACTCGCGACCTTCAAATTCCTAACTCGGATCCTTATCCGACTGCGCTAATGAGACATCTCTTGCGGTGAGTGGGGAATTTTGTAGTAAATAAAGTCATTAGGTCGGTCACGCATCGTCTCTTTAAAATCCGTTTCAATGCCCAACGGTTACAGAGAAAAGAAATGTTTTCTCAGAATTGAATTACTCCAATGTAGATCCCATAACGAAGGATATTTATTTGAGAGCGTTTATTTTGAGCAGTATTTCAGAACAACGATGATTGGGTATGGAATAAAGGTAAGAAGGGTGTACAGGTTTTATTTTGCGTGATTATAATTATTTTTCTCGATGCTCGCGTCGTTGTATCTAGACTTCGCGTAATAATGTAAAGAGTATAACTTTAATTGACTAAAAGGCGCCCAGAGTAGCATTTACGCTTGCTTTCCCGATATCGCGTGTAAGTTATGTTTCTTGTCTGTTTCACTGATGAAAACGGGCACTTCTGATTGGACAGATATTATAGTTTTGAAACTGTGTCCTGTCTATGGTTATTTTCGTTTCACAATGCATTTGTTTTAAACAAAATCTTTGGGCATTTGTGTTTCTTTTCCGGAATGATAAATTGTAACAACGTTTAAAATAATTTATAAGGCCTATGAAATCTTAAAGAAAGTCCATAACTTTCACTGAATTTACTTTACATGTAACGAGATTGGCAAATATTGACCTGAGTTAGTGATGGTGCAATACCGGAAGTGAAATCAACCAACACAGCTCTTTTGCGTGGCGTTGTTTGAACATAGCTTAGTAGTATTGGAGATATCGGTTATCGTCGAGAAACTGTTCAACGTATCGAAGACGCAGATTTATACTAAATTCTTCGCTTTCTTCGAAGTTGTCAAGCAAATCGAAGAGCCAATGTTTTGTCAAACTTCGGCTGGCCTTGGTTTCTCGCGTAGCGAATATCCATAGAATCGATTCAGTACTTTTCCGTGTTAAATTGCAAAATAGGTTTACAGCTTAACGTTGACAAAAGAAAAAAGAAAAACAAGTGAAAAGGAATAGAAAAAAAAAGAGATCAAAGAAAACAAAAACCTTCACTCTGTTGAGGCTTGAACCACCGACCCTAATCTGTCATTACAGTTTCGAAAAAGAGCGCACTAACCACTACGCCACCAAAACCTTCTCTAAATGCTCGATCGTATTTTAAATTCTTTGTCATTCGGAGTGAGGGAATTGACTGTCATATACCAAAATTGAATTACGATCAACTTGAACTTATCCTGTGCATTAATATGGCTCGGATGGTCAAAAAGGCCGCTTCTAATCTCGCAGAATTTCTTGTTTTTTAGTTTTTTTTTCGTGGTGTCCGCCGAGAGGCCCGTGCCCCTCTCGGCCAGAGGAAAGAAACAATGTCATAAGTAAAGAGATAAATATTCTAATTGCGGCGCCGCGACTGAACTCGCGACCTTCGGATCCAATCTCGGTCCCTTATCCGATTGCGCTAAGGAGACATTTTCTTGCGTTTATTAAAGAATTTTGTAGTAAATAAAGTCATTAGGTCGGTCACGCATCGTCCCTTAAAAGCCTTTCAATGCTCAAGGTTACAGAGGAAAGAAATGTTTTTGTCAGAATAGAATTACTCCAATGTACATCCAGTAGGAAAGGAATTTATTTGAAAGCGTTTATTTTGAGTAGCATTTCACAACGCAGATGACTTAACGAAAGCTATTCGGAAGACCGTAAATGTTTTTAGACTGAACTTGTAGATTTTGGTGGCCATAAAATACACGGGTCAGAGTCGGAAATGGCGAAATCCTTTCAAAAAGAAATGTTTAGTCAGAATTATAGGAAATGAATTTATTTGAGCGTTCCTTTTGACCCGGTTTTAAAGATAAAACAAATATGACCGCAACATTCATTAGTAGTATTGAGATTTCGGTTATCGTCGAGAAACTAGTCAACGGATCGAAGACGCAGATTTATTACCAAATTGTTCGCTTTCTTTGAAATTGTCAAACAAATCGAAGTGCCAGTGTTTTGTGAAGCTTCAGCTGGCCTTGGTTTCTCGCGTAGCGAATATCCATAGAATCGGTTGAGTACTTTTCCGTGTTAAATTGCAAAATAGGGTTACAGCTTAGAGGTTGACAAAAGAAAAAAGAAAAACAAGTGAAAAGGAATAGAAAAAAAAAAAAGAGATCAAAGAAAAAACAAACTTCACTTGACGGAGGCTGGAACCATCGACCCTAAGTTGTCATTACAATGCGAAAAGAGCGTGCTATTCCCACCAGGCCACCAAAGTCTTCCTTAAAGCCACGGTCAAATTTTAAATACTTTATCATTCGGAGTGAAGAATTTGACTGTCATGCTTGTGAAAGGTGACAAAAAATTGAAATTACGGATCAACTTGAACTTAATCCTGTGCATTAATCCGGCACGCGGATGTCAAAAAGGCCGCCCTCTAATTCTCGCAGAATTTCTTGTTTTTTTTTTTGTGCGTTGTAGTTTTTTTTGTCGTGGTGTCCGTCGAGAGGCCCGTGCCCCTCTCGGCCAGAGGAAGAAACAATGATATAAGTAGAGAAATAATTTAATAATACCGGTTCCGGATTTGAACTCGCGACCTTCGAATTCCTAACTCGGATCCTTATCCGACTGCGCTAATGAGACATCTCTTATGGTGACTGGGAATTTGTAGTAAATAAAGTCATTAGGTCGGTCACGCATCGTCTCTTTAAAATCCGTTTCAATGCCCAAGGGTTACAGAGAAAAGAAATGTTTTCTCAGAATTGAATTACTCCAATGTAGATCCCATAACCGAAGGATATTTATTTGAGAGCGTTTGTTTTGAGCAGTATTTCAGAAACAACGATGATTGGGTATGGAATAAGGTAAAGAAGGGTGTACAGGTTTTATTTTGCGTGGTTATAATTATTTTTCTCGATGCTCGCGTCGTTGCTATCTAAACTTCGCGTAATAATGTAAAGAGTATAAACTTTAATTGACTAAAAGGCGCCCAGAGTAAGCATTACGCTTGCTTTCCCGATATTGCGTGTAAGTTATGTTTCTTGTCTGTTTCACTGGGGGAACGGGCACTTCTGATTGGACAAGATATTATAGTTTTGAAAGTGTGTCCTGTCTATGGTTATTTCGTTTCACAATGCATTTGTTTTAAACAAAATCTTTGGGCATTTGTGTTTCTTTTCCGGAATGATAAATTGTAACAACGTTTAAAATAATTTATAGGCCTATGAAATCTTAAAGAAAGTCCATAACTTTCACTGAATTTACTTTACATGTAACGAAGAATTGGCAAATATTGACCTGAGCTAGTGATGGTGCAATACCGGAAGTACTAGTGATTGGTGATATACCGGAAGTGAAATCATCCAACACAGCTCTTTTGCGTGGCGTTGTTTGAACATAGCTTAGTAGTATTGGAGATATCGTTATCGTCGAGAAACTGGTCAACGTATCGAAGACGCAGATTTATACTAAATTCTTCGCTTTCTTCGAAGTTGTCAAGCAAATCGAAGAGCCAATGTTTTGTCAAACTTTCGGCTGGCCTTGGTTTCTCGCGTAGCGAATATC